>OY856188.1:118206418-118275513 GCA_963693315.1 Diogma glabrata
TTTTGTTTGTTTTAATAATGAAAATGAATCCTTTTTATAGAAAAAATATCTACTGTTACAGTTTTTGATAATTTATTATAAAAAAATTTTATTGAGTGGCCTTGTGGTCGCACGCTAGACTTCGAAGTCGGAGGACCCGAGTTCGACTCCCATCTAGGTCAAATTGTTGTAAGCAAAACATTAACAACCATCAACACACCTGTTCTCCAATTAATCGATAGTCAACTAATATAGTTGATAAATTGAAAAAACTATGGCCCATATAAAACTAATCGATTAAAATTAAGTCTTCAAATAATACTCACCATATAATTGAGTGAATTAATACAGGTAGGGGGACACTTGTTGACAGCCTACGTTCCTGTATGGAACATATACGACACAAAAAAAAAATACAAAAGATATGAATTTTGGCGATTTTTCTTTTGAAAATTAAGAAATTTATTCTTATTTTTATTGCTTTATTATTAGAATTTTATTTTTATTGATACGTAATTTTCAATAAAGATGAAATCAGTAGTTCAAAAAACTGCACCTATAGTTCAAGAACCGCATGTGGGATTAAAACAAAGGGTTCCGTTTTTTATACGGAGCACTATTGGTGTGAGTACTATGTTTGGCAATTATAGTGATTATCTCAAAAAGTATTGATCCTAAGGACCTGAAATTTGAAATGCCTATAAAACTACCCAGTTTGCTCAAGATGACGGATACAAAAAAACAATTTAGTTGTTTCCGTTTGTGTTATGGGGGTTTGTGCGATGTAGGACCTTTAAGAAAATATTTTTTTTACTTAGTCAAGAAGGGTCTTATATGAGACCCTTATATGAGAAGGGCTTGAATTCAGTATATCTTAAAAATGTATTTTATAATTTTTCGCCACACAGGCTTAAGAACGAAATTGAATAATAGTGTGTTAACGCAACGTTGCCAACACCAAAATTATAAAAAATTACATTTTTTGATTTACTTAAAGCTAGCCTTTTAATAACAAAAATCATAACAAGTTTAAATTTTGTAACTAAAACAAGTTGAAACTTTTGAGTTCTGAATTATATTTTAAATTATAAATATATATAAATGAAATAATATTATAATAGAAAGAGTGAAGTGCAGAAATATAATTAAAATACAATTCAAGATTTATGTTTTAATTAACCTGTCACTAAACTAACCTGCGCTAAATTGAAAATAAATATGTTTGTGGATAAAATTAACAAATCTGCAATTTCAACCTAATTAGCGAACACACAAAAACATGCTCCCTAAAACATGGTCCTTAATAATAAGTTGCCTGAATTTGTAGTGAGATAAATTGCTTAAAATTCTAAAAAGTGTATGAGCGACGTGTTCGTAATAATACAGATTTATCTTAATCGGATGAAAATGAATATCTGATCAACTGTCTGATAATTGGCCCTGCCTACATTCTCATTGAGTTTCTGCCAGTAAACGCTGAAAATTACGATAATGCTTACAAAATCATACATGACAATTATAATAATGTAATTACGATACAAGTGCTGCATATGAAATATCTCACGGATATAGAGAGACCTCAGGAAAATTCTGCAACCTCGTTACAGTTGTTTATAGTCACCTATAGCAAGCATTAAAGCGCATCAAAATCATTTGGTTGCCCAGTTGAGTCCTAGGCCTTTGTATGCCATTTTAATAGAAAGGTTGGACAATAGTTCTAAAACCGAGATTATAAGAAAATCCCTGAAAACACAGATAATGTTGTAAGCCTCTGTGCTTATGTTATTTATGAAGAACAATAATTTGCGCCTAAAAGTTTACATAAGTTAAAAATAAAATAAATAGAATAAAATTCTGCCAATAGATAGTAATAAATCGAGTATTATCAAAAATGATTTTTGGAATAAGCTCAAGAAGAGTTGATAACGAGAGGAAAATGAGATGAGAAAATTAGAAATCGTTTGGTGTTCGATCGGACAAGTCGTCTGCGGTGAAGTATTATAGATCAAGTTACATATTGTTTTGTGTTAAAAATGGTTTTAAGTTAGATATTAAGTTGTTTTTTTTTTTTTTTGAGATTTGAGACCCATATTTTTGAGACCATATTTTGAGATGCTTTGAGACCCATATTTTTGAGATTTTTTCGCGGTGACATGAGTAATATAATTTTATTAAATTTAATTACATATTATTGTACAAATTTTGAAATATGTCAGGAAAAATTTTCAATGAAAAATATTGATAAATAAGCCGGTGACGTTAAATCTCCAGAGGCGTCTTGAAAAAAAGTGGTTTTGCGGTGAACATCATAACTCGTTACCGGATCATCTGAATCAACAAAATTGATATGCATTTTAAAGGTGATATATTTTTCGAGGTAATCAGGAAGAGTTTTTTGTCTATTTTTTGCAGCACTTGGAAGTGAAAAACGCGATTTTAGCTCAAAAAATCGCGGTTAATTTGTTATTTAAAAATAGAAAAAAATGAAAAAAAAAACTCTTCCTGATTACCTGTTGATTTATGTGAAGAAGTAAGGTTCAAATTTTCAAAAGGATCGGTTCAGTAGGTTTTGAGTTCTAATGTTCACGGACTTCAAAAATCACGTTTTCGGGAAAATCAGGTATCACGGCCGGTCGTTTGAAACACTGTAACTCCGTTAGTTTTACGCGGATTGACTTAAAATTTGTACACAATATTCTCGACATATTGTTCATTCAGAAAAAAAAAATAAAAAAAAAATGCAAAAAAAATAATTTCAAAACCATACCATATCGTTTGGAACGCTGTAACTCCGTTAGCTTTACTCGGATCGACTTAAAATTTGTACACAATATTTTCGACAAATATTCAAAAAAAAAAAAACATAAAAAAAAATGCAAAAAAAATAATTTTAAAACCATACCATATCGTTTGAAACGCTGTAACTCCGTTAGCTTTACTCGGATCGACTTAAAATTTGTACACAATATTTTCGACAAATATTCAAAAAAAAAAAAAAAATAAAAAAAAAATGCAAAAAAAATTTTTTTAAAACCATACCATATCGTTTTAAACGCTGTAATTCCGTTAGTTTTACTCGAATTGACTTAAAATTTGTACACATTATTCTCGACATATTGTTCACTCAAAAAAAATGCAAAAAAATAATTTTAAACCCATACCGCTCACTCCTCGGAAAAGACTAGATCTTGTAAGAAGTTATGGAGTTTGCATTAATTGTTTTTCTAGCACACATCAATCCATAAGCTGTGTTGAGGAACCAGTTCAGTTTGCAATTATAAACATAATGATTTGCTTTAGTTTTTGAAGAAGAAAAAGCAGATTTGAACTTATGAGCATCAAATTACTGTAAAAAAGTATTTGGTTTTATCCTGGAAGGTTTAAAAAGTATTTGGTTTTATCCTTAGAGTGCAAGTTGCACCGGAATGGAGATATTAACAATTTTCTGGAGATATTAAAAAATGTATCGGCAGATTTTGATATCTGAAATGGATCAAGACTTACAGCGAATGTCTTGGAGGGACTCTCCCGAAATTAAAAAGCTTTAAACTTTTGTTAGTCACTTACGGGATAGCTAATTCGTCGTTTCTTGCAACCAGAACTTTAGCTCAAGTGACTAAGGATGCAAGATCACGTAACCCAAAAGCATCTGTTAGTTTAGAACGCGATTTTTATATGGACGATCGCTTAACCGGCACTGATAATATATCTGAAGCACAGGAGATAAATTCTGATTTGATAAATATACTATCTATAGGTGGATTTGAGTTAAGAAAATTTAGGTCTAATTAATCAGAGTTATCTCCAGATGACGCCGTTTCAAAATTTTGCGTCCAGCAGTATATTAACTGGCACACTATTTCTCCACGATCCCCTCACTTTGGTGGTTTATGGGAAGCTGCTGTGAAGATTTTGAAATTTCCTTTAAAACGAGTTGTTGTAAATTTTAGTTATACACTTGAAGAATTCGGTACCTTGATCTATAAGGTTGAGGCTTGCCTCAACTCTTGACCTCTGGACATTTTTTTAATGGCCAGCCTATGACTGGTCTTCCCATCTGAATTTGTAACAATTGGATTATAATAGATTGTCCAGATTTCAACGAATTCAATATCAACAATAAATTTTCTGGAAACGTTGGTCAACCGAATACTTATCCGAACTCCAGCATTGATGGAAGTTGTTGTAAGAGGTCGATAATATATATATATTGGCGCTATGGCGGTTTTAAAGGAGGATAATATCCCTCCGTTAAAATGGCACCTGGGTAGAATTACTGATGTATATAAAGGTGATGATGATAAAGTGCGCGTTTTAGCTGTTAGAACTGTCAATGGCGTATTTAAACGAGCTTTAACAGGTGTATGTCTCATACAAATAGAGATCTAATTTGAAATTCATACTAGAAATTATTTAATTCGCAATTAAAAAACATTCTAATTCATTTCAGAACTTTTGAGTTTTTATATTATTGTCCAAATCTGCAACAAAATTATGGGTTTCTCTCGGGTTTTGAGTAAGGAAGCTCTAGGAATTTGGGTGGGTTAGGTGTCATACGAAAGAGCACTAAATTTAAGATATATTGTGATGTTTTTTTAGATATTTGTGGTGTGCAGTTATTAAATGTTTGCCAAAAAAGTACAACTTTAACTTTTTCCTCCACCTATGGGTTTCAAGCTAATTTTTCAGAAAATCTGAGCAAATTCAGAGAGAGTGTCACATTATTATATTTCTGTTTTTTTTATTAATGGATGAGATTTAAACCGACGCAACATTTTTTGTATTATTTCGATCAATTTTCCATTGAAATTAACCGAGCAGAAATTAGTTAGGGAAAACCTGAATACAGTCAGGGCGTGATCAGGTCCTGGTCAGTCCTACAAGGGCAATCCCTGTTAGGGCAATCTGATGTGGGCCAGTTCCGGGCCTGATTTAGAATACCCTTATAGGGTTTACCTTATTTAAATATATCCGGCCCTGATCAGGTTTTTCGTATTTGACCCCTAGCTGAAATTTCAATTGGTTAAAATTCACTAGAGTATTATCCATTTTAGAAATATATAGTTAAAATCGTTTCATGTATGTTTTAGCTATCGCTTCTCGGCTGAAAGACTATAATAATGGTGATTATGGTGGTATGTATGTTATAATTATTTCCATTGTAATTTTTTATTTTTATTTGACTAATTTATGTATATAATATATAAATATATCAGGGTCTGGTCCGGAAATCCCAATCAGAGCCTGATCCAATTATCTCAATCAGGGTCTGATCCGGTAATCCCAATCAGGACCTGAGAGGGCAAAAGCGTTACACTTATGATCAGGACCCAATCAAGCTGCCCTACCAATGCCTGATTCGGCATAGGGCAAACCTGATCAGGACCTTACTTGAGCCCTGACAAATTTCTGCTCGGGTACTATTGACATTTAAGAGGAAAAATTTAATTTATGTACCTATGTCCTATGGTGGTCTGGCAATATAAAAACTTTGCAAGACGAATTTTGGCAATTATTTTGGTATTTTGTTGTTCTTCGTCCACAGAACCATCGGCGAGCCAATTTTATTTGCATTTGGTCGACTTTTTTTTAATTTTTTTTGATAATTTTTTTGCAGCATTCATCGAAAATCAGTCTGTTTTCTGTTCATGTTTATGCATTTCTAAAAAGTACCAATATCGAAAGATAAAGTAATTAATAAGTAATTTTACAAAAATACTGCTAGGAAAAATGTGGCCCAGTTTTTTTTACCTGTAAATGGCGCCGCCACCACTCAAAAAGCCACTAGTGAAAAAGTTATCAATCCTTTTCACTAGTGGCTTTTTGAGTAGTGGCGGTATGGTATATCAATACCATCGGAAACCAAAAGCTTCAGCCTCTTCATCAAATCATGTATGGCCAACACCTAGAAAAGTTGGATATACCATCGGTAAGAAGAAGGTTTAACCTTTTAGAAAGTCCAAATCATGTTTGCATTATGGTCAAAACCTAGTTTGGCCACCAGAGAGCTTGTGTGTAAGAAAATAGTAAAGCAAATTAGTTTTCGATTTTCAAGCCTTCTTGTGGCCAAACTAGTTGGTGATCATATATGAAATCAGATTTTCTGGAAAGGTTGACCCTTTCCCTTGCCGAGGGTATATCAAACTTTTTTAATCTTAAATTTTTATAATATAAATTTAGAATAAATTTTTTACGCCCTCTGGTAGCCACACTAGGTGTTGGTCATACATGAAAACAGACTTAACTGAATTTATGAAGTAAACAAGTGAAGTAGTAAAGTAGTAAAGTAGTAAAACATGCAAGTAAAGTAGTAAAATTGTTTTATTTACTTGTTTAATTCCAAACATCTGAAGTACTTGTTATGTATATATAAACTGTAGCAACTTATTTTGAATCCATTTAGCCATAACATAATATTTGATTTGTTGTCGTTTAATATAGTATTTTTTCAAAAGGTTACTCGAATTTGTTAAAAGTCATCAAAGCCCATATCTCCATAAGTCACATCAAAATTTTTTTCTAGATCAAATTCCTATTATCCAAGATACTCAAAATACTTGTCATCTTTTTTTAGTATAAAATTAACGAAGAAAAACTATAAAAATTTTATTTCTCTTATTTAATTTAAAACTTATTATTCGGAATTAGATAAAATTAAATAAAAAATTTCAAAGTTAAAGTGACGAATGTTTTTTTTTTGATTTATATAAATTTATTATCCCGAAACCAACAACAACAAAAAATGTTGATTATTTTCAATTGCAAACGGCGATCTGTGTTTGATATAGTTACATACTACTAAAGTGTATTTATTACTTTTTCTTAGATCATGTATGTGTGAGGTCAGAATTGTAATAAAATAATAAGAATAGTTAATTTCTTGTCGTTAATCTTTAAAAAAAAAAACAACAACATGAATGTGTAGATATTTCTTTCGTCGAGTACAATAACTACAAAAAAAATATTCAATTTTTAATGTAAAATACAATAAAACTGACAAAATATAAAATAAATAGTTTTAATGTTAATGATTTTGGATTTAATTTTTTTTAAGTTGGTTTTTGTATAATGATTATGATGGGATGAATTTGAATAGAAAAGCTATCATAATATTCTAAGATTTATGTTTATTTACTTAGAATTTTTGATGGATATGTTTGATTGGTTAAGAATAAAAAATGGTTGATGTAATTGTGGTTGCCGACAGGAATATTTGTTTTCTATTAAATTAATTAGGTATAAGTGTCCATAAAGCTGTAGTCAGAAATTACAAATTTGTAAGCAAAAAACACTTGAGCCAAAATAGAGGACTCACATCTTTAAGTCAGCTAAGAAATAACAGAAAAAAGAAATTGCAACAATATTTAGTAAAGTTCTAGTTTTATGTAGAAAGACATTAATAACTACAAAAGAAGTTAATTTTTCTTTTAATCTATTTTTAGGAGTTAAACTTCTAGAATCAGTTAGCCTACCAAAAATTATCCAGTGTTTTTCAATTAATTTTTTTTTGTTAATTCGTTTCACAAACAACTTGTTCAAATATTTGATGTTTTTTTTGTGCCAATATCATTGCTTTTTTAAAAATCATTAAATTATTATATTAAATTAAATTATTTTTATTTTTTAAATACTCGGGCCCTATTCCCGAACACATAAATGTGAATTTCGACAATATTGTGAAGTTTGTATTGCATAACATTAAACGGTAACGGTAACGATTTTCCGGAAAACAAATTTCACAATATTGTCTTAATTCAATTTAGACAATATTGTGAAATTCGGTTTTTGTAAAATCGTTACCGTTTAATGTTAAGCAATATAAACTTCACAATATTGTCCAAATTCACATTTATGTGTTCGGGAATAAGGCCCCTGATAACTTCAAAAAGAATAGTTTCGGATTTTTTTTCCTCAAAAACTTGGAAATTGTTCGCATAACCACCATCAGTAAATCTTAACCATGTTGTAATCCTCCTATCTAGACTTTTCATCTTCTATCTTCCTGTTTGCATTTCTTCCTCTCCCTCCTCTAGGTTTCTTCAACTTATTTTTTACCATTTTACCTGTCCCTTAAAGAAATTTTATCCTCAACAAATTACAACTTTTAAATAATAATAATTCCGTAAGACTTTCACAAAACCAATTCAAAAAAATAAAACGTAAAGTTAAAAATTTCAGAAAAACCTGTTAAACTTTTTTTTATAATCAAAATCATTACCATTTCTAATTACTTTTTATTTTATTATTTTTTATTTAAGATGAACAACCACCATCCAACGAATCAAGCAACCCTTTTGTATTACGAAAAGTATAAGTAAACATAAATCTCATTGACTTTCGATGAAAAAACATTTTTTTTAATAAAAATCAGTAATAAATCTTTAAATTTTTTTTAAATTTTGCGTTTGGACTTTAAGAAGTTTATTTTATTTTTAATTTAAGAATTTTCAATTTTTTTATAAAGAAGTGGGAAGGAAATTATTTTATATTAACGGAAAAAGGGTTTCTTTCTGATACTATTTCTCTGTTATTATCTATATTGTAATAATTTTGATTTGTTTCAGTCTTAAATTTAACAATAATTATTATTTTAGCAAAATGTTGTAAGGAAAATCGAAAAAAAGCTAATGAAAATTGATTTTTTTTATAAAATAGAAGTGGAACACGGGAGTGAAAAGCTTTTGAGTTTCAATATTTTGGAGAAAGCTATGGTTTTTAACTATTTGACATATGTACTATTAAAAGGTTTTTTTTAATTGATAAAATTTTGTTGCTATTGTCTCGTTCGACAGCTAAAACATACCAAAATGTCAGTTGTTGGTCTCGACAATAGTAGACAATTTTTATCGGACAAGCATACCCTCGTGTACTAAAACAAATGTCCACCACCCATAGTTAAAAAAGAAATTGTGGTAGTAAATTTACGAGATCGTGAGCAATCAACATTTTTGGAAGCTTGCCGAACGATAAAGCGAAAAAAATGCGGGAACAAAAGTTTTCGGGCTCGTCGAGGACAAGCGCCTCACGAAGTATGAAATATGTGGCAATCATCAAATGAAATTGGCGTGGGTCCAAGGACTTTTCTGTTTGTTTAACATTTCTCTTTTTTTTTTAATTTATCCACGTTTTAGATTATAACGCTTCAAAATCAGCATACAAAAATGTTCACTGTTTACCGGTCGGTCGGTTGTCACAACCGAATAATTGAAACGATTTTAAAAAATTTGACTCTAAACGCAGCTTTCGTTTTGATGTAGCTTTCGTTTCGTTTCAAACCGGAAGGATGATGGGCTCGGTAACTGTATCGATAGTGTGTCAAAAAATCATTAAGGATCTCAAAAAAGCAAATTTGCATATTTTTAGCTTATAATACGTTTATATAAAGTGATAATGACTAAACTAATAAAGAGTAACATTGAATCTGCAGAAATCATGGTGGTTGGCATCTGTATATGAGACCTAGAGCTTGATTATTCTGTTATTAGTGTGTCAAAAAAAACCGTCATATGTGCTAAAAGAATGATTTTATACGTTTTGCTACTAAAATTGTTTGCCAAACAGAAACATATAAAACATAAGAGTACATTTTGATGCAAGGACGCAAAGCTAAAGATTTTGGACGTATGTGAATTTTGCAAATCGAGGTGCTAGCCGAGATTTGCACCCACATTAAGTCCAAAATAGTTCACGTCCGTGCGTCATATACTATTTTTAATTCGCCGCTAGCAAAATATTTAAAAAAATTATTTATTCTAAATCAAAGTTAAAATTTTGCATAAATTTGCCTTTGACAAAATATTTGTTATTGTTTTCAAAATAATTGTATAACTATGACAACAAATAATAACAATAATTTTAATTGGATAATGAAATTTTGAATTTAAAGATTGCTTTGATAAAAAATTTTGTTTTTTATAGAAGTTAAACAGATACAAATGTTTTTGCTTTTTTGGACGTAACTATGACAGCAAAATATATGGTTAAAAAGTGACACTTTACGGCCGCAAATCACAGTAATAAAGTACTATTTTAATATGTAGGCGAATAAAAAAGTAATTATTTAGATGAATTGAAATGCAATTGAACATTAAATTTGATATAGGGTTCTATCCTGATTCAGCCACTTCAAAATGACTTGTAAAATATTGTTTTATTTACAAATGTTGAATAGTTGTAAACAGAAAAGCATTATCACGTTTTTCAACCTCACTTCGAATTGGCATTAGATTTCATTAAGATTTTTGAATCTAAAAAAATCGATCGTTTTTCTAAACAGCTTTAATCCGGAATGTTCATTTAAATAAAATAAGATAACATTTGTTTTTGTCCTTTAGCTGTTAATACAACAACATTCGTTTCATTCATTTTCTTCTTTTCATCAACATCATCATCATGCATACTCATCAATCATTATCGTTTGTGCGTTGAGTGCATTTCATCTATGTTGTTATTTTTTTATGTTGTATTTCATTATGATTTTGTTGTAACCGTAACAATATCCTTCACTTAAACCTGTTCGTCCAAAACAAAATCTAGCTTGGCTTTGTTTAAGACCACTCTTTTCAAAAAGTTTAGCCCTACCAGGACGACCTTTTTTAATTCTTAAAACCTCGTCATCCCCCTTTTTTAATAATGTTATAAGGTCCTTCCTATATAGCTTGCAACTTTTATTATAACCCCCATTTCTGCTGCTTGTGGTGTAGCCATACTAATTGTTCTTCTTCAAAGACTTTATTATCATATCGTATATTGTATCTTGCTTTCATTTTATCACTGATCGGTTGTATCTTCTGCCTAACAAGATGGTGAATACCCTCAAGGTCCTCACTAAATTGGTTTAATTATTCTTGTGTAGATAATAATGTTGATATACTGCTCCAAATTTGAGGTCTCCAAGTATTCTTAAATAACTTCGAAAAAAAAGTTCGAGCTGGTTTCATGGCCATAGTTTCATGAGCTGCTGATCTATATGCCATGATAAATAATGGAACAGGTTGATCCCAGCTATGTTGTTCCTAACTAACTTCTCTCCAACATGCCATCTAACTGTGAGTGCTAAGCTTTATTATTCCTTTTGATAATTTCAAGCATTTAGAAAATATTTTGGAATGAAATTTCCATCCCTGATCGATGTGAATCTCCATAGGAACTCCATTATTATAAGCTAATCCAAATATTAGTCATAGTTTCAGCGATGATGGTTCCCTTTTGGTAAGTTATCACACACACTTCCGGACACTTACTGAAGTAGTCCATGATCCCAAGCACATATTTATTCTTGTTATAATTAGTTGGAAACAGTCCCGCTACATCTATATTGCGATCTTTTCAAATGGAACGCCTACACTGTATTACTTCATTTGCTTATAACTTCTTAGTGCGGTTCCTTTATCGCCTTATCCGCCGCACATTTATCGAATTTTCAACACCACTCCACAATTGATTCCCTAATTCCTCTCTACAGTTGAATCCCTAAACAGCAAACCCGTATTCGTATTTTTGTAAGAGTTTTATTGATTCCAATATAACCCTTCGTGATACTTCTGAATAATTCTACAGATATTTTCAATTTTGATACCCCTGCAAGGAATCGCTTTATTTTATAGGATCGGATTTAGCTTTATCGTTGCATCTGAGTTCTCACAAATTCTCTTTAAACATTCATTATCTAAATAGAAGCTGTCACCTTGCGCCCAGTACACCTACAAAGTCGGAGTTTAAAAGCAATTTTACCCCTCACTGGTTTGCAACTTTTTTTCTTGAACTCGATGATGGGTGCAAGATCCGAATCTTCCAATTTATCTCTCCTTATGGCTTAAGCAATCCACTCATCATCAGGTAGCACTTGTTGTTCATCGAACATCGTAATTGTGCATCTCCATAGGATCGCCTCGATAATGCATCAGCATTCCCATCTGTAGTGTTCAATATCCAATTCGTAGATGTTTAATCCAGCGTGCTACTGCTGGGTGGTTATTTTGTAGTGTTATCTCACTAGGTGAGATAAATAGTGAGATAAAAAAATTATGTTTAAATGTTTTCTTTTATCTAATATAATCGATCAAAGACAAATATTTTATCTCACTTTTTATCTCACCTAGTGAAATAACACTACAAAATAACCACCCTGGTCCTCCTAGATTTTTGAACTGAAGTAGTCATCTTCATGCACCATGATCAGTTTTTAGATGAAATTTCTGACCATTAAAGTATTTAGGGAAAAGTTTGACGCATTCCATAATTTAGCCAATAACTCTTTTTGAGTAGCGAAAAACTTCATCTTCGGTTTGAAAAGCATTTTAGAAAAAAACGACATAACCTTTTTCTGACCACCTATTTTCTGTTATGGAACTCTTCCTATATCTACATTACATGTATCAGTATCCAAAACAAACTTCACATTAGGTATAAAATAGGACGAAATTGGCACCGTACATTATCTTATTCGGAGCCTCACAAACGCTTGTTCCTGAGGTTCATTCCATTTAAATGCCGTATGTTTTTTAGGTAACTCCTAAATTTTAATTAACAAAAACTTGCGAGTTTAGTTATTTAAATTTTTTCATTAACTCGTAAACTCGCAAATTTTTGGCAGCGTTGGCGAATTCTGGCACAAACCATCTGTGACATGTGCCCTGTATAATGAAGCTAGGTAGCGCATGTAAGTTCTTTTGTGCCCCAAATACTTTACTTCCACCTTGAAAAGTAAATTTTCTTTTTGGGACTGAACTTTAAACCAGCAGTTTGCATCGTTTTCGGTACGTTTACCAAGTTTTTATGTGCCCACCAAAGCTTATGCCCATGACGATGATATCAGCCAGATGTACAAGGCTGTTTCTAGTGCAATCCTTTTAGTACCCTTTCAATTAAGCTCTCGATAGTTGTGAGACTGTTGCATAACCCAAATGGCATGACATTAAACTGCCATAGTCCATTTTTTACACTAAAAGCAGTTTTACCCTGATCTCCTTTTGAAACTTTTACTTGCCATTAACCACCCTGCTGATCTAATGTTTAAAACAACCATGTAATGTATCCCGAGGATCATCAGTTCTAGAGAATGGGTAGCTCTCCTTCTTAGTAACTGTATTTAATTTGATCTGGTTAACGTAAAATCTCAAAGTGCCACCTTTCTTGGCAACACCACAAATGGGTTCTAGGGACTGTCTGATGAATTGAAAACACCTGCTCCTTGAACATCCCTCACCATTTTTATCAGCTTTCTTTCTTTTAGCCAAATGGTAATCTCCTTGGTGCTTGGCGTTTCGACTTTTTTGCTCAGGTCTTGATATTTGTCTTCAAGTGTGCTGCAGAATACAAACTTGTTCCGCTCAAGCAATTCATGTACTGCCTTCTTCTGCTCGTTTGAAATCTCTTCTGTCCATTTCATTACAAGCTGTTCCATTTTTGCCGTTTGTTGCTTTATGTTGACCGAGCTGTTGATGTTTTTCTGTAAGGATTTTATTATTTTAGCTACTTTTTAGCATTTTGCATGGTATTTTTTTGCTGACATATTTTGTTCAGATGCTGACTTCTGATCCATCTAAGGATTTCTCTGTAACAACTTTTTTTAATTTTGATCTTCTTTGTTGGCTTTCACAACTCACAATCTGGGTGACGCCGAACCTGCTTCCAATTTTCCTTAAATGATTATTTCTTCTTAAATGATTAGTTCTTCACCATTAAGTTAGAGTGGCAAATCAACAAAATCAACATTTCCGTACGTGAGTACTAATTGCCAGCATCATTAACGATTTCGTTTTGACTCATGAAGTCCATTCCCAAAATGACTTAATCCACAATATCAGCTACCACCACTTGAAGTAGAAAGGGAGTATTCACGATTTTAATGTTTACCATTTGTTTGTCTATAATATTTGCACTTTCCCTAGTTGCTGTTTGCATTCGGTGTCTCCCTGCCAGTTTTATTATCCTTTTTAAAACATTTGTGTGGACAATTATATTTGTTGACTTCGTATCTAATGTGATGAAACAACTATTTCTATCAATATAAGCCCAAACACCAAGACCGTCACTCCCTCTTGCTAATCTCAAAACATGGATAAAGATTATGGGACAATCGGCTCGATGAAGTTTGACTCATGCGGTGCTACTCCATCGTTCTCCCTAACTTGCACCCTTGCTTCTGTTGGACGCTGCTGCAAAAATGCGACTGACCTTGTTCTTTTAATCCCTGCATCTCTGCATTCCCTCAAAATTTGTCCCAGCTTGTCACTTAGCAAACATCGAATTCTGTCACAATTTTTTCATAAGATAAGAGTTATCCTGGTGTAGGATTTATGAGGATTTATGATTGCTGGCGTGTGGTCATTTGTCAAGACATGACGAATAGTTTCGGCGAATGTTGCTTTTGGCGACAACATTAGAGCTTTCCTTTTTTCAGGATCACGAATATCATCAGTAAATGCCTCGTTCTTTATCTTTTCCATAAAATATGGTGGAGCATTCGAGTGTGCCCAATGTAAAAGTCTCCCCACTGCTGAGGAATAGACGTGTAAAGAATTCCCATTTTGTTGCATGCGACCTTTTAGCTTGATTCTCTATAACTCCTTTTTACGGTGACTGAAATATTTACTTTTAAGCGTATTCATCACCTCTGCATAACTTTTGCTGTTGTTTTCTGGCACCTCCTAAAATGCTTCAGCTGCTTCTTTTTTAAGAGCAACTATCAATGCAGCTAGACAATTTTTGACGTTCCAAATATTTTAATCTACTTGGGTCACGAACTGCAACTTGAAGCTACCGAACGATGGAGTACTGATGCATATAGTGGTGGCTTTAATTTAATTTTTGCTATTTGTTGTACCACAGATGACGTAATATTGACTATTTTAACATCTTGCAGCCGTAAAAGTTTCTCATCTGTAATATGACGTCATCGTGACTCAGCAATGTTTGTGTTTATTACTTCTAATTATAGATTGATGTTGCTGCTGATTTCTTCCATATTTGCAGCCGAATCTTTATTCTAGCTAGCATGTATCGCATCCAATTGCTTATTCATTGCTGCCATCAATTGACTAGAATCGCAGTTTGCAGGTGGCAATTTAACTATTGTTTCTGCAACATAACTTTACTCTTCATCAAATGCAACTGCAGTTTCAAATTAATAACAATTAGAACAAACGATAGTTATAAACTGAAAACTTTCCACTTCTATTCCACTAGCTTCCCTAGCTTTTCCAAGCCGTAGCGAAAATTTACTTTTGTTTCCGCCTCTTGAAAATCCCCGTTGTTCATTCTTTAACGCAGGAAACACCAACTCACTAAATTAAACCATTATTCACCGATTACTAATCCAACCGCTGTCACCAACGCCACGTTTTTCAACCAACTTAAAATTTGATAAACGTAAATCCAACATCGCTTTCTAGAAGCGATCGCTCATTAATAAGCAAAAACACCCGGTTTATTAAGTTTTTAATACCGCTATTATTCCACAACAACAGGAAAACAATACAGCAACAATATTTCTCTCTAGGTTGTTTGTAAAATTTTCCAGTATAAACACAGTGTCTAAAATAATACATAAAATATTTCGATAAAATACCTTAAATAACTTTAGTTACAATCAAAAAATAACTTTACTTCTATTTACACGGCTTTATGTTTATGATACAGCGTTTTGTTTACAATAGTAGAATCTCCAACTATAATCGCAACAAAATCGCATTCCATTTAAAGCGTTTACACTGTTAGAGTCTTATTTAAACTATTATTCTTGTTCTGCAAAAGAGATTCTTTATATACAATTTTTCTAAATTTCGTTTATTCGGGAGGACAGTTTCCTTACAAAGAAACTCGAGAAGCCCTGATGAAATATACGTCATTAACTTGGATATATTTTATTTCATGTTTTTGTTTCAATCTTTGACATTTTTTCTTGGAAATAGTTGATTTTAATATAATTTACACTGCGCTTGTCGTTGGTACTTGGCGTAGGTATTCTGGTGGGACAGCACATCCATATTGAACAAAGTCATCGAAGTCTGTCGAGGATCTTTTTATTTTAAACTTCAATAACTTTAAGCACTGGTAAGCGGTTTTGATGAGCTTTGGTATTACATTCTTGGTTATTGGACTCAGCGTTTATTTAAAACTTCAAACACTAATAAACAATATTAATGAAGCTGGGTATATAAGGTTTTTGGCAGACTGACTACAATTCTGCATCTCATTTTCATTCGATAAAATTATTTAAGTTCTTCATTTATTGTAATATATTTTTCAAACTAGTAACTAAAACTATCCATGGCAACAGCTAGTCATCAATCTGGGTGTCAACAAAACATTGGTTAATTTTTTCCCTTACTATTGTCTGCACCTAAAGGAATAAAAATAAGTATCGGATTGTCTTAAAATATAACTAATATTCTAATGAAACGAAAAGTTAAATATATATAAAGTTTCCGCTAAAGCTCTTCTTATTTCCCAAAATTTCATGCATTTCTGGGGCTTAGAAAATTTAAATGTTTTAATTTAATAGGTAAAAATTAAACCCAATAAGATCTGCAACCCAAGATTGTGAAAATTGTGAATGTGAAAAGGAACAGAATAGAACAGAATAGAAACCGCTGTTTGCTTAACAAAGTCTCGTTTTTACTAACATTTTAAATACATTTTGGCAAATTGAAAATATTATAAAAAATTTCTTAAGCCCTCCCAACTCTAATTCTTTAGTGTTTACTCTTGATGACACCATTAAATTTAACATTGTAACAAAAAAACAATTTAAATTAAATAAATATAATTTATTTAAAAAGAAAATTAATTTTCAAAATAATAATAGAAAAAAAAACTAAAATTTTAATTCATTTTCATTTCGCTTTTCAATTTTCGATTGGGAATAAAATTAGTTTTTTCAAAAAAATTTGAAAACGTTTTACATTTATTGAATTTTAGGTGAGTGTTAAAAATTGTGTCGTCGGGATCATGGTGAATACCAGAATTAAAATATTGCACTTCTGTTAATATTAAGAAAGATATGGAGCTGATAGATTCGTTTACTTTGTTTTACTTTAGCTTCATAAACTTAGCTTTTTAGCTTAATAAACGACATTACTTTCATTCATAACCAATTCTAACCCTTTTCCAACCCCTTAAACATAACTTTAATATTCAAATCTAAATTCTATTATTATCTATTCTTTTTCTATTATCATTTCACTTAACTTTCATCTTTAATTGTTTTTTCAATTTCTTAATATGTTTACTCAACCAAAAACCAAATCAGACCAAAAATTTAAAAAAGAAGAAGTAAAAGAAAAATTGAAAAAAAAAATTTTCAAGAATAGAAAATTCTGTCTAAGAATACTTTTTGATTTTAATCAAATAAATTTTCCAGAAAAACAATTTTTTTTGTAAGTTATGGAAATTCCATTCTTTAATTTTCTCCACTTTTTTTTGTTCAATATTTAAATATTTATTTTGGAAATTATTTAAGGATTATTTGTATTTTGGAATTAATGTAATAAAAATAGGATGAGGAGCGGTAGAGTGATTTTGCAACCTTTTTTGTTCGAATATTTAGGTAAGATAGGTGAAGCAACAATGTTGTCTTAATGACCAATCTAATGTAGCTCAACAAGTTAAGGATGAGACTGTAAACGAGTTTATTAGTGGTGGAGCTTTTAAACAGCAAAGTGGATGGAAAATAAATGAATGATAGTTTGAAAAACCACTTTTTGTGGACTTGTATAAAATATATTTTACTATAAACATACCTTGCTACTTACTAAAACCATTTTCTACCTTTGATTTAACTTCATAAATTTGTTCGAAATAGAGCAAGAAAGGCAATAACAAAAAATGTAATTGTCATTGAATTTAATAATTTCGTTATTATTGTTATTATTTATCATAAAATAATGAAAGTTTATTTATTTAAATTCAATTTATTTATGTAAGAAATAAAAATATAATCTAAAATCTGAGCATAAGAAAGAAAATTAATAAGAAAATTTGTTGATCATTGGAATTAAAAAAATATTAAAAATAATAGAAGTAATACGCATTGTTTTGCTCAATTTAACATTAACTATAACAAAACACAACACAACAAGAGCAACAGAAAAACTGATTCAATGAGCATAAACATTGAATGAAGTAGAAGAATGAAAATTATAAGAAACAAAAAATTTAACTTCTATTAATGATTTTTCATTTGACTTGACATCGTCATCTTCATTGTTATTCTATATTAAAAAAAATTTTATCTACTATTATTATGTTTTTTTTTACTATTAATAATTGTATTTAGTTTTTAACATTACATATTTTATTGTCACGTTGAAAGTTCACACTCTGGTGGTTTTTCAGTATTTCAATTTATAGGTTTATTCTCTATAAAATAATAATTAATTTGAACTATAATTTTCTTGCGTGGAATGGCTTTTGTGTAAAATTTTAATTAAATTCTGGGTTTAGTTTAATTTAAAGCTGACCTGAGTCACTTTTTTTTTAACCATGGTATAATTTATTGTATTAAATTGAAAATCAATCTATAATACGTATGCTGAACCTTTGGTTTTAACTTTGTCATTACAAACGAATTTAATATGTATTGACTTTATCAACTATATTTGTTTGGGGAAGGATCAGTTCGGCGATTAACCGATTGTGTACTTTTTTATTATAATATCTATTAATTATATCCCCTATTTATCTTATAATATTATTTCACATCTGTTTTGTTCAAAATCATTGTGTTCTACCGCACAACATTTTCCTAAATTACAAAGCAAACTGTAATTTCTCTCAATTAATAATGAACTCAAAGTTGAAACAAAATAACACAAAATTCATCAAAGATTCTATGTAAATTTAACAAAAATCGAAACGAAAACATATTTTAAAAGTTGATGAGATCAAAAAGTTCAATTTGAAACAATTTAGAATTACAAAAGGGTAAGAAAGGATTCGTCGTTTAAAAAAAAATAACTAAAATTCCTTTGCGGACAGAATTCAATCAATCACAATCTAAGAACAAAAATTTAAATATTTCATTTTACTTATCATTACCTAAAAGTTGGAACCATTTTTTTTTTGTTTTCCGTTTATTTGAGAATATAAGGGAGGAATGGGGTGTCAAATGAGAATAAAATAGGATAATTTTCTAAAATAGATTAAGATATATCCTTTATCTGCTCACTTTAACTCCTATTTTTTTTATGTATTTTTCGAAGAATAATTTCGAAGTGATAAATGGAAAAACATTTCGGAAATTGGAAAAGGATTGTGAATAGATTAAAAGTTTTATAGGAAATGGTTTGATTTAAATTTTCGATTTCTTTAAAATTAAATAGATTTTGGTTTCTTGGAATATTAATGGATTTCGTTTCGGATTGGAATCGGGTGAGAATATTAATGGGAAATTAATTTGTATGACACTTAAACTATTTGTTCTTATTGAGGAAACTGTTGGATACAGCTGTCGTTAAGATAAATCAAAATAATAACAGTAGATGTCGATTCGAAAGGGAAGATTTAGTGTAATTTATAAAACACAACTAGAACAAATTTCTTTGCACATAAACAAATTACCTGAAACATTTAGACACATTTTCAATATCTATAGAATAAAAAATCTTAAGTATGTATTAGGTAACAAAATATATTCGCCGTTTTTTTTTTCAATTTTTCTATATTGAAAATTATATTAATATTAAGTAAATATTAAGTAAATAAGTGCAATTATTATCCACAATTTTAAGGAACATACATTAATCATTCCATCATTGTAGAATTGTTGTGGTTTATCTGCTAAAAACTTGCGAAAATGATTTTCGGTCGCTCTTCAATTTTTTTTCCATTAGAAAAGTTTTGCAGAGACAAGAATAAATAATAGTCAGATGGAGCAAAGCCCAAATTGTTCTAAAAAAATAAGGTGATTTTAAGATTGGATGAACTTAAATATTAAGAAGAACCAGCCTTATCAAGAAGATTAATCTTCTGTAACGACAAGTTGTCGCATAATTAACAGCCTAAAAATAATTCATGATCTCACATATAAGATTAAGATTAAATGTAGTGGTGAAATGTTATATTGAGACCAAAATGATTTACTGCACCACACCCCACTACACCCTGGTCAATACCCAGTTGGAGAATTTCCTCCAATTCAACCTCCCTTAGGTATTTCAGGATATAAAGAGGGCTAAGATTATGCAAGTCATGCCCGTCAATGTAATGCTCAACCTTCTCTTGTAGATCAAGGGTACACAATTTTTGAGAAGATGGGCTGGGGTCTTTTTCCAATAGACAGAATCTAAATTCATCTTGGGCTACATCTCAATATTCATAAAATGTTTTCTTAGTTTACAGAGTCCTGTAAGAACCTCTGTCTGTATTCTCGGGTTGTTCCAATTCAACCTAGAGCACAATACTGCTCTTTTTTGATTGAACGATCCAATCAACTCTTTGGACTGCCTTAAGACCGCGGCGTTGTTCCAGGTTTTGGATCATTCCATCATAATTGCTTACCTCATCCTTTTGGGGCTGGCTTTTGTCCTCAATCCACAAAAGAACTCCTGGCCGATTGGTCAGTTTCTTCATTACCTGCGATACCTGCATGATCAAGACCTAGGTATCTATAGTAAAATTTAACTTTGTTGTTGTTAACTTAACTTGCTCACACAGTCTTCAACAATTTTGGCTGTGATGATGTATGAACTTAATGCATTAACTGCTGCTTGGCTGCCCTACAAGATGGAAATTCTCTTGTTCTTATATTTCCTTTTTAAGTGACTCAAAGCAATTAGTATGTGGTCCTAATACGCCTGCAACCAAACCTGCCACGGTCTTTGAACCATCCGCATACCATTTGATTACATCGTTACTCAGATGTTACGTAGTGGATTCACTACTCCACTCTGCTTTTTTGCACAACTGCGATGTATATTTCTTATCGAAATTGAATTGCTTAATCATTCCGTTTTTAAAAAACTCAAGCAAGAGATGCTTCCTTGAAAAACTTCCTCGATATTTAGACTCGATGATTTTTTTTTACTCAAAGTTAGGCATGTTTAGTGTTAACTATAACGGATTACATATGAACGTTTCTGAATTTCTGAAGATACCATGCTAACTAAGGTTTGAGAATATAAATCAAGTTTCTTTAAGAAACTAATTGATGTTGGTTTTAATTTCAAATTGTCAAATCTCGATTCAAATTCGATTCAAATTGACAGGAAATAGCCACGCAGGTAAGGCATTTCATAGATAAGAGACTCTGTTGAAAAAATGACGTTGGAAAGTGATAGTTCTACACCTTGTTATTTGAACCGTAAAATGATGAGCTGCTACAACAGCTCTAGTGTTGCGCGTGGGGTTTGCAGATTTAAAATCCTCAGGTTAGTGAGATTTCGTCTATGGGATCAAGTTCTTTTGTAAGATCTGAATTTTCGATTCACTTAATAGCTCTCGGCTGTGCAGAACCAAGACATTTCACGCTGCTTTTTCCACCAATGTGAGAACAATACTCGATGCATGGACGTATAAAAGACTTGTTTACTAAAAGAAGCTGTTCGCTATCGAAAAATTTACGACATCGACCCAAAAAACCCAACTTATGAACAGCATTTCTAAGTGGATTGAAATATGAAAATTTTACTTCAAATTATTTTCAATTTTAACCTCTAAAAGGCTAATAGATTCCTATTTTACAAGATCAATTGCATCAAACTGTAATGGAAATGGATTGGGTGTTGAAAACCTAGTAAAATGTCAAACTTGTGTTTTACTCTTAATAAATTCGACACTATTAGGTACACCCCAATCCAAAATTGTTTGCAGATCAATGTTTAAAGGCGCTATTTAATTTATTGTGACATAAGATAAACTATACATTCATATACATTCAACAAATAAAAAAAAAAGAAAAAACAAAAGTTAAAGACAAAATAGTTAAATAACCAAACATAACGAATAACGAAGAGAAGGAATATTAATTCAGAGGAGTTAAAACACCATAAATAGATCGAAGTTCAACAAAGACCATTTGAAAACAAAACCATTTGGGATATTCAGCCTGGTAGTGACTTTTTTTTAGACTAATTAAGATTATGATTTTTATTAAATTAATTCGGTCTGAAAGAACTAAGTATTACATTCATGAGCTCAGAGCGAAATTCTTACCCCCACTTTTTTGGCATTTTTTGACGTTTTAGGACCTACTGATTCTAAAAAAGCAAAAAAAAAAAATGTGTGTCTGTCTGTCGGCCGGCGGGCCGGCCGTCATTACCTACGCTGCAGGGAAAACCGCAGGAGGGATTTCAAAATTTTTTTTCCAAAAATAGGAATCCTCAAGGGACAGGTCCGAAAGGACGCTGTGTTCGGTAACTGTACCGGAAGTGTGTCAAAAAAATCATTATGTGTGCAAAAAATAGCAAATATTCATATTTTTGGCTTAAAAAACGTTCATTTTAAGTGAGATCAAAAACTAGATTATCGCATTATAAGTTTGTAAAAAAAAAGTAGTCAAGTGTGTCAAAAGAAAGATTTTTATTTATTTTTTTACCTAATTTTTTCGAAAAAAATAAAAATTTTTGTTTGAAATAAAATTTTATTCAAAAATTTCTTGCCTTGACATTATTTTTTGACAAACTTGTAATGCCAAGTTTGTCAAAAAAATGTTGTCAAGTATCAAAAGATTTTTATTTATTTTTTTACCCAATTTTTGGAAACAAATAAAATTGTTTGTTTGAAATGAAATATTATTATTATTATTGAGAAATATGGCATCATAAGTTTGTCAAAAAATAATGTCAGGTCAAGAAATTTTTGAATTTGTTATAGTTTTTGAAATATTTTTGGAATTATGAAAAAGTTTGTATTTTTGATTTTGTAATAATTTTTGCAATATTTTTAGAATTTTGGAAAAGTTTGAATTTTTAAGAATTTTTGGAATATTATCGGAATTTAGAAAAAGTTAAAATATTTGATTTTATTCTAATATTTGGAATATTTTTGGAATTTTGAAAAAGTGTGATTTTATTTAATTTAACAATATTTTTGGAATTTTGATTATAATTTTCCGGCAACGTATTGATGTTTCGTGTAAGTTTTGTAATAAATTTTTAAACAGAGATAAAAAATACTTGTACTTTAACAAAGAGTTATGTTTGATATACAGCGCTGCCCAAAACTAAAAACCATGTCCTCATAAAAGTTTTTTTGCCGAAAACTATATCAAAATCCTTAACCCAGACCGAAGTCTTGATATCTCAGAGCTGTGAGATTTCAGCCCCTCCATATTTTATTTTTATTGTCCTATATTTTTTTTATCAAGTTCATGATTGCGTAAAGCTTGTTTATAAAAGATTTTCGTGTCTGGACTCTGTAGATACCGACCGTTCTTTCTGTTCGTTTGTTTAAGTTTAATTTTATTTAAGAAGTCCCAATTAAAATAAATTGACGCTGTAACCGAAACGAAACGTATTTTATGGTGTTTAGTAAAAATTGTGTTTTTTATTTTGATAAAACTTATTTTGTTGTGTTTGAATTTTAAATTTTAATTGGTTGAATGAAATTAATGCTTTTGATTAAAAGATGGTTGCAGAGTTGCGAAATGCTGCAACTAAGACGGGCAGAGTCAGTTAGATCGGGCCAGTTGTGGTCAGTTCGTCTGGGCTCATGGTGGTATCAGCTAGTTCCAATACTTGAGCCAGAAATGTTCGCACCAGGCCAGAAATGGGAGCAGTTAGTTCAGATTTCTGGTCCTAGCATGCCCAGGAAGCTCAGAAGGGCCAGACGCACCTGACTGAAAATTAAAAATTGAAAAAAGCTCGCTGAAAGGCAGGGGCAAAGGCAACGCGTCTTCAACAGGAAGAAGAAGAGACTGCCACAGCTTCTGTCAATCGGTCTGAGCTACAGCCCCTGTTACCGCCACAACCTTCTACCAGTAATGGTTAGTTAAATGAATGATTTTTTTGTACACTTTGAAAAAAACTTTCTTCAAATAGTAGGCCTAAGATGCCATCCTGAGATGGGCTCCATTCCTTAACATCACAGATAGTCATAGGTCGCCATAGGATATTCGATGGACCGAGCGATTGGTTCTCCTCTTAGCTTTGAGGAAGTTTTGGTGGAAACGAGTGGTTACTATCTAAACAGCACCTTGTATGCTTAATATGTATTAATATGGTTTTCCATAATTTTCACTTGTTTTGTGTGCTTCTGTCACTTTGAAATTTAATTAAAACAAAAAATTGTCACTATAAGGGATACTTAATTATCCCAAAATTAAAATCTTTATTATTCTTCGGTACTATTCTTCAATATCACAAACTTCTTCAATGAAGTGAAGTGGGGCCCAATTATTACTTTTTGGTTTGGGTTTCACTCTTTTCAATATTCAGTTAGTTTTTTTCTACCTTTCAATAAATTGAATAGTAGCTTTGACCATACCCAAGTAGCATTTTTGCTTTAGATTTTAAAATTATAAGATAGGAATGTTGTATAAGGCCTCTACAGATATAATTAATTTAGGAAAAACCTAAAAAAACCTTTCTTTGTTCTAAGATTATTTCTATACGACATTAATAAATAAAAAAATTATCAAAGAAAATAATGCTATTATTTGTTCTACAAACGATTAAACTTATCAGAAGTGTTATAGAGGTTTTGTTGTTGTTTTAGCTCTTTTTTTGGAAAAGCTTGTGGAGGCCCTGTGTAAGACTGTTACAAACAAACAAAAATCATCAATAAACATTTTTCGTCTAGAAGGTGTTTTGAAGAGTGTTTAAGGAGGAAAACTAAAATTTTGTGTTAATGAAGCAAAAAAATAATATTGCAAATTGACAACAAAAATCAAATTCTGTTGATTTAATTTTCATATATATTTTTATTTATTAAATTTCATTTATACTAAATTGCAAATATTAGCGTTAAACTTAAAATTAAAATACAAATAGTTTAAATTGACTAATTCATTTATAAAATCTAAAAATTCATAAAATAAAAAATGAAAAAAAAAATTAATAGAAAAAAAAAAAAAATTCATAGAACAAAAAAATACAACAACAAAGATGATTTTGAATTAAAATTGTTTGATAATGTTTGATTATAAATTATGTGTGATGGTATAGTATTGTAGTTGGGACGTAGTTCATTTGATCTTTGGTGGATTTAATATATTATGACTGATTTTAACCAAATTAAACAAAACTGTTCCGAAATTGCATAAAGTAGTTTCGGTTAATGCATTTAATGTGTTTTGTGAAATTTGTTGGATAATTCCATTGCTACTTAGTTTTTTTATTTTAACTAATTTGATACATCTAATTCTACTTGTAAGTATATCTGTCTGATCAAGAACTCTACCTATTTCTAGCGGACATCTTGCCTCTCGGACTTTTAGGTAGATTTCATATAAAAATCTACCTATTGCAATGGACTTCATCTCGGAATTTCGGAAAAATTTTTGTGCCAAACGACTATATATGATAAGCGGAGACGAAAAAATAATAAAAAAAAAATTTATATATATATATATATATATATATATATATATATATATATATATATATATATATATATATATATATATATATATATATATATATATATATATATATATATATATATATATATATATATATATATATATATATATATATATATATATATATATATATATATATATTAGGGTGGGGCGATTTGTATGGGAGGAAGAAAATCTTCATGGGCCCCTCGCGATTCTGATTCCTTGATTTGTTCTGAGCAAAAAAGTTCACTAGACCATATGTCTACGGTGAAAATCGAGCTTGCGAATTTTTGTTTGAAGTTTTTTTGTCGCAATTTATATTTTGTGAAAACTTTCAAATTTTCTTAGGCTCATATCTCGTAAACCATTTAGAATTTTTGTGTAAATAAATAAGGAGATTGTAACTCTTGACCTCAGCTACAAATTTTCTGAATAAAGAAACCGAAAAAAATCACATCTTCATGACCAAAAACACGAAAATGCCAAAAAGTTACCATTTTTTACACTGTTTTTTACCGTTTTGAGGCCATAGCAGCTAAACCGCAGAAAATTAAAACTAATATTCTGCTAAAAAATTGTAGCCAATTAAATATTTAACAATTTTTTATGATATACTAACCACATCTGAACATTTTTTCATGCAGTTTTTGTCCTGCAAAAGTGAAAATTTATCGCGAAAATACTGAACAATTACCATTTTTGGTTGTTTATAATTTAAACTCATCAAAAACTTTCTGTTTGTTATTTTACTTCGGTCTAAAAGACCTAAGTATTACATTCATGAGCTAAAAGTGAAATTCTTACCACCACTTTTTTGGCATTTCTCTACGTTTTAGGACCTACTGATTCTAAAAAAGCAAAATAAAAATGTATGTCTGTCTGCCGGCCGGCCGTCACAACCTACGAAATCTAGAAAACCGCTGAACAGATTTCAAATTTTTTTTTTTCTAAAAATAGGTTTACTCAATAAGAAGAGCTGAAAGGATGATGTGCTCGATAACTGTACCGGAAGTGTGTCAAAAAAATCGTCAAGTTTGTCAAAACAAGGAAATTTGCATATGTTTTGCTTAAAAAACGTTCATTTTCAGTGATTGGATTGGTATGTGAGACCGAAATCTAGATTATTGCATTATAAGTTTGTCAACAAAATGTTGTCAAGTGTGTCAAAAGAAAGATTTTTATTTATTTTTTTATCCAATTTTTTAGAAAAAAATAAAATTAATTATTTGTTTGAAATGAAATTTTATTATTATTATTGAGAATTATGGCATTATAAGTTTGTCAAAAAAATGTTGTCAGTGTGTCAAAAGAAACATTTTCATTTAATTTTTTAGCCAATTTTTTGGAAAGCTGTTTTTATGACGTAAATGTAATTGAAAATGAAATTGGACATGGACATTTTTCAATTTGTTATAGTTTTTGAAATTTTTTTTGGAATTTTGAAAAAAGTTTGTATTTTTGATTTTGTAATAATTTTTGCAAAATTTTTTAGAATTTGGGAAAAGTTTTAATTTTTGATTTTGTTATAATTTTGCAATATTTTTTGAATTTTGAAAAAAAAAATAGAATTTTTGAATTTGTGAATTTTATATAATATATATTTTTAGAATTTTGAAAAAAGTTTCAATTTTTGATTTTGTAAGAATTTTTGGAATATTTTTTGAATTTTGAAAAAAATGGAATTTTTGAATTTTATATATATATTTTCAGAATTTTGAAAAAAGTCAATTTTTGATTTTGTAAGAATTTTTGGAATATATTTAGAATTTTAATTTTGATCTTATTATAATTTTTGGAATTTTAAAAAAAGTTACAATTTTTTTGATATTGTTTTAATTTTTGCAATATTTTTCGAATTTTGGAAAAAGTTTGAATTTTTGAATTTGCAAGAAGATATTATTAGAATTTAGAAAAAGTTTGAATATTTGATTTTATTACAATTTTTGAAATAATTTTGGGATTTTGAAAAAAGTTTGTGTTATTGTTTTTGTTATAATTTTTGCAATATTATTTGAATTTTTGAAAAAAGTTTTAATCTTTGATTTTGTAGTATTTTTTGGAATATTTTTAGAATTTTGAAAACAGTTTGATTTTATTTAATTTTTACAATATTTTAGGAATTTTGAAAATATGAATTTGTGATTTTGTAATATTTTCTCGAAACACTAATTATAAAATTTATTATATTTATTATAAAATTTATAGTATTTATTATAATTATAATTATAATAATTATGATGTATAATATTTATTATAAAAGTAAAAAAAAGTGCAAAAACAATATATTTTAATCAAATTATATGTTAGTTGACGGTTATGCAGTTGATGTTCGCTTCAGGGACTTGCATTGAAGTTGACGGCTATGATGTTCGCTTCAGGGACCCCTAATATGAGAGTCTGAAAACATAGCCTCATATACAGTTTTTACCCAGAAATGGTGTCAAAAAATTTAACAATTGTTTGTTTTAGGATTTATTCAGAATCTAGATTTTTTTGCATTTTCATGTTTTTGGTCATGAAGATGTAATTTTTTTCGGTTTATTTATTCAACAAATTTGTAGCTGAGGTCAAGAACTACAATTTACTAATTTATTCATAGTAAAATTCCAAATAGTTTACGAGATATGAGCCTAAGAACATTTGCAAGTTTTCACAAAACATAAATTGCGACAAAAAAACTTCAAACAAAAATTCGCAAGCTTGATTTTCACCGAAGACATATGGTCTAGTGGACTTTTTTGCTCAGAACAACTCCAGGAATCAGAATCGCGAGGGGCCCATGAAGATTTTTAAATCGCCCCACTCTAATATATATATATATATATATATATATATATATATATATATATATATATATATATATATATATATATATATATATATATATATATATATATATATATATATATATATATATATATATATATATATATATATATATATATAAACGACATGAGATATAACGAAAACGACCGGCACTCTCACGGTCGCATTTGTTGAGGTATATCAAAAAAACTTTCTGTACATGTGTGTTCTACTACTATCTCAGACGAGTTCGTGAATCAGCAAAATCCAACACGTTGTTAAGGAACTAGAGCCTTTTTTCTAAAAAAAATTGATTTTTTAAAACCGTTATAACGGCCGTTTGGATACTGATATTTTTAGAAAGCTAATGAATTTAGAGTTTCTGGAATCTTTTTTATCAATTTATTTTAAAAATAGACCTCTGCAGTTAGTGGTTCCTGAGTGAGCGGCTGCAATAAAAAAGTTTGCAAAAAAAAATTTTTTTTGAAACAACCGGCACTCTCACGGTCGCATTTGTAAAGTCAGATCAAAAAACCTTCTGTAAACAGCCAAATCCGACACATGGTTAAGAAACTAGAGGCTTTATACAAGAAATAGGTTTATAGATCCGTTATAACGGCCGTTGAGATTCTAATATTTTTAAAAACTTCATAAATTTAGAATTTTTGAAATCTTTTTAATCAGTTTCTTTCAAAAAAAGACCTCTGCAGTTGGGCGTTTCTGAGTGAGCGGCTCCAACAAAAAAGCTTGTAAAACACAAAATGCGTTTGAATCAAACGGCACTCTCACGGTCGGAGCCAGATAAAAAAACCTTCTGTAAACATTTGTGTTTTATTAATATCTTGCACAAGTTCGTAAATCAGAAAAATCTGACACATGGTTAAATAACTAAAGGCTTTATACTAGAAAAAAAATTCGTTTTTTTAATCCGTTATAAGGGCCGTTTGGATACTAATATTTTTAAAAACTTCATAAATTTAGAATCTGTGGAAACATTTTAATCCGTTTCTTATAAATATAAAGCTCTGCAGTTAGAGGGTTTTGACTTGTTGGCTTCAACAAAAAAGTTTGCAACAATCCATAACTACAATTTCCAAAAACCTTATAACAGTCAATGAAAAAAAAAATAAAAAGGTTTGAATAGAAGAAATTAATTTTTTTTCTTAGAAATAACCTATTTTGATATTTTTCAGTAATTGGACGACATATGATATAGCGTAGGCTTGTGTCATAAATTGTCACACACATGTTCTGTGGTAGATTTGATATTTGTTTGTTGCAAAATTGGATAGATATAGTTTTGCTTATATGTAGCTAATTTTCTTTTTAAAATTTGTTCGATATCTGTTTTAAATTAGTTTGTGTTGTTTAAACTAATCTGATACATCAGATTCTACTGGCACACAAAACCGTCTGATCTCGAAATCTACCTATTTCTAGCGGATAAAAGTGCCGCTTGGACTTTTTTATTTTTAAAACGGCACCCCATGGCTCTTATAAGTATTTGAAGGGATTTTGCCTAAATGTTGATAATTATTTTAATTCGGTTTTTATTTAAATATCGTCTTATACGCTTAGTTTGCTTTAATCAATATTTTTTTCGTTGAACATAATTTTATGAAATTAAAAAATGAAATTCAAATCTGACAAACAACTACATTTATCTATCAAAATTATATATTTTAGAATTTAACATATCATGATGTTACGAATTTTCTCATCTACACCAAATATGTTTGTTTAGACCACAGTCTAAACTAACAATAAATAAACATTTACACAGTTGAAAAAGTTACTGAAATTTTTAAAACAAGCTTTGCAATATTTGTTATGTATAGCAAGTTAATATTAAATTGCAAAGCAAATGTTGCGTTAAAACTTATTCTAATGCAAAACTACAAATTTTAGTACAACACTACCATCATAATTTATTTTTTATACTAATGGTAGAAGTTTGAAAACAACTTGCTACGCTTGAAGTTTAAAAGCAACTTGCTAATGCAACGTTCATTAAATTTATTTTTAAAGCAAGCTTAGCATTGTTTTATAATGGAGACTTCCGTAGGACCTATATGTGTAGCAATTTGTGTTACATATTCAGCTTATTTTTAACTGTGTACAAATGTTTCTTTAATCTTAAATCAAAATGTAAACTATTCTACTGCTTTTAATTAATCCATAGTACTGTTTTATTTGAAAACCATGTATTCATTATAAAATGATATAAAATTATTACTTGTATAACCGTGAACCAGTTCACATTAAAATTCTTTCTTTGATTACAATTAAACATTAAAAAATAGAATTAAAATAAAGTTGGTGTTATACTTTTAAAATTAAATTAACTGAGTTTCGATAATTATCCTTTTGTGAAACCGGAGTGTATAAGTGAAGATCCATTAACGTTAAGGTCCACATCAAACATTGGTCCTCTGAGCCGGATACATAACAGCGCGGGAGCAACATCTTCAGCAACCAACATACAGGTTGGAAACCAGTTGGTTTGCAATTGTATGTGTTACATGTTTCTAAAACTAGAAGATAGTTGATAACATCAATTAAATCGATTTCAAGCTGAAAACTACGATATGGAATCCGCACAAACACTTTACAAAGAAGCATATTTTGTGTATAATCAAACACAGATGACAATTATGATGAGCAAACTAATTAAAAATGGTGGCACTTAGCCGGAAACACTTTTTCCATAATGATTTGAAAACGGTAACAATGCATTAATACCACAATGAATTTAATATATCTTTCCGCAGGAAGGTTTGTAAAATTTAAAGGAGCCCGCGGGATACCCCCTAGTATATTATATTAACTCAGAGGCGTTAATTTTTGTTCTTGAGATATTTAATTTTAAAGATTTTTAGTACGACTGAAATTCGAATTTTTCTTCATTTTCAAACAACTTCCATTAACAAAAAATTTTAAAATCAATTAAATTTTAACCTTTTTTTTTAAATATAGCTCTAACCTTACTTTAAAATATATCAAATTTACAAAGAGGCGTTAATTCGTGTTCTTGAGATATTTAATTTTAAAGATTTTTAGTCCGATTAAAATTCTAATTGTTTATTTGTTTGTTTGTTCGTTTTTAATTTGATATATTTTAGAGTAAGGATAGAACTATTTTCAAAAAAAAAATTAATTTAATTCCAATTGATCGTCAACCCTAGCGCCATCTTTAAAATAGTTTTTTTAATATTTTTATTTAAAAATTAATTATAAAAACAACAAATTAATTTTTTTTCAAGGGGCTAACTAATCATCTATCAAACAAAAAAAAGTTTCATGAAATTGGTATAGCCGTTCTTGAGCAATGTAATTTCAAAGTTACATCGGATTGGCAGAATTTTCATTTTTCATGCATGTTAGGGTGCCCCTGTGCTCAAACTATGCACTTTAAAAAAATTTTAAAATAAGTAGTATTTTTTATTTTGTCCATACTACTTATATGCCAAGTTTCAGGAAAATCCAAAGTGGTCAAGTTTTCACAACTCTGTCTAGAACACGTTTTTCATCTATATAACTATTATATATGCTGGATTGAGGAAATCCATGTATTACAAGATCTTGGTATATGCTTCTATCACTAGGGTAATTAGTCACCCAATTTTATTTATTAGCATTGTTCCTGCAAATTTGAAAAAAAAGTATTTTATTTTTATTTCCTCCATCCTATCATGAAATATTGTTAATGTCGTGTATTACCATGTGAAAGGATTTATGATTTAGGTTTTCAATCTTTAAAAAGAATATAAAAAACCAAAAAAAAAAAAAAGAAATATGATTTGAATATGATATGAGAAGAAAAGAAATAAGAAAAGCATGATTAGTACGCATGGAGGGATCAGTTTTTATTAATTTGTTAATTTTTTTCTATTTTTTGATCCACGGGTGTGACAACCCCGCGTACTCCAGTCCCTGTTATTGGCACATGAGTTAACGTGAGATATCACATACCATTGGCAATAGCAGAGAGATATCACTAGCCAAGGTGATATCTTACGGGTGCTGGCGGATGAACTGTATTCAGTCAACGGTAGCACTCTCAATCGCTAATGAATATTCCTTGATGCTGGAACGCTGTAGCTTGCTCGAAGAAACGAGCTTTCATAAAACTATATATCTGAGCTTTAATCATTGAAAAATATACTGCGTCCCATAATCAAGGATTATGCCATTAGCTGGACTATTGGCAAACCAATTTTAGTTTTGTTCCTGCAAATTTTAAAAACAAATTTGCTTTTTATCTCTTATTTTATTTTTATTTTCCCTATCCTATCACGAAATATTGGCCTATGTCATATTTTATATGTGATAGGATTTATAGTTTAGTTGTCCATTATTTAACAAAAAATATTAAAAAAAACAAAAAAAAAACAGATTTGCGTCCATTAACATCCTTAGAACGCATGTTGTTGTGGGACCTTGGTCTTAAAAGGTTTTCATGTGTTGTTGTGACACATATTGTAATGCCTACTACACATCACATTTTATTAAAAAAAAAAAAAAAAATGATGTTGTGGACATACATAACAGGTTTTTATATGTTGTTGTGACACAAATTGTAATTCTGCATTAGGAAAACCTTCTGATTTATTCGTGTACGCACTAGACGGAAAAACAAAACATATAGTGTACCCACAAGCACTCGAATAAATAATTAGAATTAAAACGATATTTAGAAATTTTTTCCATATTAAAATAAATTAGTTTCAATAAAAATCACACTATGTAAATTGTATAAAGATCATAACGGCGAGTATTCTTAAATTTCCTTTCTTATGAGATAATGGCAATATGCGACGGCTATAATGTTAAATAAAGAAAACTTTTACACTATTTGGTGTAAACATTTAAATTTCGAGAGGTTTTGTGAGTGATTAAGATCAAAGTAATTATTGTAATGTAATTCACTTAAATTTTGCAATTTGAAAGCATTTTTCATTTTCTCTCAGAAAAACTTCTTGAGAACAGTTTTTGTGTTTTTCCAGTCGGGAACAAATACAATTTACAATTGTATAACCACAGATAAAGAATTCAATTTAAATAAATATGAGATGACGAAGTTTCAATTTAGAAATCATCTGAACATGAAAATTAAAATATGTTTCATCGTCGTTTCATCGTCGTTTCATCTTCTGTGGCTGAGTGTGTAAGATGGCTTTGAACTACGATGTTTATGATTTTCTTTGAGAAATTTATTCACGTTGATTTTAAAGTTTTAAGGATTAAAGTTATCAGGAAAGACCAACAACGCTAAGGCATTCCAGAGATGTGAGACTCTGTTAAAAATATTACGTTGGAAAGCGACAGTTCTACATCTTGTCACTCGAACCGTAAAAATATGGACTGATTTTGATGCTTTGGTGCAACGCGCGAAATTTCCAGGTTCAGGCAAAATCGATTTGATCCCCGCAGACATTAGTTCATTCATATATACTTGTAAAATGCCGTCAAATCAAAGAGATCTCATATATGTTGCAAGGAATCAAGCTCAATAGTAAGATTTAAATTGCCAATCAATTTAACAATTCTCCGCTGTATAGAATCAAGACATTTCAAACTACTTACGTACACTATCCAATTTTCAAACTAGCTATACACTAGCCATTTTCTAAAAATCCTTTTCTTATATGATAAATAGAAAAACCCACTAAGTTAGACTTTCGTCGTATGAATTCTCTGACCAAGAAGGAAACTCATCCCCCTTCCTTGATCGATGGCCTATTAGGTGGTCTAAAAATCACGGAGTACATCTCCAGTATTGTGCTCAAGGATGCTTTTTTGCAAATTCATTTAATGCTTGGAAAACATTATCATTATTGTCACTAGATATGTCATATCAAGAAATTCTGAATATCTCTGTGGAAGATCTTTTAAACCACACTTGAAAAAGTAAAAAGCTTCAGCGTAATATGTGTTCATGCTCCAAGTCCAATTTTAGCAGATTTCGTTCAATTTCAGTAGATTTTTTTTTTTTTTTTTATTGGAGGGCCTTGAGACTTGCAGTTCAAGTAGCACTACGACCTGAAGGTCTATTGTGCTTACCCTGATTGTTTTATTAGTCAGTCGTCTGTGCCGTTACTGGTTGTATTCTGTCATCCAAGTTGAGACTTTTAATAAAATTAATTAGCTCAATTGGAGTGACGTTTTGTGGTAACGGAAGTGTTAGACTTCTATGACCAAGTTGGTTGTATCTGTGCCCAGAGAGGTCAGGACAGCTGCAGATGACGTGTTCCATCGTTTCCGCGTCCGAGTAGCAGAATCTGCACCTGTCGGAAACAACAAGGCCCATTTTGTTAAGATGGTGGTTTAAAGGACCATGTCCAGTAACGCACCATGTTAAAATGTAGACATTATTATGCCGACGAATTAAAAGATATAGTAAAAACATTTTATATGAAGAACACGATATCAGTCGCATATTGCTTGGATTTCAAAATTTTATCACTGTTAGAGAAGGAAATGATCACCAACAAATTCGGAAGATACTTATGTTGTAAACACTGAGAGAAACATGTTAGGAGTTGAAAAAGAAATGCCCATTAGAAAAATTAGGTTTGAACAAATTTATTACTCTACGCCCAAAACATTAAATTAGGGATTGGAAATCAACAAAATGTTTGTGTTTGTGTCACACATCAAAATATAAAATTATTGTTCGAGCAGCATCCTTAAAAATTTAGAATTAAAAACTTATAAGGATGCACTTAAATTCGTTATGTGTGAAAATATGCATGAATTGATTTATATCGATGTATGATGCTTGTTCATCAAATATCAAAAATTTAAAGAAAAATGATGCAAATGACTTTTGAAAACGCTGGCGCTTTAGAAATAAAATATAAAAAATGGATTGCTACAGACAAATGTAATTTAGAAATCTTAGTTAGTGACTCCGAAGTTTTCACTAGGCAATTTGTTAGGCATTAGAAATTAATGATATCACACCAGTTTATATCTTACCAACAATCAAAGTTTGTTGGTAAAAAAATGATTCAGTAAAATTGGAGAGATTGGAGGCATTGGCGCAGTTGGTTTTGCAAAAAATTATTCTTTCATAATTCAAGATGCAACTCAAGGTTACACTGAAGGTTACAAGATTAGACAAATAGTCAGTTTACAATTCAACCATTTGTTATTTAATATAATTCTGGAGATTGTCTACGCCACATAAGCTATGTTATTATTTCCGACTGCAGAACTCATGAAAATCTAGCTGTACACTAGTGGCAGATTAACGGTTTGAGGGGCCCTGTTGCAAATTATTTGCTCTGTTGACCTGCAATGACAATTTTTGACATAAAATAACTAATAACTAAATAACTAAGTATAGAATAGTATATAATAACTAATAATAGTGTAAAACGGGCATTGATTTAATCAGTAATGATTTTTTGGAAGTAAAAATAAAACTTTTATTTAAAAAAATATGGATAGAGCATATGAAATTGGTACTGGAATGCGAAAATTAAAAGCAGAAAAAGAACAAAACAAACAAAATTAACAAGCATTTTTCAAACAGAGAACGCAGCAAACAAAAACAATAGCAAATCATCTATTGCACTCTTGTGGTGTCATCAACATCAAAGACCTATGTTTCCGAAATTAGAAGTGAATCAGAAAGTAATATTGATGAACGTTTTGAGTTTTCCAAATACTCAAGGAAACGACTCCAACTTTTTATTTAAATGATCTAGGTATTTGGCAAATAGCATTCAATCAAACAATTTTACGAAACATTTGGATTAGCAAGTGTAAATGTATTAAATATATCGTCAAAAGAGTAACTGAATTAAATATACCGTCAAAACATTTAATATCATATCGATGTAATTTCAAAGTGTCATCTTTTATTGGCATCGTGCGTGTCGAAACATAGATGCAACAAAAAATTTAGGAAAATATAATCGAAAATTCATTTAGTTTCATTTTAATAGAAAACCGCCAAATGGTAAAAAAATTAAAAGAGATTGGCTAATCTATTCACCATTAGCTGAAGCAGTTTTTTGTTTTTGTTTTATTTACTGTTTATTTGTTGACTTCCCTATAAAATCACATATATTTTCATTAAATGGACTCAAAAATTGGAATAATTCATCACAAGGTATTTCACTGCATGAAGCGTCTATAGAGCAACTGGAACGAGATGGTCTCCTAGATACCAATCAGTCCGCGCTTAACATGCTTGTTATTTAAAAGATTTATGTTTCAAAATCATTAGTTGCTGAGGAAACCTTCAGTGACGATAACAAAGCAATGACAACGGGTTTGATTAAAAAACTATGTCGATTCGAAAACATTTTGATGCTTGTCCTCTGGAAAAGTTCTCACCAAGTTTAATTTTGTGCCACTATAATGGATAACAAAAAACAAAATTGAATTTTTCCAGAGGACAAGTATCAAAATGTTAGAAACCTTCGTAAATATTTGTAGAATTTTAGGTCCAAATTTCATAAAATGAAGTCATTTTATTGAATGAAGCCTGTTTTTCAATTTTATCTTGCTCTTTCTATCGCAGGAGATAACTTTGTTACTTTTTATTATTTTTCAGTAAAATTTATGAAAACCATATTGAACATATACCGAATAAAATAAAAACCTGATCCCCATATTCCTTAAATATCCTCATCAAAAAAATTCCTGAAAATCACTTGTTTTTTCTGTCGTTACAGTGGCTATCTCTTTTAAACGAAATTTTCTCAAAACGACTTTTTTCAAACTGGTCGCATCGATAACTCGAGATTTTTTTATTTATTTTTCGTTGCAATAGCTATGTAATCGTGTTGCTAATAGCAATAGCATGTGTACAAAATATATGAAAGTTAGAAAAGATTTCTATCGGTCACCATTTTGTAAAAAATTAAAATAAAAAAAAAGACCACGTACACAAAAACTACATTAATACAAATTATAATGAACTTTGATTTTGGTTTTTTTGAAAACCCGTTCTCGAAAAATTCATGGGACCGTGGAGGGAGAATTTTGTTTAGGACTTTACAACAAAGCTGATACATTTATTACTATTTCATATTTTTCAATAAAAATTTATGAAAACTATTTTGAGTATACAATGTATAATATAAGAATCCCCCATATATCCCCGTAAAAAATGCCTGAATATCACTTATTTTTTCTACCGTTACAGTGGTCATCCCTCTTAACTCTCTCTCGGTGACAAAAAACTGTTTGATTCATTAGTTACATATTTTGAAAATAAAGACTACAACAAAGCTTTTGAGGAAGCTGCTCAGCTTTTCAATTCTGTTTCATCTAATTGTCTAACCATAAACAATAGTCAAATACACTTAGCATCACATACGTTTGAACGATTTATTAATTCTTTCTATTGAAATTGAAATTTTGGACGAAATAAAATTTTTTAATTATTTGTCTTGCTTTAATTTTTTTTAGGCTTTTGCTTTGAAAAGGGCCACTGAATCACGGGGCCCTGGTGCAGTTGCCTTATAAGCTTGTATGATAATCCGCCACTGATGTACACCTATTTCATTAATTATGTTAATTTACTTGCTAGTTTATTGTTCTATAATAGTCCAAACGATTTTAATCAAACTTCAGTGGTTAACATCTTTTATTAATAGGAATTGTTCAAAAAAATTATGAACAATTAGGATTTTTAGTCGAACTGAAAATCTTTAAAATTAATTATCTCAAGAAAACGAAAAACACCTACATATTTGTAAATTTAACATATTTTAGAGTAAGCGTAGAGTCATTTTTAAAAAAAAAACTACTCACTTTAAAAAAATTGTCCATACTACTTATACGGCAAGATTCAGAAAATAAAAAAGGTTCTAGTTCAAATTTTGCCTTTTTCAACATTTAGTCACCAGGCCCTCGCCCGTTTCATTTGATGAGTACCACATATTTTAAACTTCGTGAGGCGCCAATCCTTGACGACTCTGCCAACTTTTTTGTCGAAATTTTCCTAAATACGACCGCTTTTTCGTTCGAAAAATACCGAAACAATACGATTGCCCGAGGTCTTGTAAATTTACTATCAAAATTTTTTTTTAAGGAGACTGGGAATTGGCTTAAGAAAACGAGGGTAACCTTGTTTGACCAAAATTTGTCTAGTTTTGTTGAATCCGACAACCCAAACATGCCAAAAGGTCAATTGTCGGACTTGACAATAGCAGACAAATTTTTGTTGGACAAGGTTACCTGCGTTTTCCCAAACAAATTTCCATCACACCATTAATAAAAACAAAATTGTGGAAGTAAATTTACAAGAATCTCGGGCAATCGTAATTTTTCGGCGTTTGCCAAAGAAGAAAGCAGTCGAATCGAGAAAAATGGCAGATACAAAAGTTGTCGGACTCATTAAGGACAGACGCCTCACGAAGTATAAAATATGTCTGATAGTCAAATGAAACGGACGAGGGCCTGATACAATTATGGTCTAAGACGAAAAACAGAGTATTAATTGGGTGTCAAACATAGCTTGTTCTTCTTTAAAATCTAGGTGTTATGCTCTATTAACCGATTCCATACTTGAATAACTCTTCTCTAATTATTGGAGTTCCTCAATTTTTTTTCCAAAATAAAACAACCGACGCTAGTTTTGTTTAATTCTTTAGATATTTATAATAAAACAAAATTTTTCACAAATTCAAAGATATGGTTCATCTAGTTTGAGTTAAAAGCTATATCATAATATAACATTTCTCTCGGTGGACTGATGATAACTTAAAAACCACTAATTTAATTTTAATTAAATTAAGACTTAAATACTCTTAAATATAACTAACTAACAAATATTTGATAACTTACTTACAAATATTTAAAATGCATTAATTATTAAATGCATCATTGTGAAAAATGACGACTTAAAATAAATGTTTGTGCTCGTCTTCCATAAAGTTTTTTAAATTTTAATAATGGATAGAAGGAGTATGAAAAACGAACACACACAAAAAGCATTATCTTGTCATCGGATGAAAATATTTAGGGCCAGACTTGACCAGTGCATTAATGGTAAGATATGTGAAAATACAGAGCAACAAAGTCTTGACAATATTTCTTATAAGAAATTTACTTGACACGCGAAATCATTTAATATTGCAAAAATATTTTTTTGGCATACTTATCAACAATCACTTGCAACCACTGTTATACAAAATATGGATCCTCTATACAAACATGAAGAAAAAAAATCTAAACCAAATACAAAATAATAGAAAATCGGTATCAGATGTCCTTTTCTTCTACTTAGAATTTCAATTTTTTTTCTTGTCCAAATCCCTTTCTTCATCTGTTTCGTTTTGGAATTTAATTGGAAATTATTTTTAGATTTATTTTTTCTCATTAGAATGAGATCCCTCGAATAAAACCATAACAAAAAAAAATTCAATTGTATAAACATTTTGTATTGAAGAAATTTTCTTGAAAAATCATTTTTCATTTTTTGATTTTAATTAATAAAAACACAGAAAAAAAACTTAGACGATTTTCCTTTTCCTTTTAATAAATAAATAAAAAAACAGATTTTTTATCTTGTCGTTGGACTTATAATTTTTTATTTCTACCAATTTTTCACGATGCTCGTTTTTAAAGGATTATTTTTATTTATTACAGTTTGTCTTGTTGATGAAAATGACAAGTTTGACAAGTGGTTTATTTGGAGAATACAAAAAACACTGAAGTATTGTATTGGAAATTTTATTGATAAATTAGAGGGAATCAATAAAGGGTCAGTATCGTTAATTAGATCAAAATCCATAATATGAAAAGAAATTTTGTTCTAAATAAAATTCATTTCTAAAAATTTTAAACTTTCACACTAATTAAATTTTCAAATTTATTTACCAAACTAATTATTTATTACAAAGAAAATTAAACAAATTAGTGACTCTAAATTATAAATAGATTTTCTTATTCTTCGTTTTCTTAAAAATCATTTTATTGTCTTTTAGATTCCGTCTCATCTTTGTTCACGATTGATTCGCCAAGAATATTTTTTTTCATGAAAGCAGCATTTTCAAAGTGAAAATTTTTGAAAAATAGAAAAATTGGAAAATAAACAAAAAATGTGTTTCGGTTTTAATTATAATTTATTGTTGAAGTGGTTGTCTATTATTTATTTTAGAACTGTATCTTGTGTTTGTCAGGTTATACATATTGTAGATATAAATAATTAAAAGTTATTAGCTATTTTGTAGTAGTATAAAACTATTTTAGTGGTTTTAATATTTTTTAGTTTATCATTTCCAATTATATTTATTTAACCTGATTCGAGTTTATGACAATATTGTATTGTACTTAATGGTGTGGTGAAAAGCATTTGCACGGATTATATATTGTTTATAGAATTTACAGAACTTCAAATAGGTGTGGGAATAATACATAATTTTGTTTGTATTGAAGGAGAATATTATCAAAATCGCAATAACGTTGGTAACATTATAAAACAATAACATCATAAAATTACAACCAAACCCATCCACCGTTAACATACGCCAATCTACACTACATTTTAATGTATTAATACAGGCTTTAATGCACTAAAAATAAAATTCGTTCACTACAAACTCTTTGTGCTGGCCGAATTTTCTATTTAAAATTAACATCATATTCACTAGTCCATGGCATTTTATAACAAAGTTATGAAGACAAGGTAACCAAATATGATGTTAATGGAACTGTTCCCTGTTGGCTGAAAAAAAGTCGTAGGAAATTTTTTTTTCAACTCAAAGGTTATGTTTTGAGGTGAAAAAAAAACGCACGAATGATTTCTGTTTCACAACCAAGGGATGATACTTAGTTTAATAAAGTTTTTTGGAATCCAAGAATGCTTTTGCAGAAGGAAAATATTCAATAGCATGTGTATGCTAGAAGTGCAGATTTCACCAAATTGACAGCAGTTCAGACGATCCCGCATCAACTCAAGCTTCTTTTTAAAGGCTAGAATATATTCAAAACTAGTTGCAATTCTACTCATTTACATAACGTTAATTCATTTGGCGTTCTCGGATCACTACATATTATTTTATGATTGACAAAAAACTCCTTCTTAATTTAAATAACTTTTGTAAAGTTCAAGCAAATCTAATCATCTTTTACATTCAATGGAACTCAAAACTATCACAGATAACTAGATGATTCTAATTCATCCAAAATGACAATTTAAGTTATACATAATATTTTTAACCGAAACAAATCTTGCTTGCTCTTCCGACAGACAAAAGACAGGAATTTCACAGCTAAAACTTTATATAAATTTTTACAAGTTTTGTTTAAAAACTCGCTGTGAGAGGTACATAAAATATCCAAAACTAGAACAACTTTCACATCACGTTCACAATAAATTTAAAAATATCCCGATTATGTCTGAAAACCAGATAAAAAAAACAAATATCCAAATCAATCTCGCATGTCCAAATGTTTAAAATTTTGATCGATCCATATTCTTTTTTAAATTGGAGAAAGATTCCTGATTCGAATCATACAGTTACTTCGGTCTGAAAGACCTAAGTATTACATTCAAGAGCTCAAAGTGAAATTCTTACCCCCACTTTTTTGGCATTTCTCGACGTTTTAGGACCTACTGATTCTAAAAAAGCAAAAAAAAAAATGTCTGTCTGTCTGCCCACCGTCCGGCACCTACGCTGCAGGGAAAACCACAGGAGAGATTTCAACAATTTTTTTTTTAAATAGGTATACTCAAGGGACAGGTGCGAAAGGACGCTGTGTTCGATAACTGTACCGGAAGTGTGTCAAAAAATTGGCAAGTGTGTCAAAACAAGGAAATTTGCATATTTTTGGCTTAAAAAACGTTCATTTTAAGTGATTACGAGTAGGAACATTCAATTTCGAGAAATTTTGATGGTCGGGATTCGTATGTGAGACCAAAATCTAGATTATTGCATTATAAGTTTGTCAAAAAAATGTTGTCAAGTGTGTCAAAAGAAAGATTTTTATTTATTTTTTTACCCAATTTTTTGGAAAAAAATAAAATAAATAATTTGTATGACGTGAAAATATAAATTATTATTATAGAGAATTATGGCATTATGAGTTTGTCAAAAAAATATTGTCAAGCGTGTCAAAAAATGATTTCATTGATTTTTTTAGCCAGTTTTTTGGGAAAAAAAATGTAACTGTTTTTATGACGTAAATGTAATTGAAAATGAAATTGAACATGGAAATTTTTGAATTTGTTATAGTTTTTGAAATATTTTTGGAATTTTGAAAAAAGTAGGTATGTATTTTTGATTTTGTAATAATTTTTGCAATATTTTTAGAATTTTGGAAGAATTTTTGGAATATTTTTGGAATTTTGAAAAATTTTAAATTTTTGATTTTTTATAATTTTTGGAATTTTGAAAAAAGTTTCAATTTTTAATTTTGTAAGAATTTTTGGAATATTTTTAGCATTTTAAAAAATTTTAAATTTTTTATTTTATTATAATTTTTTGTTATTTTGGAAAAGTTTTCAATTTTTGATATTGTTATATTTTTGGTTTTGGAAAATTTTTGGTTTTGGAAAAAGTTTGAATTTTTAAGAAATTTTGGAATATTATTAGAATTTAGAAAAAGTTTAAATATTTGATTTTATTCCAATTTTTGGAATATTTTTAGAATTTTAAAAAAAATTTTTTTATTTTATATATATTTTGAGAATTTTGAAAAAAGTTTCAATTTTTGAATTTTTAAGAATTTTTGGAATATTATTAGAATTTAGAAAAAGTTTAAATATTTGATTTTATTATAATATTTATAATATTTTTGATTTTGAAATAATTTTTGGAACATTTTTAGGATTTTGTAAAAAATTTGATTTTATTAGGTAGTGTAGCGAAATCCGAAATTCGACGTCCACGCCGTGCTGCCTGGGTAATGCTGACAGAATTAGGTTGGTGTATTGGAGACAAGCAGAGTAAAAACTGCTTAGTCAATGACGCTACATCAAGGCGAATTGGCGCTCTACAACCAATGCGACTCAAGCGTCTGTTCTCCATGTCAGGGGCGGCTTGGAGCGGGCGTCTGTCTTGAATCAAACGGCTCGCTATATAAACGTGTAAAAAGGTTGTTTCTGGTGACCTTAATATGCAAAACGGACCCATTCACGACAATTTGGGTTGGGCCTAAGGTTAACACCCTAACCCCGGAAAAAAACTAATATGTTAAATTTGGTTATCAGAAAGAGAAAAACAGACCCGGAAAAAACAACAGAATTTTACCTGGACGTGAAAAAGGACCAGACTACCGAATCGGAACGTGGAACGTGCGCAGCCTGAGCGCTCCTTATGCTCTTATAAGTCTAGAAATATATAGACTGGGAGGCATAGGATGGATATTATTGCTCTACAAGAAATTAGACAGCCGATAATCGGAAAACAGGAGTTGGATAGTCACTCTCTATACTGTAGTGGTCATCCTTCTCGAAGAGAATTTGGAACTGGCTTTCTTGTTGGTGCACGCATACAAGAAGCCGTGATGAAATTCATCCCGGTCAGTGAAAGGATCTGCTACCTACGTGTACGCGGTACATATAACAATATTTCTCTTATTGCCGTGCATGCACCAACTGAAGCTAAGACCGTCGACGAGAAGGATAATTTCTACATAGCACTGGAAGAGGTTATGAAACAAACACCAACACGCGACTTCATTATGGTTCTTGGTGACTTTAATGGACAGGTTGGAAGAGATATCTCTTATGGAAATGTGGTGGGTGCCAACAGCCTGCATTTGAATTCGAATGATAATGGTGAGAGAATGACTGAGTTTGCATTATCAAATAATTTGAGAATTGCCAGTACGTTCTTTCCGCATCGATCGATCCATAAGCAGACTTGGGTCTCACCGAATGGAAATACTCGAAATCAAATTGATCACGTTCTAGTAACAACACGTTTCTTTTCGAGCGTTCTGGATGTGCGATCCTTTGGAGGTGCATACATTGGAAGTGACCACTTCCTTGTATGTGCAACGATAAGGTTCCACTTCCCAAATCCAGGCATTCCAAAATTCAATCAACGGAAACGTTTTAACATCTCAACATTAAAGAATGCTGAAACAGAAGAGAGATATCAAATCCATATTGCCGAAACATTGGAGAAATCAGAAACCATTAATGGAGACGTCGATAAGTCATGGTATTTGCTCAAAGATGCTGTTTTAAGCGCTGCTGAGGGAATACTTGGACGACCAGAAAACCACTCCCAGAAGCCATGGATGGATCAAGCATGCCTTGATGCTATTCAATACAAAAGAGATTGCTATCTGAAGTGTCTACAAGGACGCAACACCAGGTCCACGAAGGAGAATTATAAACTGGCAAGACAAGCCGTTACAAAGCTATGTAGACGAACGAAGAGAGAATGGTGGAAGAGACGTGTGAGGAGATTGAAAGCTGTGAGGAGATTGAAAGCTTCAATAAGGATCATCAATCGCGTAACTTCTTTCAACAGGTTAAAACCTTAAAGAAGGGCCCTCAAACTAGATCGACTGCTATTCAAAACGTAAATGGGGAGCTACAAGTAGACCTTAAAAATATTTTAGATACTTGGGCCGCTTATTTTGAGAATCTTCTCAACTTAAGTGACCAGCAACAAGTCGGGCGACGAGCTAAGCTTATTCGTGCGTCAAAGGTACATGTAGAAGAACCCACCAGAGAGGAATTCGATGCGGCGCTGTCAAAATTAAAATGCAATAAAGCACCTGGTATCGACGATATAACATCCGAAATGATTGTACATGGTGGCGAAACTCTATCCTCAAGATTGTTTGAACTTGTTCAAATGATCTGGAGGACTGAAACCATGCCACAGGACTGGAGCAAAGCTATGCTGATACCAATCCATAAAAAAGGTAATCGCCTAAAATGTGCAAACTACAGAGGAATCGCTCTCCTCTGCACAGCATATAAGATCTTTTCCTACATTTTGCTATCCAAAATCAATCCTTTTGCTGAACAACTGTTTGGAGAATATCAGTGTGGTTTCCGGCGGGGCCGAGGTACCACCGATGCACTTTTCTCGATAAGGATGATTTTGGAAAAGTGCCGAGAGTTCAACATAGCTGCGTACCAACTTTTCATTGATTTCAGGCAGGCCCACGACTCTCTCGAACGAGAGACTCTATGGTCTGCTCTGGTGTCAATGGGAATTCCTGGTAAACTGGTATCACTATGCAAAATGACAGTACAGAACTCTCAATGCTGTGTACGAGTAGAGAACGAAATATCAAAGTTTTTTAAAGTTGACTCCGGTTTAAGACAAGGTGATGCTATCTCTCCTATACTTTTTAATCTAGCCTTGGAATATGTGTGCCGTCAAAAGAAACTACCGACTAATAACAATATCTTGTCAATAAACTCAGTACAGATGATTGCTTACGCTGATGATGTTGTCATCCTCGGCCGAAGTGAAGCTGTTATGAGTGAGACTTTCAAGTCGCTTGAGAGTGGTGCTAGGAAAATTGGTCTGCAAATTAACTACAAAAAAACCAAACATATGAATGTTTCAAGAGAGGCTGAGAAGAAAGATTTGATGTGCGGCGATGAACGAATTGAGGGAGTTGAATCTTTTAAATATTTGGGATCAATGCTTGACTCAAACAACAGCATACTTACAGATATTAAAGCTCAAATCGCTGCAGGTAATCGAACTTTCTACTCAATTAAACCTCTCCTTGGATCACCGTATGTATCAACTAACACCAAGCTTAAGTTATACAAGACATTGATTAGACCGGTTGTGATGTATGGGTCACAAACGTGGACCCTTACACAAAATGACGAATCGCATTTACCTGTATTTGAGCGTAAGATCCTACGCTACATTTTTGGTCCACTTAAGACAGATGATGGAGAGTATAGAACCCGGTATAACTTTGAGATCAGAGACCTTCTTGAGGGTCCTGATATAATAGGTTGTATCCGTTCTAATAGGATTGCTTGGTTTGGGCATATTCTACGAGCCAATTCACAGCTTGGAATGATTAGAAAAATGAACGTTAGTTCCCCAGGGAGTGGAAGACCGCGAGGTAGACCACGACTACAATGGGAGACTGACGTAATAAACGACCTTAAAAAAATCGGCTGCCATGGTAATTATGTCGCTGTTGCGAATGACCGTGGTGAATATTCAAAGCTGATTAACCTGGCAACGCTCCTACATGGAGCATGAACGCCTTAAAAAAAAAAAAAAAAAAATATATTTTTTTCAGATTTGTGATGACTAGTAAAATTCAAAATCATTAATCGAGTTCGAACTCATTAATCGAATCGTTGAACGAAGTGTACATCAACGCTAACAGAATATTATATCCATAAGATATATAATTACTTCGGTTTTGAAAAAACCTAAGTGTTGCATTCATGGGCCAAAAGTGAAATTCTTACCCCCACATTTTTTGGCATTTCTCGACCTTTTAGGACCTACTGATTCTAAAAAAGCAAAAAAAAAAATGTATGTATATCTGCCGAAAATCTAGAAAACGGCTAGACGGATTTCAACAATTTTTTTTTTTGAAAAAAGTTACTCAATGGAAAGAGCTGATAGGACGATGTGTTCGATAGCTGTCCCGGAAGTGTATCAAAGACATCGTCAACTGTGTCAAAACAAGGAAATTTTCATATTTTTTGCTTAAAAAACGTTCATTTTAAGTGATTACGAGTGAATTGATTACATTGATTTTGGAGAAATCTTGATGGTTGGGATTGGTATGTGAGACCAAAATCTAGATTATTGCATAATAAGTTTGTCAAAAAAATGTTGTCAAGTGTGTCATTTTTCATTTTCATTTTTTTTACACAATTTTTTGGGAAAAAATGAAATTAATTATTTGTATGACAAGAAATTTTATTATTATTACTGAGAATTATGGCATTATAAGTTTGTCAATAAAATGTTGTCAAGTGTGTCAATAGAATGATTTTCATTTATTTTTTTTGGAAAAAAATAAAATGAATTATTTATATGAAATGTTAAATGTAATTGAACATGACGGGATTGGCATGTGAGACCAAAACCTAGATTATTGCATTACAACTTTGTCAAAAACTGTTGTCAAGTGTGTCAAAAGAAAGATTTTAGTTAATTTTTTACCCATTTTTTGTGAAGAAAAAATAAAATTAATTATTTGTAAGACATGAAATTTTATTATTATTATTGAGAATTATGGCATTATAAGTTTGTCAAAAAAATGTTTGTCAAGTGTGTCAAAAGAAAGATTTTACTTCGATTTATTTATTTTTTACTAAATTATTTAGAAAAAATAAAATAAATTATTTGTGACAAGAAATTTTATTATTAATATACAGAATTATGGCATTATAAGTTTGTCAAAAAAATAATGTCAAGTGTGTCAAAAGAATGATTTTCATTTACTTTTTTAGAAAATAATAAAATTAGTTATTTGTATGAAATGAAAATGATATTATTAACATTGAGAATTTTATTTCATTATAAGTTTGTCAAAAAAATATTGTCAATATTGTCAAAAATGATATCATTTATTTTTTAGCCAATTTTTTGGAAAAAAAATTAGCTGGTTTATGACGTTAATGTGACATGGAAATTTTGGAATTTGTTATAATTTCTTAAAAATATTTTTGGAATTTTGAAAAAAGTTTGTATTTTTGATTTTGTTATAATTTTTGCAATATTTTTAGAATTTGGAAAAAGTTTTAATTATTGATTTTGTTATAATTTTTGTAATATTTTTAGAATTTTGAAAAAAAAAATAGAATTTTTAATTTGTGAATTTTACATATATAATTTTAGAATTTTGAAAAAAGTTTTAATTTTTGATTTTGTAAGAATTTTTGGAATATTTTTGGAATTCTGAAAAATTTTAAATATTTGATTTTATTCTAATTTTTGGAATTATGAGCAAAGTTTCAACTTTTGATTTTGTTATAATTTTTGCAATATTTTTAGAATTTTTAAAAAGGTTTGATTTTATTTAATTTTTACAATTTTGGAATTTTGAAAGAAATATGAATTCAATTTTTAGTTTTGGAATTTTGAAAGAAATATGAATTTGTGATTTTGAAATATTTTATCGAAACGCTAGATAAAGAGGTTTTAGAGTAGTTTGGTGAGTGTATCATCTTTTCTCTATATTATGTTAATTTATGATCTGTTGTGATTTTCCGTTAACGTATAGATATTTCGTGTTAGATTTGTAATAAATTTCTAAACAGAGATAAAAAAATACTTGTACTTTAACAAAGAGTTATGTTTGATATACATCGCTCCCAAAACTAAAAACAATGTCCTCATAAAAGTTTTATGCCAAAAACTATATCAAAATCCTTAACCAAAACCGAAGTCTTGATATCTCAGAGCTTGAGATTTCAGCCCCTTCATTTTTTGGTATTGAAAAATGTAACGGTATACCTTTTTTAGTTGGATCGATAAAACGTTCCATTTTATAGACTGAGGTCAGTATAGTTGAACTTTATATCCGTGTATCCCACTCCCCTTAAAATGGCGAAATCCAAGTATAAAAATCAAATTGCATGAGAATGGCTCAACGGGTTTATATGCATTTAAAGTATAATAGCCAAAATTGGCAGTAAGATTTTTGCTTACACTGTTAAACATATTAAGAAATAAATTTTTTAAAGATGGTGCTTAAGCCGTAAGCCAAGCATTTTTTTAATTTTTTTTAAAAAATGAAAGTTCCAACGTAAGCGTTTGTTTTTATTTGAATGATATTAGGTTTAAAAGATGTGCATTGGAAAAGCAGCTGAAGTTGGTAGTATTTTTTCCAGAATTCTCAAAAAAGGAGGTAAAAATTAAAATCCTGCTAGCACCTAAACAACAAACTGCTAAAAATAAAATAAATTATCAGTGATATTTAATGGTACTTCCATTAATTACGATTAGCATTTAAATAACCTGCAAACGATCCTCGATAGAGCTGTTTTTTTAATTACACCTACAGAACAAGTAAAATATATTAAAAACGAGAAACAACATGCTAGACAAATTGACCGACACGATATTAGGTGCTAATTCCAGTTATCCGCCAATTAACTGTTCAAAGTCTGGTGTATACAGTGGCTGAGTACGGCACACCTGTTTAAATAGCGCACACACTCAAAAATTTGACAACAAAAATTTGATTTATGTAATTAAAAAGTTCTTGAAACTGCCATGGAAAAAGTATAATAAAGTATAATGACAACATGAACGTCATCTTGAAGTTAGCAGTTTATTATTCAAACAAATAAAAAATACTTTACAATTTCACAGTGATTGGGACACATAAACATTTTCCTGACAACAATATTAGTTTTATTTAAAATATAAAGTATTACATGCAATATAACAATATAAAGTAAATAATTCTTTTTTGTAACACATGCGTACAAAATATTCAATTTTGTACTAGAATAAAATACAAGAAAAAACTACTTTTCGCCACATATGACTACAAAATATTTTTTAAGCCTGGACCGTATCGCCGCCTGCATGTGAGATTTGTAGTTAGATCTATCCATATATCTATCTATATATAATATTTTTATAGCACTAAAATATCAAAATAATAATTTAAATAACTTACCATATAGTAAAAACAACTTAAACACGTTGCATCATATGAATTGCAAGAAAAAACAATTCATTTAGGTTTTCAAAGTTCACAATTTTGACAGCTTAGTTGGATTACTATGTGTTGTTTTAGTTGGATTCTTACGTTTATATTTTCGAGCTAGTATAATTTACAACTATTACAACGAAGATGGCGCACTTTAATTATTTAAAAAGCTTAAATTTGTTTATAACTTTATTAAATAAATGAATAAATAAACAATTAAATAAATATTTATAAATTTTACGCACTTGTTACAAAAAATAGTGTGTTTCTGCCTGCGGTCGTGCGACAAACTAACTCTTGTTTGGAAAACGCATTCGCACTAGTAATACAATCTACTATTGAAGCACATTCAAAACAAATATCCGATTTTGTTCTAAAATAAAATAAACGAAACATGTATATTTCGCACATCTTCAAAATATTTTTTCTTCTTCGAAATAGTATTTGACGCATGCGAAAATATTTGTTGCATGGAAACAAAATATGTCAACCATCAAAAGAAGCACACAACATATTTTTTGAGTTGACAGTATATTTTAATTATAAACTAAGAACGTTTCTTTGTTTGAGATTTAAAACAATGATATTTCACTAGCCAAGGTGATACCTTAAGGTTGCTGTGGGATAAATTTTATTCAGTCAACGGTAGTACCCTCAATCTTATCTTTGAAGCATCCTTGATGATGCCACGTTATTGCTTACTCGAAGAATCGAACCTTTCATATAACTCTATGTTCGTCTGTTCGTCGCATGATCAAGTAATATGCCACTAGCTGGATTATTAGCAACCACATTTATTTTTATTTTATTTTATTTATTTATTTTATTTTTATTTTTCCTATGTTAACATGAAATATTGGTCTATGTCATATTTTATATGTGATATAATGTATTGTTGAATAACTATTCCTTCTATAAAAAATATAAAAAAAACAAATTTGCTTCCATCAACTCCTTAGAACGCATGTTGTTTTGCGACCTTGGTTACTACACAACTTATTTTATAAAAAAATCATTATAAAGCTGTACGTCAATGACACTTTACACACAGCAATGAGAAGTAGAAATCAATAATTACTTGGGTTTTGAAAAAACCTAAGTATTGCATTCATGAGCCAAAAGTGAAATTCTTACCCCCACTTTTTGGCATTTCTCGACGTTTTAGGACCCACTGATTCTAAAAAAGCAAGAAAAAAATGGCCGGCGTCACAGCCTTCGAAATCTGGAAAACCGCTGGACGGATTTCAAAATTTTTTTTTCTAATAGGTTTAGATAAAATAAAATAAAAAGAGCCGAAAGGATGATGTGTTCGATAACTTTACCGGAAGTATGTCAAAAAAATCGTCAAGTGTGTCAAAACAAGGAAATTTGCATATTTTTTGCTTTAAAAACGTTCATTTTAAGTGATTACGAATAGAAACATTGAATTTGAAGAAATTTTGATGGTCGGGATTGGTATGTGAGACCAAAAACTAGATTATTGCATTATAAGTTTGTCAAAAAAATGTTGTCAAGTGTATCAAAAGAAAGATTTTCATTTCTATTTTTAGAAAATATTAAAATTATTTATTTGGAGGAAATGAAATGTAATGATTATGCTATTATTGTTATTGAGAATTTTATGGCATTATAAGTTTGTGAAAAAAATATTGTCAAGTATGTCAAAAAAATGATTTCATTTATCTTTTTAGACAATTTTTTGGAAAAAAAAATTTAGCTGTCTGTATGACGTAAATGTGACATGGAAATTTTTGAATTTGTTATAGTTTTTGAAATATTTTTGGAATTTTGAAAAAATTTTGTATATTTGATTTTGTAAGAATTTTTGGAATATTTTTAGAATTTTGAAAACTTTTAAATTTTTGATTTTATTATAATTTTTGGAATTTTGAAAAAAGTTTGAATTTTTAAGAATTTTTGGAATATTATTAGAATTTAGAAAAAGTTTATATATTTGATTTTATTCTAATTTTTGGAATATTTTTGGAATTTTGAGAAAAGTTTCAATTTTTGATATTGTTATAATTTTTGCGATATTTTCAGAATTTTTGAAAAAAGTTTAATCTTTGATTTTGTAATAATTTTTCGAATATTTTTACAATTTTGAAAAAAGTTTGATTTTATTTAATTTTTACAATACTTTGGAATTTTGAAAGAAATATGAATTTGTGATTTTGTAATATTTTCTCACAACGCTAAATGAAGAGGCTTTCGAGTAGTTTGCTGAATGTATTATCTTTTCACTAAATTATGTTAATTTATGATCTGTTATGGTTTTCAGGCAACGTATTGATGTTCCGTGTTAGTTTTGTAATAAATTTCTAAACAGAGATAGAAAAATACTTGAACTTTAAGAAAGAGTTATGTTTGATATACATCGTTGCAAGCATAAAAGTTTTTTGCCGAAAACTATATCAAAATCCTTAACCAAAACCGAATTCTTGATATCTCAGAGCTTGAGATTTCAGCCCTTCCATATTTTATCTACTAATCTTATCTAATAATAAAAATTTAACTAACTAAACGAATCTACTATTTCCATGAAAAAACATTTAGTTTATATGGCCAAACTGATAAATTTTTAATGTGAAAATGGAAATATTTGAATTTAATCGAATAATATTTTATTTTTAAATCAACATTACGTGCGGTTGTCTCAACTACATTGTTCTGAATCGGTACAGCCATATCTGCCTCCTACGGCAAGGTTGAGACAATTGAATTTCGATTAGAAATATAATATGTTTTTTCAGTGTAGTTAAAAATTTAAAGTTCCAAATATTGCAAATAATTTTTAGCATTTCCTATTCTTTCGTTGATATGCTTAAATTATAAATTATGTAATAACAATATCGCTTTCTACCGATCATAAAGCTTAAACCAACTTCAAAACTACTTGCTATAGTGAAAAAAATAGCCATCTCAAATAGCCAAAAATAGTTTCATCACATTTTTCCTCAGGTCTAAAATTGAAAGGTTGATAAACAGGGCCGTAAAGAGAAAATCGGGGTCCGGGGGGAAATGAAATACCCTCTTTACATTTATGTTATTTTATTAACCAATTAAATTACAATATCACAAAAATTAAAATTTTGTATTTGCTTAAAAACAATTTTATAAGAATGTTAAATATAGACAGGTGAATTCATCGTGATAGGATATAGAAAATATAAAAATAAGAGATCAAATTTGATTTAAAAATTTGCAAAGACAAAACAAAAATGAGTTTGCTAATAATCTAGCTACGCTATCTTCCTCAAGGAATAGTCCACACATAGAGTTATATAAAGGCTCGATTCTTCGAACAAGCAATAACGTACTATCGTCAAGGAATTCTTCATAGCTGAGATTGAGGGTGCTACCGTTGGCTGAATAGAGTGCATCCGCCGGCACCCCTAAGCTACCCAAGTAGCAAAAATAGTGATTGTCAGTACTTAAAGAAAGATTTAAGAAGACTTAAACAAAGCAACGCGCCTTCTTAAAGAAGGATTTAAGTTTGAATTAAGTACAAAAAGGCCCATGTGGGCGGTCCGATAGAACGAATTAAGAAGCGTATTTTTATCTTATTTGCTTCTTAAATAGGTATGTTATTTTTCAACTCCTTCTTAACTCCAGCTTAACTCTTTCTTAAATCGGTATGTCATTTTTTTGTTATATACTATCAAAGTCAAATAGTGACGCAGAATTTTCTATCTCTCTTTATCTATATTAAATTGATTTAAATTAAAGTAATAGACAATGTTGAAATGAAACAAAAAAATATGACATGTTATGCTGTTTTAAAATTTAATGAAAGAATTGATAAATAAAGAAAAATTATATGTAGGGTTTAAAATCAGTTTTAAGAAAATATTAAACCGATATTTGCAAACGAAACGAGTTTTATGGTGAAATTGGAACTTCTAGCTCCATTAAAACTCACGCGCCTCCATGATTTCTCTAATTTATTACAATTGTTGAAAATATGCCAAAACTCAATGCGCCCTAAATTATATTTTAAATTATTTGTAGATCAAACCCCGACATATTCATGCTCACATCTTTGTTAGCTATCTAAATATAAGTAAAAATAAAAAATTCGTGCAATATTTAATGTTTATATTTTAACGGAAATTTTTTCAAATTAATTCTTAAAAATTGCTGTGTGAAAATATGGCGGAATTTTGTTCTTGCTCAAGTAGAAGGAAAATTCTCAAATTAAGTTCAAATATCTTCTTAATTTAGTATGACACAATACCAAAAAAGTTGATATTCCTTCTTAATTCGGGAGAAAAATCAAGAACGAATACATACTATTTTGGGTATGATTAGTTTTGAACATGTACACTGGAAAAAAAGGTGGTGTAATCTACAATAAGTTAGTTCAATGATATTAATTTTATAGCATGATCTAAAATTAAGAACAACATACAAAGCATTTGTCTAACGGTAAAACGTTTTTTCAATCGTACTAAATTGTATATGATGCTACAAAATTGATTTGGTTTAACTAATATTGTAGAATTTACCAACATATTTTTTCAGTGTACATCACTACAAACTTATGGTATGTGACATACCAATATTCGATGTATTAAAGAAGGCACATCATACTGATTTAATACTTCTAATATACATACCAAATTAAGAAGCCTTTAAAAATTCTTTATGCGTGCTCATACATTCCGATTTAAGATGTTGATATGCATACCAAATTAAGAAGTCTTTAAGAATACTTTAAGTGAGATCTTACATACCAATTTAAAACCAAGATGAGAGTACCATTTTAAGAACGATCTAAGAAGCATTAAAGAAATAAAAATTTAAAATACCAAAAAACGAATGGATTAAGTTGGAATTAAGAAATGACATCCCAAAGCAATACCAATTTTGCTACTTGGGTATCATATCACGTTGGCTAGTGATATCTCATTATTTTCACTGCTATCGTCTGTGGTATATGTGATATATCACGTGAATTCGTATGTCAAAAGCGAATTTTGTGAGTTGTTGTTACTTTTTTTTATAACAATTGAGCTTTCAACACTTTGGTTGATACAAAAACATCTATAATATCACCGAAAATTAACTGCCTCGCTAACTGCCTTAGTACAGAATCGCAAGACATGCTCTTGAAAGAAACATGATCTGTGGAAATTTTTGATTCGTGATAATACTCTAAAGGAACGTTCGGCAATGGCGCTGGAAAAATAGTATCAATATTTTTAATGACAATTGCATTCAATAAATCTAGAGCGAAAGATTTTCTTCGAAATGTTCCGCATATACGTGTTTGTGCACGTGTATCTGCCTTGTATATTGCAACAAATTGCTATGTACATGCAGTTATTATTTCCTTCTCTTTCCTTCGAATTTAAACATTACGCTTGGTATTACTAAATCTGCAATAACTAAAATCGTGTTTCTTTTGAATTCTGTTTCTTGATCATAAATGCGGATGTTCTCAGGATCTTCATTTCCATTTCCAAAAATGGTTCTGAATGGTTTTATTTTTGTGCTTATTAACAAAGAAGAAGAAATATTTTAACCACTTGTCACCATTTAATTTACTTCAAGATGACCTCACATTGATTTCTTAGAATCTGCAGTTATGCGAGCCAGATTTTAAGTCATATTGATGGCATTAATCTTCAGGTAAATTTACTCATGTACTTTTTTAATTCCGTTGATGTTTAGATAAGTTTCGGCTGTTAAATTAAGACTTTTAAGATCTTCAGCCATATTTTTAGTACTGAAAGACGTTTTGCAAAAGATTTAGCAGCATCAATTCTAGCTGATGTCTGCCTGTTAGAAAGCTTAAGTGGTGACTCCGGAATACCTATCTTTAAAATTGCTCATCGTTTAAGGCTGCAGCTAAATAAGTTATAGAATTTATTAAATTTTTCCAATAAATGTAACCTAATTTGAACATCATTCGGCAGAATCAACTCAACAGAGATTGAGACAGTGAGCTTCACATGGGGAATACACAGCATATAGGTTTTCTCTACAAATCTCTCTTTTTGTACTCTTGTTTTCACTTTTCATGTTGCTTGCGTTAGCATACCCTTGTCCTTCATTCAGCTTGAATTACTAATTCTAAATGGCTTGCACATAATTGAATGAGCTCATTTTGGATTTCCGATGATAAATAATGGACTTGTTAACGATACTAAGTTTGCTTGTAAATTCTTATTTTTTTAACTGATAACGTAGCAAAGGATCACAGTGACTAATAATCTCCAAAATTCCCAACAGACTACCGTTATTAGGTTCATCAATCAGATGGCTGTCTCCGCTCAAAGCCATGCTCCTTTCACCTCAAAACAAAATAGTACCCAAAATTCTTTTTAAAATGTGCCTTATTATTTTTGCTTGGCCTTTCATTTGATCGCAAAATAATTCTAAACCGGTAATCTGATTTTAAACTGATTCTAATGTTGATCATGGATTATTTTTAGGTTTTATTAAGTTTAATTTGTTTTGATCATATAAATTAAATCATATCAATTAAATCATACCAATCAATTTGATCATATAAATTAAACCATACGCTTAATAAATAAAAACATCATCTTTATAAAATTTAGTGCATAATATTTTTAACAGTGTAATCGAACATTGTGTATTTTTCAGAAGACTAGTCAACTTGCTTTCAGGCAATTTGATTTCAAAGGCAATTTGATTTCAAGGTTGCTTGAATTTGAATTTCCAGAAATCATTGGAGTCACTCTGTTCGCAAACTAAACACTTAAAAATTATTTTAAGAAACCCACTTGTTTTATTTATCAATTATACTACTTATATGTCAAATAAAAGGTCAATTGATCAAAAGGGTCGGTTTCAACGTTGGTTGCCTAGATCACGAATTCATTTATTTTTTATTCCGCTTTATGTATTCCATATAGGAACGTTTGTCAAGAAGTGTTCCCTCACCTGTATTTATTTCAACTATTCACACAATTTTTATGGTCAAGTATCACTTGAATCCTTAATTTTAATCGATTAGTTTTATATTTGTGATCAGCCCTCAGTTTTTTCAATTTATTAACTATCTTAGTAGACTATTGGTTAATTGAAAAACGCGATGGTATTAACAACTCTGTTCCTCCGCTCTCAATGTCTAGCGTGCTTATCACTAGGTCCCATGTCTTTTCCACTCAACACACATGTTAGGCCTTAAGTTTTCGATCTAAAAATTGATCATCTCATAATGTTACTCACGAGACATACGTGTTACTTGTTACGAGATTTAAAATCGTTGATAAAAAAAACTTTAAAAATTTGTTAGACAGGACGAACTCTGGCAAATGGTAGTAGGACCTAACAAAATTTGCATCCTTTGATCACCATACGCTAAATAAATAAATTAAAAATTTATATAAAAAGACAAAAAAATAAATAAAATATTTTAAAAATTAATCATTTAATCAGTTACGCGATGATCTTTTGTCGCGATTACAAAAAAAAATTAAATTTAATATAAAGAAAATATTTTTAGAAATTTTATTTATATGTTTTATTTGTTTTGTTTCTTTAATGATGAAGATGATATTTTTATTTAAGATGATGATAAAATATTGTTTTATGTGTCTAATTCAAATGGTATTTTATTTGATTTACTGATGATGAATATAGATTACAAAAAACGAATCGAAAAAAAAATATTTTTTTATTGCAAAAATTCATTGGAATGTTGATGATATTGTTTCGTTTTGTGGTCTCTTGCTTATTAGAACTGTTGTGAAAATCATAACGATCAGTACCCTATTTCACCAAACTTACAAATTTGTAATTTCATACAAATTTTAACAAAATTTGTGAAAATTTGCATGAAATTACAAATTTGTAAGTTTGGTGAAATAGGGTACTGGTATGAATGAACTCAACACAATGTCAGAGCGGAGGGGTTATAATAATAAATAAAAATAATTTTTCACACAGTGAAAAATTATTTTGACTTATGACCCAATAGACTTAGAACTAAAAACTGCCCAATACCTTAGAACTAAAAATTGCACGGTGTGAACATTTTCAAAAATTATTTTCCTATTTTTTTTGTACTATTAACAGCATTTTACATAAAAAATTTCAAAAATTTTTTATTACTACCCCATTTTCAACCCACTAACTTATTAGAATTTATTTTTTAAAATATAATTTAAATTTTTCGATTAAAAACGTAATTTTTTTTTGTCTATCATCCACAAAATTAAGAAAAACAACGAAAGCAAGAGTGATATGGGTGATATGTAAATTGTGAATTGTACATGTATCATGAAATTTTATATATATAAAAAGTGAGTACAGGGAGGTTATAGCTGGAAAAAAACATAGAATTTGAATTAAAACAAACTGGAAGGGGTTTTGATTTAGTGGAATTCTTACATACGAGTATATTCTGTTTTTTATGATTATTATTATTATTACTATTTGACTTAACAGCAAATACAGTAAAAGAAGAGGATAGGATCTTTACAATAAACACATGAATTCATGTGTGTCATGTTATTTTTATTTTATTTGTTATCCTTTTTTGGTTGTACTTTTTGGATATATTTTAACGGATCAACAAATATGGTTTGGGATGTATACCATTTGTTAATTTGTTTCTCCACAAAATTGTAATGTTTGTAATTGGAGGTTTATCGAATAAAATGTCACCAAGGTTACGAATGAAACTTTGAGATTTTTAGAAATTTTTTGTTAGGAAATAATTTACTTTAGGTAATGATTCATGATCTTAGAGTTTTGTAGTTTCGTTTATTGCAAAGGATATAATTTTTGAAATGAGATCCGATAATGTTTGAAAAGTTAATAACTTTCAGTGAAGCATTAAAAGTGCTCTTAATGTTCCAAATACAAAATAATAATTTTCCTATAATGTTTCTCATAGACCAAAGAATTATTTTCACATATTCAAACATAATTTCTTCAACCACAGAATTTTATATTTCGAATATTTTACATTTATTATATTTCCAATTCAACCAACAGCAATATGTTGGTTGTATGTTTTTTTTTGTAATACTTTTGAAGTTCTTTTTCGAAAATACTTTTATTAAAAATTTAACTTTTTCGAATCTGGATATATATTTATATTATTTTTATAATATTTGAATAGAAATTTGTAATAAAATAGGAAAATATGAAAACCTATTTTCTTTTAATAACATCTACCGAAAATATGGAAAAATTAGGAAAATTTTGGGAAGTTAAAATATGAATACCACATCCATAAATATGTATAATTAATTGGCATCAAGTTTTTTAAACGAATAAAATGGTTGGATTGTTATTTTTTTTAATGTTTTGATAGGTTTGTTTTGGGTTATGTTAGCATGGCTAATGAAATGTAAAAATATTAAAGGTAAAAAGTAATAATATAAACAAGTTTAAGATAATTGATTGGCTCTTGTGCGTTTTGTAAACTTGATCTCTTCAAAAGATACACATCTGTTCTCATGCGTCTCAAATCCTACTTCTTATAATAACTAGACCACTCAACACCCTTTACTGCATTATCCAATACAAAAACATGATTTAATAAAATAAAACAAATAAGTACTGCACAGGAAAAAGCCAATCTATTAACTCTTACACTATTAGAAAAGTTATGCGAATGTTATCGTTACAAATTTAATTTGTTTTTCTGAAAATATCCACCAAAGTGGTTGGTTGGTTGGATTCCTAAAAACTTTGAATTACAAATGCAGTATAGTTTTATATTTTTCTATCCCAAAATCATAAGATCTCAAGTGAAACAAAAACACAATTCCAAAACCACCAATATCATTCACCCAATGGGGAGCAATATATCTTCTACAGTATTTTACTATAAAATGCAATAAAATTTTATAAATAAATAAATTAAAAAAAAACTCACAGATATAAAATTGTCACCGTGTTTACAAATTTTGTGTTTCTATTGTTAATAATTTTTTTTTGTTTTAAAGAAAATTTACTACAAATTTTCTATACTGGGGATAGGATAGGATCTATAGATGTATAGTATACGATGCATAGACAAAGAGACAATCCGAATCCAGATAAATTAGAAATTTTCTTTTATTTTCAATTTTTTTTTATTTATTTTATTTTTTTTTTAATATTATTCGTTTTCAACAAAATTGCACAAACATATTTACAAAAAATAAAACAGATAAATAAATAAAAAGAACTGAATGTAGAGATGATTTTTTTCTTCCATGCTATGAAATAGCAAATAAAAACTGGGAGGCAAATTGGAAAAATTTCGAGACATTGCACACGGTTTATGTTATGCATTTTTTTCCGAATAAATTTGGTTTTTATGAAATATATTTTGTGCAAATAAAACATATAGCTACATAGTTTATATGAAGGTTTAAGAAGGAAAATGAAGAACAGTTGTAGAGGTTACTGTTATCCGCCAGATGTTCTCAGCTTCTTTGAACCTTCTTCTGATTCACTGATCTTTCGCTGTAATTGTAAACAACTTCTTGTATATGTAATTTCATTTTACGAAAGAACACGTTGTAGCATATCATAATTTTAATATTGTTTAGTATAGACAACTTAAATGATTCTGTATGAACAAGTATTTTGACTTTTAAATGACTGCTGTGAAAAAAAAAACGAGCTCTGGAACAATTTCTATTACAGTAGTGTTTTAACTTGGTTCACCATAGCTACACTGCAATATTGCCGATCAAAAATCTTGTCAATCTCATGGTTTCGTTGCTGACAATATTTTACAATGATCCAATTTTTTCACTATTGTAGTCATTACTACAGTTCCCTTCTTGCATTAATCACATGTAATATTTTTGCGTTTTGTTAAAAAATGGCTCTACAAAATTTGTCATCATTTGTCAAACGATTGTGGTTTTATTCCAATAGTTAGTATTGATTAAATAACATATCAACTTTGTCTAGTCGTTTATTTTCATAAAAAAAATTGTAGTTTAACTCTGCCATTTTTTCCTGCTTATTCTTAATTAAAAAAAAAATTTAAGAACTTAACATCTAAAAATCACCTGGCTAAACCGATCAAACCAAACGTGATTCACCTTATTGAAACGTATGAACCTCTTGTTTCATATGAATACTGGTGTCTTCTTCTTCCTATTTCGTTAAAAGCAGGATCAGCTAGTGCAGACCTAGCTTTTTCAAAGGGTCTAAAATGAATGATAAGCACGCCATTAAATGCTCCGGATGCGGTATTCAGGAATTAAAACTTATTGGAGCAGCAAATCTTACCCATCACTCAAACATCACCTTGTTTGTTGCTGTAATGGTGGATGCTCTCAACAAAGCACTTGGTGGATGCTTTGTTTAATGATCTGAAACTCATGGAACTAGTGGACACTAGTCCGATACTAAGATCCGATCGATCCGGTATCCTTAGGGCAATGTTCAGTTAAAACTATTTAATGCAATACTTCTAAGGATATTATTCGCCCTTTAAGCCTAATAATTACGTCAAATTGCTTTTAATAGCTTTCACATCTTGTCATATACAGGAGTTCACAATTTTATCGAGCTTCTTACTGATAAAATCATTTAGGCATTCTTTAAAAAGGATGTACGAAAAATGTCACAATATTGACCAGCTTTCCATCATTATAAGTTTACTGTCTACTTCTGAGGACATGCTTCTGTTTTACAATTATTTTCGGCTGTGCTCGCTGACCTTTAACCATCACTGTTCTATCGAACGTCTTAATTCGTCGTTCTATCGAACGACGATCGATCATTCGTTCTATCGAACGTCTTAAGTACTCAGGGGTCACTGGTCTGATTAGACCGTGATACGGGACTTGGCGAACCCGAGGTACCTGAGCTATAGTGGGCTCTAGCCTGCTATTGCAAACCGTAAACCTGTTGTCATGTCTAGCGGGAACGGGGACCTTGACTTAGCCGCCCGGGTCGGGGGAAGGTGCTCCCTTATTAGCACCTCCTGGTGGGTACACACTAGAGAGGACTCTTGCAGGGTCAAACCACAAAAGTACCATCCTCTGGGCAACTGTCGCCCCCAGTTGTATATAGACTTCTAACAGGTATAGACGAAGGCCTGTTGGTGACCTTTATTGCGTCTAAGCTCGTGGGAACAATATGGATAAATATTTTAGTAACCTTTCAAATTTTTTTAAAAACTTTGTTTTCGCCTGTTTATTATTTCTTACATCCTATCATGAAATATTGGCCTATGTCATATTTTATAATATGATAGGATTTATTGTTTAGTTACCCATTTTTAAAACAAATTATATTTTGATCAAATGACTATCACATTTGATAAAAAACCTTTTAAAATACACATTCAAAATATTTGTGGATTGAATGCCAGCCGGGACGCCGTGCAACATCATCTCGAGCACGACCAACAGCATATTTTTTTCTTACAGAAACACAAGCTTCTGAAAACTATCCCTATGGCGTAACACTAAATCCCAAATATAGTCTTGAATCAGCTTTTAAACTCCATCAAGGTGTATGTGCATACATTCATGAGAGTGCTGCATATAAACGCTTTCCAAATTATGAAGTACATGGTGACGGCTACAGTACAGTAGTATTAAAGGTTTGTCTACCTGAAATTTCTTTTGTTACAATAGCTCTATACCGGTCCCCAAACAAACATAATCCCAATTTTTTTAATGACTTGACTAATGTTGTCGACGAAATTAGAGCACAATTTCAAAGTTGTGAGGTTATCGTTACCGGTGACTTCAACGTCCACAACAAATCGTGGTTGGAATTTTCCAAAATGACCAACGACGACAATGGAAGGCAGGCAGAAATATTTGCTGCATCGCACGACCTGACACCAAAATGGACACCAATGGTCTCCGAAGTTTTTTTCAAGGTTTCCCTTTTAATCGTCATTGTTTTTATACTGACGATGTAAATGTTTCTGCTCAAAACTTTACTGAAACCATTCAATTCGGTATTAAAAAATTCGTTCCCTTTTTAATAATGAAACCCCAACAAAAATATTTGTTTTCGAAAGCAGCCAAATTGGCTCTTAGAAACAAACGTAGATTATTTAATATTTGGTTTCATAAAAAGAACTCTGTTAATCGATCCCAATATTTAAAGGCTAATAAAATATCAAACCAGATAATCGAAAAAGAAAAAGCAGAGATTGACAGAGCGAAAGCGGCAAAACTTTCGGGTATGTCAATTTCTGACAAAAAATTTTACAGTGCCATTAATTCTTTAAATTGTGGTACTAAATCTTCTATCCCTTCAATCATTGATGGTGACTCAATCATTACTGACCCTGCAAGGAAAGCTACATTGTTCGCGGAACGTTTTGCTTCAAATTCAACAGTTTTAGAAACTCCTAAAGAAATTCCTCAAATCGAGTCTTCAGGAGTCAATATGAAACAATTACATTTCAAACTCAAAATTGTCGAAAAACTTTTAAGGGGTTTAAACAACAACAAAGCTTCTGGTCTGGACAACATTCCTCCTGTTATTCTAAAAACATTTTCAAAAGAACTTGCACCAACCCTCACCAAAATATTTTATAAATTCTATAAACCTGGGTTTTAGAAATACGGTTTTAGAAACAAAAGATCAACAACCGATCTATTGAACTATGTGGCACATATTTAGAATAGCATACTTGAGACAGGTGGTGAAACGTACGTGATCGCATTAGACATCTCAAAAGCATTTGATCGAATTTGGCATGCCAACTTGATCAACAAGCTCGTTGCGTACGGTTTTCATCCCGCAGTCGTGAAGTTGATTCAAAATTTTCTGTCTAACCGATACATCTCGGTATCTATAGATGGCTTTTCTTCTGAGTCCAAATTAATTAACGCTGGTGTACCCAAGGCTCAGTTTTATCTCCCACTTTATTTTTAATTTATATCAACGAACTGTTGCAAATCACCAGTAACCCAATAAATAGTTTTGCAGATGATAGTACACTGCACAAGTCATTCGTCCCCCTATCTTCAAAGGGTAAAATGCATGAACGAATAAATCCCGTCCGGAGAGACGCTGCCATAAATGTAAAAGAAGACCTAAAAAAAGTCGCTGATTGGGGAGACAAAAATTTGGTCAATTTTAATTCCACCAAAACACAGCTATTGATTGTTTCCGATCAAAGACCGAGTTTCCCAACGATATTTCAATTAATATGTGTGACGACCAAATAGACGAATGTGAAAGCATTCGTTTATTGGGCGTCACAATATCCAATAACTTACTCTGGAACGATCATATAATGGCCATGGCAAAGAGCGCGTCAAGAAAACTCGGCATCCTCAATAGATGTAAAAAATATTTTACTTCGCATCAATTACTCCACATTTATAAGTCCTATATTCGTCCCTGTATGGAGTATTGTTGTCAAGTTTGGGGCGCTGCATCTGTTACTATCCTGGCTCTTTTGGACTCTGTTCAAAAGCGAGCTATACGAATTGTTGGGGATCGAGATTTAACATTAGGTCATGATTCCCTGCAACATCGTCGCACTGTTGCTGATCTCGTTGTTGATTTCACAATTATTGACGGCTGCTCTCACTGGTTAAAAGCAATCCAAGTCTAGGAGATCACCACTGAAACGGTACCTTTAGTTCAGCACTCCAATTGAATCACTTGTTTCGAAGTTCCTTTAATAATTGTCATTGATCAGGGTTTCCTATTAAAATTAAAAAGTTTAGTGATTTTTCTAAGCTTATCGGCATCGAACATAAGCGAATTAGCTGTTCTAATTATTATTCTAATTATATTATATAATGTAGGCATCAAACTCTAAAAACTACCCTAAAACTCATGACCTATGACAGGACGGTCTGGACACAGTCGTCAATATCAATCGGCTTACGAACCATTTTCCGTGAAGACCAAACTTCATTAACAGATCTAGTCTATAGCTTACGAACCATTTTCCGTGAAGACCAAACTTCATTAACAGATCTAGAATATCCGCAGGAGGGATCGATTTTAATCGATTAAGATCAATGTTGATCTACGGGTCTGACTACCCTGCGTACTCCAGTCCCTGCCATTGACATATGAGTTAGCGTGAGATATCACATACCACTGGCAATGGCAGGAGATGTCATTAAACAAGATGAAGTCTTAGGGTGCTGGCGGACGAACTTTAATTAGTCAACGGCAGCACTTCCAGTCTTAGCTGGGCAGCGTTCCGTAGCGGTACCGCTCATTAGCTCTGCCGAGGAATTGGACCAACATGTAGTTATATGTGGGCTTTGTGCCTCGATTGAGGTGGTGGGCGATGCGTCTGGGGTGCGCTGCATCAGCTGGATTATTGGCATTTAGTTTTGTTTTGTTTTCTGCAAATTTCTCACAATTTGTTTTTCACTTATTATTTTGTTAATATTTTTTCATCTTATCATGAAATATTGGCAAATGTCATATTTATAGGATTTTTTACTTAGTTATCCATTTTAAAATAAAACATAAAAAATAAAATAAACCTTTTGATATATATGGCAGTACAACCGAAAAAAAATAAGTCTGCAAGTGGTAAAGCAAATTTGCGCAATCCACCCGCCCATAAAGCGGCACGTCCACGGCATTTGCCGGGACAAAACATATATGAACCAATAAAAATTTTTAAAATACATGTTCAAAACATCTGCGGATTGAACGCTAACCATGACCACGTGCAACATCATCTTGAGCATGACAAACCGAACATGCTATTCCTTACAGAAACACAAGTTTCTGAAAATTTTCTCTTTATAGAATCGCTTAATTCCAAATATAGGCTCGAATCAGCTTTCAAACTCCATAAGGGCGTATGCGCATTCATTCATGAGAGTGTTGCGTACACGCGCTTTCCAAATTTTCAACTACACGGTGACGGCTTCAATACAATGGTTTTAAGGGTATTGTCTTCCAGAAATGACTTTTTTTACAATAACTTTATACCGGTCCCCCAACAAACGTAACCCAAACTTTTTTAATATACTGACAAAAATTGTGGACGAGATTAGAGCAAAGTCCCCTCCCTAATTGTGAAGTTATCGTTACCGGTGACTTCAACGTCCACAACAAATCATGGTTGGAATTCTCCAAATCGACCGATGATGTTGACAATAGTGGAAAACTGGCAGAAATTTTTGCCGCGTCTCAGGGCCTATTCCAAATTGTTAAAAGCCCGACCTTCACTCCCCGTAATGGCGGTGATATTAGTTTTCTTTTAGATCTCTATCTTAACACAAAGCCAGATATTACGAGTGTCGATGTCGCGAAAGGTAGTATTGGAAATTCTGATCATTATTTAATCTCATCAGTTATCAAAACTGATTTACTTAAAACTGCAGCTGCCAAACCACGTAAAATATTTCACTACTCAAAAATGGATAAGAGTGGTCTTCAAAATTTTTTCCATGGTTTCCCTTTCGACCGTCATTGTTTTTACACTGACAATGTAAATGTTTCTGCTCAAAACTTTACAGAAACCATCCAATTTGCTATCAATAAATTTGTCCCTTTCTCCATAGTAAAACCCAAACAAAAATACTTGTATTCGAAAGCGGCCAAAACGGCACTTAGAAACAAACGTAGATCATTTAATATTTGGATTCATAACAAAACTCCCACTAATCGATCCCAATATCTAAAGGCCAACAAAATATCTAACCAGATTATCTCAAACGAAAAGTCTGAAATTGACATAGCGAAAGCCTCAAAATTTACGTCTATGTCTGTTTCTGACAAGATTTTCTACAGTGCCATTAATTCTTTAAATTATGGTACAAAATTTTCTATTCCCCCTATTATTGATGGTGATTTAATCGTCAATGATCCCGCAAGAAAAGCTTACTTGTTCGTTGAACTGAACGCTTTTCTCTTAACTCCACTGTTTTGGAAACACCTAAAGAAACACCCCAAATCCAGTCTTCAGGAGTTAATATGAATGAACTTCACTTCAAATCCAAAATATTAGCTAAACTTTTAGAAGGGTTAAACAACAACAAAGCCTCAGGAATGGACAATATTCCATCCATTATTTCAAAAACCTTTTTCAAAGAACTTGCACTAACTTTAACTAAAATATTCTACCAATCCTACAAATCTGGTATATTTCCCTCGTGCTGGAAGTTGGCAAATGTCCAGTCCATCCCCAAAAAGGAACCAAAATCCGATATCTCAAATTATAGGCCAATAGCTTTACTATCGGTCCTATCCAAAGTCTATGAGCATTATATTAATGCGTACGGTTTTCATCCCGCAGTCGTGAAGTTGATTCAAAATTTTCTGTCTAACCGATACATCTCGGTATCTATAGATGGCTTTTCTTCTGAGTCCAAATTAATTAACGCTGGTGTACCCAAGGCTCAGTTTTATCTCCCACTTTATTTTTAATTTATATCAACGAACTGTTGCAAATCACCAGTAACCCAATAAATAGTTTTGCAGATGATAGTACACTGCACAAGTCATTCGTCCCCCTATCTTCAAAGGGTAAAATGCATGAACGAATAAATCCCGTCCGGAGAGACGCTGCCATAAATGTAAAAGAAGACCTAAAAAAAGTCGCTGATTGGGGAGACAAAAATTTGGTCAATTTTAATTCCACCAAAACACAGCTATTGATTGTTTCCGATCAAAGACCGAGTTTCCCAACGATATTTCAATTAATATGTGTGACGACCAAATAGACGAATGTGAAAGCATTCGTTTATTGGGCGTCACAATATCCAATAACTTACTCTGGAACGATCATATAATGGCCATGGCAAAGAGCGCGTCAAGAAAACTCGGCATCCTCAATAGATGTAAAAAATATTTTACTTCGCATCAATTACTCCACATTTATAAGTCCTATATTCGTCCCTGTATGGAGTATTGTTGTCAAGTTTGGGGCGCTGCATCTGTTACTATCCTGGCTCTTTTGGACTCTGTTCAAAAGCGAGCTATACGAATTGTTGGGGATCGAGATTTAACATTAGGTCATGATTCCCTGCAACATCGTCGCACTGTTGCTGATCTCGTTGTTGATTTCACAATTATTGACGGCTGCTCTCACTGGTTAAAAGCAATCCAAGTCTAGGAGATCACCACTGAAACGGTACCTTTAGTTCAGCACTCCAATTGAATCACTTGTTTCGAAGTTCCTTTAATAATTGTCATTGATCAGGGTTTCCTATTAAAATTAAAAAGTTTAGTGATTTTTCTAAGCTTATCGGCATCGAACATAAGCGAATTAGCTGTTCTAATTATTATTCTAATTATATTATATAATGTAGGCATCAAACTCTAAAAACTACCCTAAAACTCATGACCTATGACAGGACGGTCTGGACACAGTCGTCAATATCAATCGGCTTACGAACCATTTTCCGTGAAGACCAAACTTCATTAACAGATCTAGTCTATAGCTTACGAACCATTTTCCGTGAAGACCAAACTTCATTAACAGATCTAGAATATCCGCAGGAGGGATCGATTTTAATCGATTAAGATCAATGTTGATCTACGGGTCTGACTACCCTGCGTACTCCAGTCCCTGCCATTGACATATGAGTTAGCGTGAGATATCACATACCACTGGCAATGGCAGGAGATGTCATTAAACAAGATGAAGTCTTAGGGTGCTGGCGGACGAACTTTAATTAGTCAACGGCAGCACTTCCAGTCTTAGCTGGGCAGCGTTCCGTAGCGGTACCGCTCATTAGCTCTGCCGAGGAATTGGACCAACATGTAGTTATATGTGGGCTTTGTGCCTCGATTGAGGTGGTGGGCGATGCGTCTGGGGTGCGCTGCATCAGCTGGATTATTGGCATTTAGTTTTGTTTTGTTTTCTGCAAATTTCTCACAATTTGTTTTTCACTTATTATTTTGTTAATATTTTTTCATCTTATCATGAAATATTGGCAAATGTCATATTTATAGGATTTTTTACTTAGTTATCCATTTTAAAATAAAACATAAAAAATAAAATAAACCTTTTGATATATATGGCAGTACAACCGAAAAAAAATAAGTCTGCAAGTGGTAAAGCAAATTTGCGCAATCCACCCGCCCATAAAGCGGCACGTCCACGGCATTTGCCGGGACAAAACATATATGAACCAATAAAAATTTTTAAAATACATGTTCAAAACATCTGCGGATTGAACGCTAACCATGACCACGTGCAACATCATCTTGAGCATGACAAACCGAACATGCTATTCCTTACAGAAACACAAGTTTCTGAAAATTTTCTCTTTATAGAATCGCTTAATTCCAAATATAGGCTCGAATCAGCTTTCAA
>OY856188.1:118275713-118430903 GCA_963693315.1 Diogma glabrata
AAAATTCGTAAAAATTTATGATTTTTATGAATTTATGAATAAAAAAACAATAATTTTAGTGGTATTTAATAAAAATTAAATAACAAATCAATAAAAAAATATGCCACTCCAGATATGCGATATACATATTGCAATTTGAAACGTTACGACCGAATTTTATATTTAAACATATATGCGTGATGATACTCGAATATAAAATTTATCCCCATACAAAATCGCACAACGCGCCTAAAGAAGTTTTCTCTTTAAAAATCGTATTAGTACTCTTATTTGTAGATTATTTTGATTTTTGTTCAATTTTGTTGATAGTATAGCTGCTTGAATATATTAATTGAGTTTTTTTTAATAAAAATTTAGATTTTGTACATGTCTGAATTAAAATTATACATAAAATTCATTTAGAACGATTTTAATTTTATTGTTCTTATCCTTAAGTCTTTGTGAGGATGACTTTTTTCTTAAATGTCAATAACAGAATGATAGGTTAAACTATAATGCTCGTTAAACGGCGGTTGAAGCCAGTTATAAATCAGGATCGGTTAAGTATTGATAGAAGACAATAAGCTCATACAAGGTGGCGTAAAGTTAAGAGGTTATTTGTGGTTTTAAAAATAAATTAGAATAGTGAAGAATATTTTTGTTTAATTTCAGGTGTTGTTGTCTCGATTTAATGTCGATTGTTAGGAGTTGATTGTTTAGGATTAGTTAGGAGATGGTTATTGTTTAGTTTAGAGATGGTTATTGACTTATTAACTAGACCGTTTTATTCGAATTTTGGATTTAAATCTTTACATTTCACCGTTTGAACGATGACGGAAGCTATTAAATCGATCAGTGCAAATATACTAATAACAAAACTTAATATTAAAAAAAGTTTCATGTTTTCTGTTCAAAACTTTAAAGTACAATTTTACAAAAAAAATTTAAATAAAAATACAAATTCAATAAATACTTAAAATTTATGTTTCCTTCTTTATACCAAAGTTGACATGAATTCCTCAAATTCCAACAACCCTATAATACTATAATTCACTCCCTAGCCAGTAAAAAAGTTTAATATGAAGTTTTTATCGCAACAGCATCATGGTATCCGTTTTCAACCCTTTTATCTATAATTCCTCTTTTTTCATTCATTTCTTTTTAATAACATTCAATTCTTAACTCTCGATTTTTGTCTTTTGGTTATAAATTGGAATGATGGTTGGTTGATACGAGGTTGGTGATACGAGGACGTAGTAATTATTTATTTGTTAACATTTTGTTGTTGTTAGGATTGAATGTTTTGGAGTAAAAATATTTTGATCATAGACTTGCACCAATAACTGTTAATTTTATTTTCGTTTGGTTGAAAAATAGAATATATAAGCCAGGTGCTAGTTAAACAAGCTTTTCGCTTAGTTATGATATAAGTTTATGTGTTCACAAGCACCGTCAAAACTAATATTATTCTAATCTAATTTTATTCAAATTTTAACAATTTCTATAACGCATCTATTTGTTTTGTATCATTCTAAAGATGAGATGATGATTATTATGGAAATTAATTGAACTGAATAAATTTAAAGAACACAAATATTCAAATAGATAAAAAAATGGAAATGCAAAATACTTAAGCAATTGAAAATAAGATAAGCAAGAAAAAAAGGGTTGATTAATTTATATCAACAAAATAAAAGAAATTTAATGAAAACAATAACGTTATTGTTTCACTGACTCTTAAATGAATTTTAATTTTGTTTGTTAGTACATAAGAATTGATATTCTAAAAGGGTTATTTTGTCCGAATTAATTCAGTTAATTAACGGAATTCATCAATAATTATATAGATATAATTTTTTTTTGATTTAAATAAACAAATGGTGCTTGGTTAAAGCGTTACCAGGTTCTTGAAATTATTTGAATTAATTTCAATTTTTAATGATAATAAATGCATTGATTGTAAAATGCTTTTGCATGAACTAGGTGGTTTTTTATGTTTACTAATACAAAAACAAACATAGTACGTGATATTTTCATAAAATTACCTATCATTCAGGCGGTAAGTAATTACTTAACAGTAGAAGAGATCAGTTCATCAAAACAGGTGATTTTGTTACACGACGAGTATGTAGGTCTTTAGTGGTCAGCACTGATATAGTGGTAGCAAGTGTAGTAGCACCAGTGTAATGGGAAAAATTAATAGTGGAGTAGAATAGGAATTCGACTGGCATATCGCAAAATACTATCAAAGCACCGAGAAAAATGTTTATGGGCTTTCAACACTATAGTTCCATTGTAACTGAAACACCGTATAGATGAAATGTTCAATATGTGTAAACTGACATAACGTCGAGAATCTGAAATCTTGGCGTTATGTTGGAATAATGTTGTTTCTTTCACCTTTATTTCCAATAAAGTTAAATAATTAATACAATTGTGATTCCCACTTTTTATTTTATTTATTAATTCAAAATAGTTGTTATGTTATGCAAAACAATTATAATAACTTATATTGTTTTTGAGCACTAGATATCACCAGAATAATATTGAAATTATATTTGAGAAAAAACACACTAATTTTTGATATCTATATAATACTTTTATTTGCAAATCGATTTCGAAAGCTAAGCTTTCATTGTCAAGGCTTGTTCTTAAACAAACAGTTTAAGAACAAGCCTTGACAATGAAAGCTTAGCTTTCGAAATCGATTGGCAAATAAAAATATTATATAGATATCAAAAATTCGTGTGTTTTTTCTCAAAAGAATTAATCTTGTTGAGCAACATTTTTATTTTTTTAAATTCAGCTTTCTAAGTATTTGCATATTTTTATATAATTTCAATTTCAAATGATTAAGTTTCTAAGTAATAATTAAGCTTTTTAAATCCTAAAAGCTAATAGATTTATGGTTTGAGTTTTTTTTTTGTATTTTCATATTAATGTACCCGCGTTCGATTTGAATGAAGCAACTTAAACAACAGAAAAATTGTATGCAATGGATTTTTTTCAGTTGTTTTAGTCAAATTGAACGCACTTTATATACTAGAACATACTGTAAATGTTAATTACTGTTGTATGTATAACATTTAATGAAAAAACGTAACAAAACTGCATCGCATCGTAACAAACTACAAATCATTTTCTATTTCTTAAGTAGGTGGAATACCGCATCGATTTCATTAACTGGCAATAATGACAAACCCAAAAATTCGCCATATATCTCCAAAACGGTTTTGCCAAATTTCAAACCAAACCCTAAATTTGTCATTAATCTCCATCTCCACAACGCAACAAACAAAAATATAAATATATAAATATAAATATAATATTGTAATAAACTTCGTCCAGAATGGGTTAATTTTATTTACTCATTCATTAATTAAAAGTTAACTCCTTTTTCAATCTTTTACTTGTATTGTAAATTGTATTGCATAAATTAATGTAAATTAAATTTGTTATACAAATGTTTACATTAATGAATTAAAAGGAGTTACCTAATACATTTTGCATAAATTAAATTTGAGTTCGCTAATACAAATGCAAGTATGAATGAAAACAGGTGTGGCCTATTTCAGATGTACGGACTACGTAGTATTGATTTCTAGTGGATTATAGAAGTTTCGATTTATTTATTTTTCGATATAAATAAGCAAACAAAAATATCAGAGAGTCAGTTTTACTTTTGCAATTAAAAGTGTTTATAAATATTCGCAAGTTTAAGGAATAATCGGTGGTATCTGAGCCTGGGTACTAATAGAGAAAGAATCTGAACTTAGTGGAATAGTAAATACAGATTTTACGATTCCGAATATTATTGATTCAAATTGTGGAAAAGCGGTGAAGTTTAGTGTACATAAATTGGAGACCCTGGAATTTATTGTAAGGAAAAACGGAAGCTGCTGTAATTTGATGACAAATAAAGTTTGAGATTCTGTTAACTAAAGATCTGTCTTTTACTGTCGTGTTTGTTCAATAGTCGTTACAGTGGTGTCAGAAGTGGGATTATTGAAACAATGGTCAAGACAGTAAATATTAGTGATCTCAGCCAGACCCAGCTGAAGGATGAGTTGAAGAAAAGGAATGCTCCAATCCACGGAACGAAGGCAGAACTTGCATTTCGGCTGCGTAAAGTTTTAGAAGAAGCAGGCCAAAGCACAGAGGTCATAGAGGTAGAGCCGGAGGAAGCTCCCGTCCAGAATGCCCCAGCAGTTGATCCGATGATGATGTTGATGAAAGAAATGATGGCACAGCAACAACAACAATTTGCTGATATGATGGCCAAACAAGGAAACAATCTGATGTCCCGACAAGAGAAACTGGCAGCAGAACAAAAAGTAGAGCAACAACAACAACTTGCTGATATGATGGCTCGACAAGAGAAACAGGCAGCAGAACAAAAAGTTCTAGCAGCAGAACAAAAAGTAGAGCAACAACAATTTGCTGATATGATGGCCAAGCAAGGAAACATTCAACAAAAACAAATTGCTGATATGATGGCAAAACAAGAAAGTCTACGTGAAGTAATCGAGTCACGTATATCCAGTGCGGAGGTCAAAATCAACCACATAGAAAGGGAGCTGCGGAAAGTTACCGAAGAACATGAAGAGAAACTACGCAATCTCTCGAGTGAATTACGCCAAGAAATAGCACAAGGAAAGTCAGGTAACACGATCAATCCATCAACTACTTCAGCCCCAGCTAGAGTGAAAACACCCGCATTTGATGGAAGCTGGAAAAAGAGCGCTTGCCTTAGATAGAGTACGTAAGATGGAAGTTTCTGAAGAGCCTCTAAAAGCAGCGCTTGATGAAGTGATCATGCATGTCAAAAAGTTGGAAGATAAGCCTGAACGAAATCAACGAAGAAGATCTAGCAGAGTAAGATGCTGGAATTGTGGGCAGTTAGGGCACATCAGACAAGAATGCAAAACACGAGTAGCAGCAAAAGAAGGAGTAGTTCCAGGCCGATTGATGAACCTTTCAAACAAGCAAGTGGATGTCAAAAAGGAAGGAGATTGCCGCGTTGAACACCGGAAGAGAAGGATACACGGTAACGCTGAAGATCTTTCAAGAAGACCCTGTGTTGAGGAGCGCAAGTCATATAGCAGGACTGAGAGAAAGGAGGCAAATGTCAAAAAGGAAGGAGATTGCCGCGTTGAACACCGGAAGAGAAGGATACATGGTAACGCTGAAGATCTTTCAAGAAGACCCTGTGTTGAGGAGCGCAAGTCATGTAGCAGGACTGAAGGAAAAGAGGCAATGACAGTGAAGCAAATTAAGTTCCAAACTCCTGACGATTGGTGTACCGAGGCAATGAAAAGGGAGCAGCTAAAGGATCCAGCTATGGCTTCAATATTGAAGTGGAAAACCGAGGGAAGGCGACCGGAGTGGAAAGAGGTATCACCTTTAAGTACGGAGGTGAAATGTTACTGGGCGCAATGGGACTCACTATTTATGGACAACGGGATATTAAAAAGAAAATGGGAGTCCGCTGATGGAAAGAAAGTGTTGGAGCAACTGGTGTTGCCGTCAAGTCGAGTGGAAGAGGTACTGGGAAAGCTGCATGGAAGTATTTCTGGAGGACACCTGGGAGTCAATAAAACCCTAGCCAAAGTAAGGGAGAGGTTTTATTGGGTAAGGTATCGAACAGACGTGGAGCAATGGTGTCGGCGATGCGATACTTGTGCAGCAAGCAAAGGACCAAAAACTAGAACTCGAGGAGAGATGCAACAGTACAATGTGGGTGCCCCAATGGAGAGAATTGCTATAGACATCGCGGGGCCATTTCCGGAAACGACAAAAGGTAACAAATACATCATGGTGGTCATTGATTACTTTACAAAATGGCCGGAGGCTTATGCAATACCGAACCAGGAAGCAGTTACGGTCGCGGAAACATTAGTCAATGAATGGGTTTGCAGATATGGAACACCGCTCGAGTTGCATACCGACCAGGGAAGGAATTTCGAATCTCAACTGATGGAAGAGCTGTGCAGAACACTCGGCATTAGAAAAACACGAACTACACCTATGAACCCGCAGTCAGATGGCATGGTAGAACGATTCAACCGAACCATGGAAGAACATTTGTCAAAGGTAGTAGAAGCCAACCAAAGAAATTGGGACAAGGATCTTCCGTTATTCTTGATGGCCTATCGTAGCGCAGTGCACGATACGACAAGTGAAACGCCAGCGAATATCATGTTCGGAAGAGAACTACATCTTCCTAGTGACATCGAGTTTGGCATCCCTTCAGGTCTGGTATCCACGAAAACAGATTATGTGGGACAACTAAGGGAGAAGATGAATAAAATCCATCAGCAGGTTCGAGACCACATTAAGATAGCCAGTGACAAAATGAAAACCAGGTACGACATAAATGCAAATAGTGGCGGTTTTCAAGAAGGAGAATTGGTATGGCTATACAACCCCAGAAGAACTAAGGGAAGATCACCCAAGCTGCAGCCAGATTGGGAAGGCCCATATAAAATAATCAAACGAATTAATGATGTCATCTACCGCATACAAAAGGGACCCCGTACCAAGATGAAAGTGATACATCTGCAAAGGTTGGCACCGTACCAAGGTAACAGCACCAATGCGATCTCTGATATTGTTCGGGACGAACAAAACTAAATGGAGGGCAATGTAATAAACTTCGTCCAGAATGGGTTAATTTTATTTACTCATTCATTAATTAAAAGTTAACTCCTTTTTCAATCTTTTACTTGTATTGTAAATTGTATTGCATAAATTAATGTAAATTAAATTTGTTATACAAATGTTTACATTAATGAATTAAAAGGAGTTACCTAATACATTTTGCATAAATTAAATTTGAGTTCGCTAATACAAATGCAAGTATGAATGAAAACAGGTGTGGCCTATTTCAGATGTACGGACTACGTAGTATTGATTTCTAGTGGATTATAGAAGTTTCGATTTATTTATTTTTCGATATAAATAAGCAAACAAAAATATCAGAGAGTCAGTTTTACTTTTGCAATTAAAAGTGTTTATAAATATTCGCAAGTTTAAGGAATAATCGGTGGTATCTGAGCCTGGGTACTAATAGAGAAAGAATCTGAACTTAGTGGAATAGTAAATACAGATTTTACGATTCCGAATATTATTGATTCAAATTGTGGAAAAGCGGTGAAGTTTAGTGTACATAAATTGGAGACCCTGGAATTTATTGTAAGGAAAAACGGAAGCTGCTGTAATTTGATGACAAATAAAGTTTGAGATTCTGTTAACTAAAGATCTGTCTTTTACTGTCGTGTTTGTTCAATAGTCGTTACAATATAATACATAAATATAATAAATAAATATAAATATAAATTATAGAATAAAGTGCAAACTGAAACGATTGATTTAAAACAAGTAAAACTGTTACTAAAACAAGTAAAACAAAAAACATAAATTCATTTCATCTCTACATTCAAAAACTATATTGCAACAAAAAAAATTTAATCTTTAATGTATCAACAATTTGTTTCAACAGAATTATTACATACAATTAAACGAACTCTTTTCTTGCTAGCTAGTTCAGAAAAAGTAGTTAATATTCATTTACCCATACCCATTAGCCATAACCATCTATTTTGAATATTTATAGAAACACAATGAATTATTTTATTTACCTGACGACAAACTCACTGCAACAGATTTGTCCTCTCACACAGAGAGCCTAATTCCCATCGAACAGAGTCTGATTCCCATCCAATTTACAATAAACAATACCGTTTTTTTGAACTATCAAAAATTGAAAAAGATAAACAGGTTTCAGAAACGTTAGACGTAGAAATCATTGAGTATATGAAAAACCGGTGGAATATTTCTCCTATGTTAGCTCCAAAAAAATCGAACAACCCAGATAAAAGATGGAGAATAGTTGTAGACTTCCGCAAACTAAACGATATCACTGTAAACGACATGTTCTCCTTGATATTCTAGAATCTAGAGTACTGGAGAAATTTATTATTAATTATTAATTAATTAATTTATTTTATTTATTTTACAACAATCGATTTAGCAATTGGCTACCATCAGATCTGTTTTGAAGAAGCTGACAAGGAAAAGACAGCAATCAGAACTTCTTCGTGCGCCAGATTGTTTCAAAAATCATCAAATAAAAATAAAATTATCAAAATGTTAGTTTTTATCCAATGAAATTATTTGCCTTGGCCATAACCTTACCGAAGGAGAAATAAAGCCTGATTAAAAATAATAAAACAAATAAAAATAATCTCCAACCATCAAATCAAAAAGAAATCAAATCGTTTTTAGGATTATCTGGCTACTACCGACACTTTATTTCTTAATATTTAGAAAACACTAAGCCATTAACTAAACTCTTAAAAAAAGGACAGCAATTTAATTGAGATGCTTTATGTGAGGAGTTATTTCATTAACTAAAAATCGCCTGAATCCACCAATACTATTCGAAAATTCGTATTCGAAATTTGTCGAGCAATTTATTATAACAGATGAAGCGAGCAATAAGCCTATTGATGCAGTACACTCACAATCAAGAAACGGATTCGATTTACCGAGTCGCGTACTTAACAAAGATGAGCTTAACTATCCAACAATTAAAAAGGAGCTTTTGGTCATGGCATGGGAGTTGAATATTGCCGTCCTACCATCGTAACCTTACAATTGTTACTGACTACAAACCGTTGTATATAGCTGTTAATTCAAAAAATGAGTCTTCTTGATTGGGCGGTGCTATTTTTGATCGAAGTTGTGCAAGGTCGCAGAAGCGAGTCAAAAAAAAAAAATCAAAAATCAAATCATGTTACTTCTAAAAACTCAAAGAAGGAACCAAGGTATTTTTTTAAATTTTAATATTTTAGTGTGTGATAAAATATAAATAAATAATAAATAAAAATAAGGAAAAAAAAACTAAAAAAAAACCAAAGGGGGGACCAAGGTAAAATTGAAAGTTTGATCCTTTATAACTTTTGACCCCCTCATTTCCGCAAATTTTTTTTTTCATAATTAGGATGCAGAGGACCCTTTCTTTCTATTTATCTGAAAAAAAACGCAAATTTATTTGGGGGGATAAACTAGGATTCAACCATTTTTTGTTGTAATTTTTAAATTTGTCATTTTGAAAAGGAAGACAATTTTTTTGGAGTATTTATTAAGTCGTCTCTATTACTCCCCGGTGGTTGAGAACACTAATATTCGACGCATGCGCAATGGTTTAAGAGCGTCGCACAGCTGGCAATCGCTATCCTTGTCTGACAAATGATGTTATGCGCTAACTCTCTTTCACTATACCTTAAATATTTATCATCTTTAACAGCCAGCAACCCTTATTTGCGGCCGGGTTTAATTAGGCAACCATATATGATAATAAATAGAAAAAAATTAGCTTTAATTTGATATAGAATTATTCAATGTACGTTATGAACGCATAAATGTATCGAAATCATACCTGTTTACACCTGGCTGCAAAGAGGTGCGGCCAGGTGCCCAACGGCAACCGTGAATTTTTAGAATCGTTATATAATTTGCCGTGATGTAGACGACATTTTATTTAAAAAACAAGTGAACGAAATTTTTTCCCAAAAATCAATTAAAAATAAATTAATTAAAAATACTGGCGGCCAAATTTTGATATAGGCAACCTGGTAGATATATATTCTCCTAATTATAAATATACATAAAAATTTGGTTTTAGCAAAAAATCGATGAGCGCACTAATCCTGCAGCCGGATCTTAGACTACTACTTTCTATAAAGTGGTTAGGTTGTTAAAGAAAATTTTTGTAAGTCTTTTCTTCCTCCTCCTATTGATAGAGATATGCCTGTAATTGACCCTAAATTAAAAGCAAAGTTGAATGTGCTTTTACTTGTCATAAAATTCTTTGCCAAAAGAACCTAATTTTCCACCTAAATCTATTCCTAAAGCTTCTTTTAAGATAAGTCGGATCATATTTCGTAAGAACGCATCATCCGGAAAATGCTTTTATAAAATAATAAATACAAATAAGACATCTGCGCCTGTTGGTATATTCTTCCATTTATTCTAGAAAAATTTGCTGGCAATATCTACTGGAAAATGGCTGTTCATCCTGTTTCTAAGAAAGGAACTAAAATTGGTCTAAAAAATTACAGACCCATATCAATTTTGTCGGTTGGTACGTAGTTATTTGAGAAATAAACTATTTTTAATTATATGAGCTTTTAAGAGTCTTCCAAATTTCTTAACGAAAAACAAAACGGCTTTCGTAAGGGAAGAGCAATGGGAGATTGACTTTCCTTTGTTGCACATGTATGACACGAATCACTTGAGAACCCATGGTGTACAATTGGGTTGGATTAAAGGTTCATTTGAGCGATACGACTGATAACGATGTTTGTGTTCAAATATCAGCAGTTATTCCCACTTCTACGCGAAATTTCACTTTTGTTTAAATATCACAAAATTTTTTTTACCATTTTTAATTTTCTTTGTTTCATTGAAATCCAGTAGGTTTCTTTCGTCTATTTGGTACGATTAGGTGTCTCTTCAAATTGTGTTGTTATCGTAGGCTATTGTAGAGTATTTTTTGTTCTGGTTCAGTCGAACAACAGTTCATTATAAAGATTTGGTGCTGAGTTAGACTGGATTCAGTATCCGCCAATCCAGTGTCCGCGTTAGTTTCTATCCATAGGAATGTTATGACTTGCGTCATATTTTGAAAACTAATGTCTGAATTACACTCGGATAGGAGTGGAATGACTTAGATGTGGATTCAATCAATCCATGTCAAAATTTTATTTCGTGTTGAAATTTTCTTTCAATTTTTGATATGGATTGGTATAAACGGGTCACATATAAGGTTCTTCGATCAGCAATCAGCAATCACATATTTTTATTTTTTTTATTCGCTTCGTGGATTCTTCATCTTCTTCGCAATTCCCAGCATGTCTATTTACAAATCAAACTCTAACAATCGTACATATTTCTTCAACGTGTTAATAAAATAAATTGATATTACCATTTAATTTTTTTTTGTTCTTTTTCGCTCATAGGAAATAGTTGTTTATGGCTTGTATATAGTTTATTGTTGGTTGTTGTCAATATATTGTGGTGGGTGTACACCATATGATCGTTTTCTATATCATGAGTAAACGACATTTGTACACTACCTTGATCTGACTGCGTATTTATTTCTTTTTATACTTTAAACTTTTGTTGGTGGTAAAATATACCACAAGAGATATTTTAACACTGCCGTCTATATGTCCGTATGTCCAAATCTGTCCGGCTTTTCAATGATACAGTTTGCCGAAACAACTTTGCACCAAGGAAAGAACCGTTAGACCCGTTTGACGTGCGTCAACTGAGGTCGTCGGGAGGATCAGAGAAAGTAAAACACTATTTAAATTCAAACTGATTCCGATTTTTATTTGTTCGAAAACTTTCTTTTATACAATTTTTGGATTTGCATTTTCATTTTCCTAATCCCCACTTAAATCAATCAATATATTTATTTCAAATTAATTATGTAGAAAATGCAATTCTAGCAAAATGTACATATAATATATTTTTGCTTAATTACTTATTATTTTCCCCTTAATAAAATCTGTATCAGCATAATTATTTACCTTTTGTTTTATTTAAAATTATGTAAAATTAGTTTCAATGTTTTGAAACATAATATATGATGACACACTTTGAGTAATGTATAATTCATAAAGTTCATTAAACTTCGCTTACTTATAATTGTAAACATATGAAATGTTGTTTACTAAATTATTATTATTTTGTTTTGATAAAAAAAGAAATTACGTCATGGGAATTCCTTTATAACTTATTATATGTGTTTTGATTTGGATAGGTAGACGTAGTAGTATCTCTACACCTCCCTTCCTTTTTTAACAAAAATTTGTTTTTAAAGGCAAGAAAACAAATTTTTGCGTAATTTATGAAATAAATTTCGATTTTAAAAATATTTAGTATCCATAACATTTAATATTTAGCAAATTTTTACTGAGATTTTATTTGGGAACATAATTTTTTAGTCTATTTTTATGTACTTCCTTAATTAAGTTACCGTTTCTTATTCTAACATTTGTTTTATTTATACCCATGACCTCATAGGGTCCTGTATAAGGTGGATCTAATTTTTTACGATCACCTGCTTTTTACCATATTTATAATATTTAACGAATTTTGAAATTTTGTTTCTCTTTGGGAACATATCTTTTTAATATATTATTATGTACTTCATTGATTAAATTATTTTTACTTATATTCAAATCAATTCTATTTACATGCTTATTTCGTTCTTTTACATTTCTATTCTGCTTATTCCTAGCGCACAATTCACACTTACTTACATAACTCTTTACCAGTTTACTTAAATTTTGAAGATGTAACGTTGCTTAATTTTGTTAGCTGTCCTTCTCACACCTGAGTGTCCTCCAGAGTGTGGACTATCATGAAATTGTTTAATTATTTCTAACATTCTATCATTGTCAATTATTCTTAATGGAGCTTCATAAATTATTATTTTTAGATTAGTTTGCTTAATATCTTTATTCAATCCCGACTGCAGTTCGGTGAATATTTTCTTGAATTCATTTATCTTAACACGTGTAGATATTATATCGTTAATTTCAAGCGCTAACTTTTCAATATTCTCATTTTTCATTACCCATACCAGTTTCTCCAGCATAAAACCTAAGTTCATATGTGGATTATCGCTGATTTCTACTACGACTTCTTCGTCATTGATATCAATTTTATATTTATTCTTATGCGCTGAACTTTTAATTATTCTATCATCTGTTTTCCATCTCAGTTTCTCCTGCTTAAAACCTAAGTTCATAGGCGGATTGTCGTTGGATGTCATTAAAACTTCTTCCTCATTGTGCAAACTTTTATTATTTTTAAAGTTTAATTTTCTTAAATTCTTTATTTCCGAGATCGATGTATAGTGCCATGCATAAGGTTGACCACCCTTAGTCAATTCTGTAGTGTCATTCGTCTCTATATTCTGAATCTCTTCGCTTTATAGCTCTCATGACAATGTGCTAATTCTAATTCTAAAAATATGTGTTTGTGTGATCGATCGCCAGCAATCGATCCCTAGACTTATTTTCATAAGTTAGACACCAACACTAACTCCCCGTCAATGTGTTTGTGTGCTAGGATTTACATAAAATATTTTTATTGGGTTTCTAAAATTTGGGAGTCTCTCGATAACTGGTTTTCGGAGACCCCTTTCCAGTTTTCCGATTGTACAATATTCCATTCTGGAAATTCTTTCTTACAAAAAATTTTCTTTATTTTGGTAAACACTTCTATTAAAATTTCTATTATGTTTATTATTATTATTACAATTATTATTATTATCATAATTGTTGTAGCTACTCTTATGGCTACAATTACATTCATTATTTTTAAGCATACCATTATAATGGTTTTTATAAAAATTATTAATTCCATTTTTATTTAGATAATTTGACTTTTTAAAATTTTATAATAATTAAAAAAAAATTTTAGTCAAACGGAGATTTTTTGTTTAAATTTTTATTATCATAAAAAAATTTTTTGTTTACCATTCTTTATTATTTAAAAAAAAAATATCATATATCATGTTAATTTTCATTTTCATTAAAAAAAGAAATTTTATTAATTTATTATATAAAAAGAGAAAAATTAACTTAAATGTAATTTGTTCATGAAACTGAAAATTTTTTTTATATATTATTTTTTTTTTAATTATCCATTCATAATTAGTTATGATTCTAGAAATTTCATCTATTATTATTTAAAATTTATTAATTCATTTATTAAAAATATCTTATATATTTTGTCTTAATTAATAAAAATTAAAGTTTTCTTTATTTATTTGAGAAGTATCTTAACTATTACAAAGGTTTAAAAATTTTTTTTGTTTAAACTGTTGAAATTGTCGTTTTGGTTATTTCTTTACGTACGGTTTTTTGAAAATAACCCTTTAATCTAAAGATTATATATATAATTATCAAGACTACTATCGTTACAAATATGATAATTTCATATTTGTTTATCGGTGACGTGTTCTCTGATATGTTCGTTGACGAATTAGGTCCATTTGTAATGAACACTTCTTCTTCCTTTGTCTTTTGAGCTGAGTTTCCCATTTTTCAAGTAACGTTTTGAATGTGTTGATTTAAATTTGTATAATTTAACTCCTTCTGTTATTGTCAATTCCAATTTGTATAGTTGATTGTTCGTACTTGATTTAATTCAAAATAAATTTAATAATCGGTATTTATTGTTGTGGTTCGTTGGGCAAGATTCCAGTTTTAGTTCTTGTACCTTTTGCTTTTGAGCTGAGTTTCCCATTTTTCAAGTAACGTTTTGAATGTGTTGAATTTAACTGTAATGTTTTGAATGTGTTGTTCTAAATTTGTATAATTTAACTCCTTCTGTTATTGTCAATTCCAATTTGTATAGTTGATTGTTCGTACTTGATTTAATTCAAAATTGATTTAATAATCGGTATTTACTTCTTCATCAAATTATAACTTCAATAATCGTCATCTATTGTTGCGATTCTTTGGGCAAGATTCCAGTTTTAGTTCGTGAATGGCAAGGTCGCCATGTGGTGGGTGTACACCATATGATCGTTTTCTATATCATGAGTAAACGACATTTGTACACTACCTTGATCTGACTGCGTATTTATTTCTTTTTATACTTTAAACTTTTGTTGGTGGTAAAATATACCACAACAGATATTTTAACACTGCCGTCTATATGTCCGTATGTCCAAATCTGTCCGGCTTTTCAATGATACAGTTTGCCGAAACAACTTTGCACCAAGGAAAGAACCGTTAGACCCGTTTGACGTGCGTCAACTGAGGTCGTCGGGAGGATCAGAGAAAGTAAAACACTATTTAAATTCAAACTGATTCCGATTTTTATTTGTTCGAAAACTTTCTTTTATACAATTTTTGGATTTGCATTTTCATTTTCCTAATCCCCACTTAAATCAATCAATATATTTATTTCAAATTAATTATGTAGAAAATGCAATTCTAGCAAAATGTACATATAATATATTTTTGCTTAATTACTTATTATTTTCCCCTTAATAAAATCTGTATCAGCATAATTATTTACCTTTTGTTTTATTTAAAATTATGTAAAATTAGTTTCAATGTTTTGAAACATAATATATGATGACACACTTTGAGTTCATAGCAAATAGTTGTTTATAGCTGGGTTACAATCTACTATGTAAATAAAGATATTATGTAACAGATGAGCAACTTTTACTTTGGAAACAAAGCTTCATATCTGGACACAAATTTCGAAGTAATGTTGATAGTCTCTCATCAAACACCTTTTTGCAACTAATGCTGGTGTGCAATAAAACAAGGTTCCGTTTTATCTCCTACTCCTTATCTTCTCTATATCAATATGAGATTCAAGGCTATGCAGAAGGAGACTAATAAAGTGAACGGAAGAGTGTTTCCAAATAACCTCAGTCGTTCTAAAGGATGATCAACTATCAGGTTTAGATTTCGAAGCTCGAGTCGTAAAAATCAGTCGTAATTTGATTTGACCATATTATTGGTACCATTTAAAATTTGGTGAAAATGCAAAACATTGTCAAGAGTCATACTAATATAATAGATTTAACCAGATTTCAAAAAACTTATTAGCTCTGCTGTCTCATCGGCAGACAGCAAACACGTTAAAACGATAAAAGAACACGATATCGTTAAACACGATAAAAGAAATAAATTAAATTTTTTAACAGATGCAGGTGCTGATATTTTAGTATTTACAATAATGAACATATACTTTCAGCTGCAAACGGTTCAAACATAAACACATTCGGAACAAAATTCCCTAAGATAGATTTAGGGTTGTGTCATAAATTCTCTCACGTGTTCACAGTAGCAGCGGTATCGATAGTATTGATTGAGTAGCAGCGGTATTGATTTGTAGATTGATGTGGGCAGAAAACAACTATAGAAGAAAGTGAAACGTCGTTTACCGTAAATACCATTTTTACCAGATCAAGCGCACAAACAATTAAAATAAACACAATTGATAGGAAGAATTCAGCGTCTTATTACCCAGATATGATTTGCCAGTTTCGCATAACATTGTACATTACAACTCTACCATAGCAAGAGTACCTTTCTTCAGACTTTGTCGACTTTATCTATCTAGACATAAAGCAGCTAACACGGAGATTGACAACATGTTCTGTCCTGGAATTTGTCGTCCTTCATCATAGCAGGTCTCGTCTCTACTTCCAATAGTAGTTTTAAAGGTATATCACTATATGCCAAAAGTGGGGAAGACGATCATATAACGGAAATCATAACGCCGTTTGGTTTATGTGAATTCGTGCGATTGCCGTTTGGATTACGAAACGCGGCACAATCGTTTCAAATCTTTATGCACCAGGTTTGTCAAGGTTAATATTTCGTGTTCATATACATTGATGATCTTTTGATTTTCAGTGTAAGTCCGGAAGAACACAAACGCCACCTAAAAATAAATTAGTAACATCTTGTGGAATATGGTCTTACGATAAATCAATAAAAATATATTTTTGGAGTATCCCAACTAGACTTTCTGAGTCACAATGTCTTTGGAGATGGTACTCTTCCTTCTAGAGATAGAGTAAAGGAAATTCCTGTACCAACCAGTAGGAAGCAGACATAACAATTTTTAAAAATGAGAAATTTGGTTTGTACCACACTTAGCAGAAACTCTATCCTCCAAACATGATCATTTATTGATGATGGTAATAAAAAAAAACACAAAGAATTTTCTGGGGCAAAGAAATGTGTAGCACCATTCAATGAGCTAATTAAGCTCTATAACAGAAGCAAAAAGGCTAGTACACCCAATAACCGACGTGAGATTTTAGCGTTCCAACAGCTGCAACCAAAGTAGCAGAGCAAGCGGTTCACCCGCAATGAAAGAATGGTAATGGAACCACTCAGTTTCTTCTCCTGAAAATTTTTCGACGCCAAAGAGAAATATGCAGCTTTTCACCGCGGGCTTTTACCGATTTACCTAGCTATAAAGCACTTCCGGGATCAGGAGAAGGAAGGATCAGAAAATCTGGTAGATTCCACATTATCTCGTTCAGAAAACATAGCAAAATTAAAAAAAAAATAATACAGAAGTTTTGGATCTCTCAGATCTCTCAGATAAAACAGGTACAAGCCTAAAATTCGTGCAAATCGATATGCAGGTGACCTGCCTCACATTATGGTGTGAATTTGGGACTAAGATTAATCGACCTTTTATGTTCATTGTCCCACCAACTTTACTTAAAAGGGTATTCGGTGCAATACATGGACTTTCTCACCCAGGCGTTAGAGGTACGTGAAAACCACGTAAATATTTTTGGCATAAAATTAACGAATAATTAATCTTTTTGCAAAAGTGTGTATAGAATGTCAACATTTAAAGGTTCAAAAACAAACGAAGTCAGAGCTAGGTGAAATTCAAATATCAAACTGTCATGGACATTGCAAGTCACAGCTGACAAAAAAAAAGTATCAATACGATATTTGTAAATAAGCTACACTAACTAACTTTGTTTAACAGAAAAAACGAAACATAAACTAGTTGAAATGTATCATTAAATCGGTTTTCTCATTTACTTGATTTTCTTCTTTATGAAATGAAACAAAGAAAATATAACATTAAATTTATTTTCTCCTTTATATTTTCATATTTTTATATACGTATGTTTTAAGAACATAGAATCTCAAAGTTTTTAAATGATTGTTGTTGTTGTTGGACGTCAAAGGTTGAAAAAAAGTTAGTATATTTATTACGCTAATTGTTTTGTGTGAATGTTTGATTCTTATGCAAGATTAAATTTACATTCAAATAAAAAATATTGGGCATAGCACACTTCCTCAATCAGAAATTTTTAGTTATATGTTAACAACCATCGACCAATACACGAGATGGCCGGAAGCATTTTCGATTCTAGATAAAATAGCAAACATATTTGTTACTGAGTACATATCACGTTTTGGTGTGCCGAAAAAGATCACTACGCACGATCCGTAGTTCACAATTCGAAACGCGATTATTTTTTAAAGTATAAGTTTTACTATATTGGATATTATTCTAGTGAATTTTAACCAAATAAAATATAATCAAATGAAATAGGGCTCAGATCAGGGTAAACAAAGCAGACTCTAATATAGGGAAATCATATATGATTTCTGATTGGGACTGAGCACAAATAAATAGAACAAACCTAGGAAGGTATTTTGTTTTAGAGCCTGATCAGATTGCCCAACCAGGGTTCCAATAAGAAAAATCAAATAAGGAATGGATATATTCATACATAGGGCTAACTCTAAATGGGTATTCTAAATCCGGTCCAAAGCTGCCCCACATCAGATAGCCTTAATAGGATTTGTCTTATCTTAACTGACCACCTGCTTTTACTGTATTAAGGTTTTCCCTAACTAATTTCTGCTCTGGAAGAGCTTTAGCTTTTAAATAAATTTTTGATGTAATCATTCAAAAAAAACAAAAAATCAAATAAATTTTGCGAGTGTAATGGAAAAGGAGAAAAACAGTGTTAACAAAACTCACACTGAGCAAGTTAAACTCACACTTGAACAAATTTTTGAAATTGCTTTTTGTAAAAAATGATGTTTTCAAGTTCGGCTTTTTTGAGAAATAAATTGAAGAGTTTGATAATAAACAAAGTATGTCATTCTTAATCACATTCACACATAGCTTAATCGAACACATATCGTAACGTTACCACTACCAATATCTATTTTCATTAACAACAACGTTACAATATATAATTCTAATTAAAAATGAAACATAGAAAAGGGTTGCACTTTCACGAATTCTCTTTATATTTTCTCATACTGTTGGTTTTGTTAAGATGATTTCGATAAATTTAAGATTAATTCAATTTTTCAATCCCTTATTTTCCAAATTACACAATCAACCCTTCTATTTCTTTTATTTAAATTAACTAAGTTCAGGATTTCTATTTCCTCATAAGCAGGACAAATTCATCAGAACAAACTCTTTAGTGTAATAAAATTTTGTGCCGTTTTTTAATTTCTTTAAACTTAATAATCGAGTTTGTAATACAAGTTCGCTTCAGCAGAATTTGCAGCCATCACTTGTAAAAGGATTTCGAATTCAATGACATTGAGTCAAAGTTCAAAATAATTTATTTCATCTTTGTTCTGTTCAACGTTCTTTGAAATATTTAGATGGATCTTTGCAATAGTTCGACATATTTTTAACCTCATTTAAATTATCTGAACACGCCAATAAATTTTCACTCTTACGTTGAATGTAAGTCCATTGCTTTGGGTTGCCGATTAAGATTTTTGAAGTTTTCCAACTGAACTTATTTCCGAGGTTCTGGTGTAGATCGAGCACTTTTTTAATTTGATAGAAATATTTGAATTCTTAGATTAAATCACGGCACTGCATCAGATCACTAGACTATATCGGTAATTTCTTCAGTTTAAAAAGGACAAATATGTCTTACAACCATATATAATGTATATACTATCCGAAAAATGATACAAAACAAGAAGGAGCTAGTCAAAATTCAAAACTCTAAATAAGGAATCAACAAACGCACAAAACAAAAAATAGATAAAGAAATACAAAAAGGCGTTTGATTTTATTAGAATTACAATAGGAAAACAAAAAAATAATGGTAATTTAAAATTAAAACCCTTTCAAAAATCTACATATAGCTGGAAAAAAAATTTTCTTTTTCTGTTAAAAATGAAATTTATTTTTCCACCCTTAATTCAAGCATTTACGTTTTTTTTGCTACTCATCATCATTATCATCATCCATGTGTTTGACGATAAATTTACTTTATCTATGTTCTTTGTATTTATGTTATTTAAGTAAAATTCGAATCATTTTCTTTTTTTTTTTTGGGAAAATTAAGAAAATGGAAATACATTAAAGTAAATTTAGTGGAATTTTATTGTAATTATTTCTTTGTTGGTGTGATGGAGTTTTTAGATTTTTTTTCGTTGAAATTTTTGAAACCAAATTTGATTTTTGAGTTTAGCTAAATTATGTTATCGTAAGGATTAGTATTTTAATTTTGAGAAGGTAAAGAATTCAAGTTACATAATAGTTTTTATTTATTTTAATTTCTGGAAGGATTGCAGAACAAAGTTTAAGAACGAGTATTATAATACCATTTGACAGAACAAGAAAACTTGCAAAATGAAGGCTGAAAAAGAATATTGAAGGAAATAAAAATGTTTGTTGCATTAAGGTGGAAAATATAACACTTTTAAAACCTCGGTGAAACAAAAACATAATCCAGATTTATCAAATTATTCACTTATTATTTAATAAAATTAAAGAAAAACCGTTGATATTTCTTTAAAATAGATGTCACCGCAAAAATCATGAAAAGACTAAATGACGCGAAAGAATAATTAACATGGATACATTTTTTTAAAAATAAAATATGTTTTGCAGAAGGAATTACAATATATGTCACATCACAACAACACATACAAATCTTTTAAGATTTAGATTCTAGGTCACACAACTACATGAGTTTTGAGATGTTGGTTAATTCAATTTTTGTATTTTATTTTTTTTAAATGAAAACCAAGCAATAAATCATATCATGGATTGGTTAGAGTGTAGATGGGGGAGTAGATGTTTGATGGAGTTGCATTCTGGGAAATGCCGCTTTCATTCAGCCGTCCAACATCTTTTTCAAAGTGCTCGTGACTTACCGTAAAGGTATTAACATCTTAATAGTCTTCCAGCTCAGTTGCTGGAAGAACGGGTGGGTCACTCATAAACATCACCGAGAATATGCATCCGCTTCTGAATAGGGCAAGGATAACAACAGCAAGATAGAAGAGTGACACGGTGCATAACACTCCATGTGGGGTGTTGGTTTGTGTTCGTGAATTTACGACAGAAAAAAATATTTTTCGGCAAACGGCTGTTGAGTTTAACTTTACTGCCGCTGGGGAGTAGCTAAAGCCTTACTTTTTAGCCAGCGGCTGCAAAAGTAACGCCATTTTTAATTTATCTGCTGACAGCTGTAAAGTAAATTTCATATTTTTACTGCAGCTGTAAGGTAGTTTATATATTTTTACGGCGGCAGTAAAGTAATTTTCATATTTTTACGGCTACAGTTAAGTAAAATAACATGATATCATTAATTCAACAATATTATTAAAATCAATAAAATTAATTTCAGAAAATTTATTACCTAAAACATATTTATAAAAAATTTGATGCATTAATTTCATATTTTTAAACAAATTTCAACGTTTGCCGAAAAAATAGTGTATTGAATTCGGAGCTAAAGTGGCTTTTTGTGTTTCGTCTATAATTGCCGGCCTCTCTAAAGTACAACTTTAGCTCCTCATGCAATAATATACTATTATATTAACAAAATGCAAAAAAAAATATACTCCTGAGTGAAAAGAAAACATATGGAGGGGCTGAAATCTCACAGCTCTGAGATATCAAGAGTTCGGTTTAGGTTAAGGATTGTGATATAGTCTTCGGCAAAAAACTTTTATGAGGACATGGTTTTTAGTTTTGGGCAGCGATGTATATCAAACATATTTTTTTGTTGAAGTACAAGAATTTTTTTATCTCCATTTAGAAATTTATTACAAAACTGAATCTAAAATCAATACGTTGCCGGAAAATTATAACATATCATAAATTAACATAATTTAGTGAAAAAATTATACAATCAGCAAACTACTCAAAACTCTCCATTTAGCGTTTCGAGAAAATATTTCAAAATCACAAATTCATATTTCTTTCAAAATTTCAAAAATATTGTATAAGAGCAATTTCACGAAGATTCAACAACGTTTTGACTTGACCCCTTTTAATTTTGATTATTTTTTGTTTATAGATAGTCTTTGATAAAAAAAAAATACAAGTTCTCTTAGAATTAGACAGGGTGCCACTCAATGGAAAATTTGATTCAACAACATTTGGCATTATTAGTAAATACATATAAGTTACGACTTACTCCAAAACATCACTTTCTTTTGCATTATCAAAGTGTTATAAAAAAAATGGGACCCCTAACACAATATAATACAATGAGATATGAGTCGAAGCATCAATATTTTAAAAATACATGCAGAAATTTAAAAAATTACATCAATTTGACAAAAACCTTGGCCGATAAGCATCAGAAAAAGTTTGCCTTTATATGGAAGCATTACCAACTTGATCATGAATTGAAAGTTGGCAAAATGTCAAAACCTTCTAGGGAGTTCTTAAAAGAAAATGAAAATATTTTAAAAAACCTTAACTATTATGAAAATGAATCTTTAAATACCGTATCATATCTTGAGTACATTATCCATTGCTGGCCTGCGCTTTTTATTACCTTTCCGAAAACATTTTTACATAACGAACATTTGTTATTTTTACCAAATTAAATTCATTATACACTTAAAGAATGAATTTATTTTTTTGTGCAAGCGATACGTAACAAAATCGTTTGATAACTTTCATAATGCTTTTGAAGTAACTGAATATAGTAATATTTCAGAATTAATATCCTTTAAATTTTCGACACAAACTGAAGTTATGACTTATGAACCCGTATTATCCTTAAAAACAAAAAAAAATTATATTATTAAAAAATATTAAAATATCAAACAAGGCCCTTTATCTAACATATGTATATAAATTGTTTTTTGCTTTAATTACTTTATTTTATTAACTCTTTATTTTATTTTGTTAATTTTAACTTCTTATGTATTATAATAATGAAAATAATGTATGTAATGTAGTTGTATATTATAAACACAAAATAAATATGAAATAAACAAACAATTGAATTAAAAAATATGATTTTTTAATTAAACTATTGTTTTTCAGGATATACATACTTATATTATTTTGGATTTCCAAGTAATATTATACATATACATGTACATATATATATATATATATATATATATATATATATATATATATATATATATATATATATATATATATATATATATATATATATATATATATATATATATCATATATATATATATATATATATATATATATATATATATATATGTTGATGGTATACATTAAATATGATTTCTGTTATAAAATTTAATATCAACTTGTATGAGTTTAATACGTATAAAGTTATTAATTTTATATGATTAAATTATGAAATTTAATACCAACTCGTATTAGTTCAATAAGTACTAAGTTATTTATTTTATATGATGAAATTATAAAAGTTTAAACCATAAATCGTATGAGATAAATACATACTAAATTATCAAACTTATATTATTTTGTTATTAAAATTTTTATAAGTAATGCGTATTGAAATAGGACCATGTCGTATTAACTTTTATACCTTCAAATCGTATACGTTTTAAACGATTTATTTATGGACTCACATGAATACGAGAAATGTATTAATTTTATACTATTATTTTCAACCGTGCATAATTCCCAATAATAATAATAAAATTTCATTTCAATATAAATAATTAATTTTATTTTTTTCCAAAAAATTGGGTAAACAAATAAATAAAAATCTTTCTTTTGACACACTTGACAACATTTTTTTGACAAACTTATAATGCAATAATCTAGTTTTTGATCTCACATACCAATCCCGACCGTCAAGATTTCTCCAAATTTAATGTTCCTACTCGTAATCACTTAAAATGAACGATTTTTAAGCCAAAAATATGAAAATTTGCTATTTTTGACACACATAATGATTTTTTAGACCCCCTTAGAAATCCCTCCATACATTTTTTTTTGCTTTTTTAGAATCAGTAGGTCCTAAAACGTCGAGCAATGCCAAAAAAAGGGGGGTAAGAATTTCACTTTTGGCGCATGATTGGCTCACTTTGGCACACTTTGGCTCACTTTTGGCTCATTTAACTTATGGCTTTTCAATCTTTCAGACCGAAGTAAAATTACCTGTTCTTTTTTTTTATCCGGTTCACCAATTTTGTTTGCCGCTACTGCTGCTATGTTGTCGAAGTGGTGTTGTCGAGGAGATCAGAGTTGGAAAAACAATCTTCTTTTTCCAAACAAAACTAATTGTTTTTTTGTTTAAAACGCGTGTTTTTATTTAAAGTATATATTTAAAAAAAAAATCCCAGCGGCAGGTATATCCGCTAGAAATAGGTAGATTTTCGGGGTCAGACGGTTTTTGTGTCCAAAATAAAATTAGATAAGTCAGATTAGTTTAAATAAGAAATTTAAGTAGAAACAGAATAATTCAAACAAATTTATCGAACCAAATTGAATACATTATCCGAACTAACTCCATCAATACAATTTCGGAACAGTTTTTATTTAAGTTGGTTTAAACTACTTTTAATAACATATTAAATCCACCAAAGATAAATGAACTACGTCACAACTACAATTACACCATCACACATAATTTGTAATCAAACATTATCAAACAATTTTTATTTCAAAATCATCTTTTCTTGTTGTGTTTTTTTGTTCTTATTTAATCTTTTTTCAAACGGTTACGTAGTAAAAAAAAAATAAAAACAAAAGAGATTTTGATAATTTTTCTATGGTATTAAATGGCTTGATATTTTTCTTGCAAGGGGTGCATTATAATGCTAATAAAAATGAAACCTTTTGGGTTAGAAAGCTGAAATTTTTCGAGGCTATAGTTTAAAAATATGCTTAAAGGTTAAGATGAATTTACATAACATAAATTGAAACATAATGAAAGCATTGCCTTTTGCGTTTGTTTTCATTTCAACAGACCTAGGGTCTCAACCTTTAGACCTTAACTATTTATTTTGAAAAATTTGGAAAGATTTATATTTTATATACGTGAGAAAAAATTTTCAAATATGAGCTTGGCCATTTTCAGCTAGATCAAGGACAGCAAAGTTTAGAAATTTTTTAAAACAGCTGATTTTTGAGGAACCTGAAACGCCAAGGTTGTCATCTGGATAAAAATGATAAAAAAAGGTTCAAATATTTTTAAATTTCATTAAAATATTATGATTCAAACGGAAGTTATAGCGCACTAGATTATTCGACTTTTTAGGCTCTAGCCGCTTAACCGCTACCCGAATATGGCCAGTTCACGAACTTGTCCAAGACATTATTTGCCGAAACATACACAGAAAATTATTTTGATGTAGGTCAAAAAATTCGACCGTGAGAGTGCCGCTCAATTTCGTTATACCTCATATCGTTATATATATATATATATATATATAAATATATATATATATATATATATATATATATATATATATATATATATATATATATATATATATATATATATATATATATATATATATATATATATATATAAATATATATATATATATATATATATATATATATATATATATATATATATATATATATATATATATATATATATATATATATATATATATATATATATATATATATATATATATATATATATATATATATATATTATATATATATATATATATATATATATAATATATATATATATATATATATATATATATATATATATATATATATATATATATATATATCACCATATTGATATCATCCGTAAAAGAATATTGGTGAAAAAAGTGTAACAATATACCTTTAAAGAAGATATTGAAAACAACAAGATTTTAAATTTAAAAGCAATATGTTTCTAGTTCAATTTAAAATATATATTTGCATTTAAAAAACGCAAAACTAATTATCGTCCTCAACGGTTTCATATAGGTATTACAAACTAAACTATGTATTTGTTGATTAATAAAAACTAGTTGCCTAGATTTTACCGTCCCTTAATCGGCTATATCTCGGCTAAGTTTAGAAAAGGCGTTTTTTTGTTGTTTTACAGTCGAAATTAATTGAGTCGAAGACAATGGTTCACCATTCAGTCAGATAGTTTTCCACAAAAATGCTTCGTGAATGTTGTTGCACGAAACGGAGTTAATTTTTCATATAATTTTTAAAAAGATGTGGCAAAGTTTAGTCCCAAATATTCTTTGATGCCCTTGAGTCACATTCCGAAATCCCAATTTGTGAAGTAACTGTTTCCAACTTGGAAAACATTCGCTGAGGCTGTGGTCATTTCATTGCATTTTGTTCAAAGAATTTGAGACTAAATTTAAGATTTTATCAAGGGCCTTAGCCTTTTTTATCAAGTCCATGTTAAGCATCTCGAAAAAATGTTAACATTATATGTCAATGAGATAAAATATGTAACCTTATTTTACAAATCTTGTACCAAATCTAAAATTTGCTTCTCAAAACTACCTTGGATGTTCCATTTGACGTCAATGGCACATATTGCCCTCTTTTTCATATAGAAATTCCACATGCAGAATATAACATTGCACGTGCTACTCCATCGAATGTCTGTCAGTATAATCAAATACAAGAGCCTCTAGCACTTTTGTACCAATATATATGATAGCTTTTAAAAATTTGTAAAATGTTAATGAGGTGTGAGGTATTAAAAGTTCTATTCGATAGCAAATAAATATAACATTGCTTTATTAAAAAAAAACAATTTTCGTTTAAAACATTACTTTAAAAAAACATTTGTTTTAAACACTTTCGACCTCTGTTGGTCTTGTGTCGTTTTTGGCACACCGAATCGAATTATGAATTGCAAGTTTTTCTGCGCGGTTTTTGTTAATAAATTGGGCATGAGATATCCTTCAGGTGGTTTTTTTTCTAATACTGACTTAGAGAACTAACAATGTTCAGATGTATTTGTGTTATTCTCCAGGCAAATCAAACTATCTAAATTAAGACATAATTTATCGTTAAATTTACAATTAACTTTTTACAACCACGTCCTCCACCGGGTAAAAAAGACTATGAAATTCTGTTCAAATTGTATAGCTATGTGTTATAGAAGTTTCACAATACAGTGTTTAATTTGTACCGGGTGTTGCAATTGTTTGAAGCATATAAGACACTATATCCTCCTTTATCGCTGATTGTAGCTCTCCATCTACTTCTTGATCTTGTGCTACCGAACGTAGATTTGATTCGATTTTATTGAAATATGCATCCTCTAATCGTGAAAACACATTTGCAAATACGTTATATCAGTTCAATATTGAGCGATGAAATCCTGTTGATATTGTCTGAGATTTCGTTTGCACTTTGAATTGATCGCACATAAGATAATGATAGGCTTGTGATCGATGTAAATAGTGTACTTTCTTCCAGTTACAAAATACTGAAAGTGCTTAGAAGCAAAGCAAATTCCAAGGAGCTCTTGATCGAAAATGCCATACAGCGTTGCAGTAAATTTTCGCCAAAAGAAAGCTAGTGGCTCCCCATCAGTACTTTGTATTCGTTGTTGCAGTACAGTACGCACTGTGACATTTGACGCATTAGATGTTATGGCAAATTCGGTGTTATCGTTTGAATAAGCAAAAGAAGTGGTATCGGTTACTAAATATTTTTTTCTTGTTAACACTAATGATGCCATTTTTTTAACACCTTGGGCCATTCAAAATTTGTTTTTTTCTTCGTTCGTTTAGCGGACTGAGATTAAGTTGGTAAGAATCGTGAATTGTAGTCAAAACTTCGGCTAGTGAGGGCATAAACCTGTTGTAATAACTTATCGTTCCCAATCATTCCCGTTGAATCTGATTATTACTTTTTGGAGCTTTGGTCATTTTGTTTTAAAATTCCAAATAGGTTTTTGAGATGTTGAAGATGTTCCGTTTTTGTTTTGCTCTCTAATAAAATAACGCCGATATATACGAAACCAATATTTAGCCCATCACAAACCTCGTTCATGAATTTTTTAAATGGATTCGCCACATTGCGTAACCCTAATGATATCGCACAAAATTAAATTAGCTAAACGGTGTTGCAAAACACACAAGATCAGATTAGATCAAACAAGTTTAACTACCCTACCGAAAATTCTACTATGTAAAAATCAAATGCAAGTTCTTTCAAGGGTCAGGCATGTTTCTCGGAAGATCCTATACAACACTTGCAAACCACATAGGATCTTTGATAGTTCATGTTAGATTCTAACAAAAATTCCTACAAGAATTTTTGCCAGGGTAGTCAGATCAACTCAACTTCAGGCGAAAAGCGTTTGGTGGAAAAATTATGTGATAACATCCCTGTTTGCTATTCGATAGATTAATACCATATAATATGCTTTAGTTGAAAATATTCTCTTTGAGTTCAAATCCTGTTGGTATACCGACCTCCCCAATGTTCAGTAGACAAATCACTCGACTGTGTTAACAATGCACTCGTTGGCAATAATTTGACGACACTTTTTTCTCCAGCTATAGGTGACTGTAATGTTGATGTGATAGGTGACTGTGATAGGTTAATGTGATAGGTGACTTTAATGTTGGTTTCAAAAACAATCCTCAAAACTAGCTCTCAAACTATTTGCTACAAAAAAATTTACAAAGAAAAATACATGATCCGACAACAGTTGCTTTTATTTATGTTTTCCAATATACATAATTTATAAGCTGGCGTTATTGAAGCATTTTTAGCCACCATAAACAGCTTTGGGTAACATGCCAATCAACGTAAAAGCATGCTATCAAAAACTGTTGTGTTCTTAAATATTATATACACGGACCCTCAGCGAGCGAATTATGTTCGCAGTTGCCTGACTTTTTTTATAAACTTTCACTAACACTTTAACCTCCTTCAAATGAAAGAATTATTAAAATTAGTAAACCCATTCGAGCACAATTTAGCTTTAAACTTTGCTTGTTATTAGATTGTTTAAAAAATTTTGAACCACCCTGTGTCAAATCAGGTGAATAATAAAAATAACATGTATTAGTTTTTTATTATACACTGAAAAAAAAGATTGCTCAATTCAAGTATAATAGGTATAAGATTATGCATAATAGTTGCTTAAATGTGTGCTAAGTATAACTATTCTCAATTTATTCTCATTTGAAGAATAAAGCGCTAATAATTTGTTAATTTTTAAAATTCTAAAATTGAGCATATACAACATGATTCAAGTAAATACAGTTGCTTGTTTAAAGTATATTATTCTCAAGATGATAAATCTTTGATTTATAAAATCATAAACTGTTTTCAAAACTATACTCTATTTGAGAATATATTTAATATTTTTAAGAATGCTTGATTCAATGTGAATTAAAAACTATTAATCGTTTTTGAGTTCTAAACTCATTTTGAGAAAAAGTATACGGAGTACGAGAATATCCTTCGATGAAATTTGCTAGATTTTGACTAAATTAAACTAATTTTGAGAATATCTTATCTACTTTCAAGAATAAAATATTGCAAAATATGCCTAAAACAAGCACAATAATTCTCAAGTTGAACCATTTATTTATCAGCTGGCGCAAGATTTGAGTGAAAAATGCATTGGTTGAGAAAACGTAGAACGATCTTTAGTGATCTTTGAATATAAATTGATGCTATTATGCTAAAATTGAGATAATAATGCTTGATATGTTCTTCTTGTTGTATTAGTAATCAAATTTATATATTTTGAAGAATGCAGTTCTTATTTTAACAATAATGAGAGGATTTGATATTATTATTTTCCAGTGCAGACAAAATTAATTAAGAAATTAAAACACATAATTTTATTTAATATTATTTTACCTACACTTTATTCACAAATATTGTTTTTTTTATATGAAGAAATTACATTCATCAGTAAATATTTTATATTTGAATTAACTAACTAGTTATTATCTATTTATAAATACACAAACCAAAGAATATGTCGTTCAAGTAAATTAATAGGTAAAAGTAAAACTAACCAAATAAACTTCAAGCGGAATAACTTTACTTTAACTTAATTTAAACAATTTAAAATAATATAATCTTAACATTTAAATTATTCCATTTTTGAATATTCGAATTAATTTTAAATAAAAATTAAAACACTTTAAAAATTTTAGATTATTAAAATTAAAAATTATAGAGCACAAGTATATAAAAAAAGCTAAATTATATAAATAATATTATCAAATTTACCATATTTAAAATTCTGTTGATCTTGTTTATTCTAGTTTTGATCCAATTAATTTGTGGCTGCTAATTTCTAAGACGCATGATAAATCGATTTTCCCAATTACGATTTTGTCTTCAGTAGAGTAGCTCTAAATAGCAGTGTAATTTTAGTGTTCAATGATTGAAGCACTTGTATGTTTTTAATCTAGGAAATAAGCAAATGTTTTTGCATTAATATAATGTTATTTATATAAAGTAAATATTCATACCTGATCAATTTATCCGTTGTTTTGAAAGATTTTTTTAGCATTCAGATGTTTAACATGATTTTATAAACTTGATTGGTAACCTCTAATTAGACTTTTGCATAAAAAAAACAAATTCTCACTCTACATCATATCAGCCTATAATAAATACAAATTTTTATAAAAACTCAATCAAATGTTTTGAAATATAAACAATTTTAGGAAATAGTTACAATAAAACATAACAAAAACACTTGCGTTTAGCTTAATAAAATCCCTGTCAAGCTACTACAAATGATATTGAAATAGGAAAAATAAATTTAAATATATTAATATTAATGATTATTAACCAGTATCATCTGCATGATGTTTGCCAACTAGGCGACCAAGGCGAAAACCAAATCAATTCGCTTTTAACTGTTTACTTGGAATAAAACATCCTGTTAATGTTCATATTATTTTTCATATGAAATCAAAAATCTTTTCAATTTTTTATACTTATTTGAAAAAAAAAACACTTAGAAAAACAATTAAGAAAGCACCATTCATTTCTGCGCACTTTAATGAGGTTTTCTCCTGAGTGCCGCGTTTGAAAAAAACTACAACTAACACTGATTAATTAATATCATAATATAGGTAAAATATGTTAATGAAATATAATAATAATCATGACACTATTGACTATTTACATACCGTAAATTATACACACAACGTATTTCCTCCATTGCACAATGAATAACACTTCAGTACACAGTTTATGTAACGTTTCGATATCTTAAAATTTAAACTCAAACTAAACCAGAGTAACGTGAATAAGAATACTTTCAATAGCATTTGTAACTAAATTTTTGATGGTCAAATTACTCCTATTAAAATATTATTCTCAAAATAAGCAAGAAAAAATTGTATCAAATAAGTATTATTTTCTCAATTTAAGTAAATCAGTCAAAAACGTGAATGAATCATAAATCTTATTCTCATATTGATCTCAATATACACGAATCTAGAACCATTTTGCACAATGAATTGCTTATATGAAGAAAAACTATTCAGGAATTATGAATTTCTATTTTTACGGAATAGGGTTTCTGAAAAACAGTGTTTTTAAAAAACAGCTGTTTTAAAATTTTGAAAAACAGCTGTTTTACTATTTTTCATGTTTTATGAAAGTTTATATGGTTACATTTTAATATAAATTTTATTTTCTATAATGATATGTTCAAGCTACAAGCGCTGATAATGACGTAGTAGAAAGGTGTAAATTTGTTTTTGTACAGAAGTTTGCATACACTGAAAAAACACTTCCCGCATTCACAGAATCAAAGAATATTTATATGTAGTATCGAAAATCTTCTATAAATTTTCTCTTGGTTTGCCTGTAGTTTAGAGATAGAAAATAGAGAAAATTTAGCGTTTGTTCACTTGAAATTGTCTTATCTAGCAGAGTCTTAGTGGTTCATTTTTCTGAAGCATATACATTAAGTTCCCTTTGTACAGTTAAAATTCACTTCTATGAACTATCGCTAGTTATTATAATAATTTCTACATCATTTACGCCAAAAAAATGCCACGAGATGCCTGGATAGCGTAATCGTAGGGTTTTTATAGGGCTGCATAATAAAATATTGGCATTCGCACTCCAACGTTCATCAATTCGAATCTTTAAATTATCTATCAACTATTTATTAATTCATTAAAGAGAATAAATTTAAAATATGGTGTGAGTGCTCATCAGTGTTGAATCTTATCTGCTAAGATCCTCAACAGCTAGTTTTAAGTTTCTAGTAAATAGCTTCTTTAGTAAATCTTTTCACGCATCTACGTTGTCGACCAAATCTAAATATGTCTTAAACTCCAATAAAGTCTTTATCAATCGCCCTTTATTAGGATTGGGTTCTAGCGAGTCTTTGAATAAAAAACATGATTTTGAATAGTTGACAGTTTCATGTATTTGATGAGCTTGTAGTTGTTTTTATATAAATTATGGTGGTCGATGTTTTCTTCATTCTCACTATCGATTACTTCAACATTTTTTTCTTTGCAGGACCTTCGATATCAGATTTTTTTTACAGAGTGTGAAACACACTCCAAGATGCAGGCCATGATTTAAAATATGGCCAGTCTCTTCGATTTATCAATATACTTTTTGACTGGAGCTCCATCTTGTGTAGACGCAATCAAATCATTTTTAATCGATATTCCAATACAGCTAAGCTGTTGGTTTATTATTTCAATCATATCGAGAGTACTCATAAAGCGAAAATTCGAATGAATCTTGTTTTATACGTGATATATTCAGTTTGATCATTACAGTTAACTCCGAAATATCTTCGTCAAAGCAGTAATCTCATCAACAGTAAACGACATCGACTCATCGATGGTAAACTTGGCCACTTGCAATTTAATTGTGCTCATAGTTTTTTCTCCTTTTCATCAAAATCTTCGTGCAAAAGTTTAATTAAAGATCTTTCATTAGCGGAAGAAAATGAGATTTTCAATTTTTTTGCGAGAGTTCAAATTCAAATTTAAAAACACAAAAAACAGTAAAACAGCCTTTTTCTAAAGTTCCAGATTTTTTTTCCAAAATACAGCTGTTTTACTGTTACTGTTAAACAGGAATCAGAAACCCCATCACAGAATTCATAAATTAATAATAATAAATTTGTCTAAATTTGAGAAAATAATTCTGTCAAAACTAACGAAATTTATCAATATCGGTTCAAGAAATCAGTTTTCTACATTTGATACTAAATTTTTTACTCGGATTGAGAATAAATATATTACAATTTCATCGATCTTTTGTAAATTGAATTTGAGAATAAAGTTCTTCAAATAATTAGAATAATGCATAAACGTAGCATAGTTGATTTAAATGTTGTAACTTATAAATCCACGAATTTGAAATTATTAGTCTTATTTTGTAAAATTGTTAAATTACTAAAACTGATCTATTTGATCTCAATTTAAGCATAAAATTCTTTTTTTAAGTAGTTAAGTCATTAATTTTCATCAATTTTGATTTTCTGTTATTAAGAATTGGTTTTACTCAATAATAGAATAGGATTTCTCTCAGTGTAGCAACGATTACTTAAGCTTCAAGGAAATCAGAAATGGTCAGGCATAGGTTGAAGATCAAATCTATTACAGGTTAACAACGATAGTAGTGATAAAGTGACGAAGGGGATATTGGCCACTTAGTATTGTTAACGCTAGTAGACGTCACAAAAAAGTATTAAAAATATCAGGATCAAAAACCATTTAAACAAATACATATAAAGATTTAATACCAAATATGTGAGAAAACTCCCAAAATAGTTTTGGCGTAATTGGATCGTTAAGATGATTCTGTAGGTTTTAACTTTTTAGTAAATAGTTTTGACGAAACACATTTCTCATAGTTCATTCAATTTTGAAATATTGTACTGTTTGAAGACCAATCGGTCACAAATGTGTAATGTGTAATACGGCTACAAATTATAAATTTCATCAAAAGGAACAACGTTCTAACCTTCAACAATAAATTGTATTATTTCTATTAATATTCTCTATCAACATGAAAGTCAAACACAACACTGAAAAAAAAGAATGTTTAACAAATATTTGCGTTAAACTGTCTTATGTTTGGTAGAAAAGAAAATTGTTTGTAGCAAACATTTATTTGTGATTACAAACCAAAATCTTGTGCTACAAACAGTACATTCGAAATATTGTTTTACCGAAAAAATAATATATTTTGACTAGTTGATACAAACAATTTACTGTTCATTTTAAACATTTCAGGTGTTTGTCTCTACTAAACACAAAACTCAAAACCAATAATTTCTACTAAACATTTAAATCGTTCGCGACAAACACTTCGATTGTTTCCTTTAAATTATATGGTAAAGGAGTGTTTATGGAAAACAACAAATGTTTGTAGTAAAAAATTGTTGTTATGGGTAAACTTTTTAGTTTTTAAATTGCATCTGTTTCTTTGATTATTTTGTCATTTGTATTTTAAAAGTGATTGAGAAAAGAAGTTAATTAATTGTTTTTGAAATTTATAATAATTTTATAAAATTTAAATTAATTTGTATTTCAAAAAATGATTTCATGAAAATAGAAAAAGCGTGTAAAAGTGTTTTTAATAATATTTAATAATATTTAATAATATAATTATTTTCTAAAAATTTAACAAGAGATACAAAAACAAAATTGTGTATAAATAGGTGAGTTCAAAATTTTATAAGAAGTTTTATTGTGTTTATATAATTTATGAATTTATTATTAATATGTTTTGTTAATTAAAAATAGGATAAACAACTGCATATTCACTGCATCAACAGTTAAAATAATTAATTTAGTAATTTATATATGTACATATAATCTAGCAGATATTTTTCTATAAACCGTATGATGGAGGATATTTTGAGCTCGTAGCTCATTATTAGTATTATGAAGATGAAATGCCAGTCAGTATTGATCAAACACATAAAAAAATTTAATTAAATATATTTATGACGTCAATTTTTAGAGGCTCCACACTTGCAAATATTTTACATTACATATTCTTAATTTTCTATCTATTCTATTTGCAAAATTGGATAATCAAATCACACCGTTTATTATATTTAAGATATAAAATAATTTGATAAATTTAATTTAATTAACAATTTAATTTAATAATAATTTTATAAAATAAATTTTGTAAATAATTTTAATTTCATAATAGAAATAATAGACCAAAACATAATTATAAAAATAAATAATAAAAATAATAATAATAAAAATAAAAAATAATAAAAAAAAATAAATATGTTCTAACAAATTGGAGTTGTTGTTTTTCTTAACCCAATTAAATTCAACTGTTTTAAAAAAATATTAGTCAGTGAAGACAAACATATATCATATGTTATCGTTTGTAATAAACTCTTCTTATCTTTCATGAGAAACACATATAGTGTTTCTAGTAGCTACAAATTAATATTTGGAACAAATATTATAGTATTTGTCGCAAACACTTTTTATGTGGTAATTGTTTGCCACAAAAACTTTCTATCAGTGATAACAAACTTTTCTTGTGTATAGCAAACAACATTTTTTGTTCCTTCGAAATACTTCTTGTTTGCTCCAAAATATAAGAACATTTGTAGCAAATAGAAATAGTATTTTCCTTGAACAATAATATTATATGCAACAAACAATACTCACAAACACTTTTCTCGTTTCCTGCAAAAAGTGTTTGAGGCAAATATATCGTTTTTGGAGTGAAAGAACACTCTGAAAACTGTGATTATTATTATTATCATAAGAATTTGAACAAAATTTAACAACAATATACATTAAACTTCATCCCTATTAAACTTCATCATTGAAGTTTTGAATCCATTGTAAGGCACCTATTTTAATTTCATGTAAGCCAGTTAAACCTATTTTGAATTTATGAATACTACAATCATTAACTAAATGATGCATGGTTTGGTTTTGTCCACACTCACAAAATGGATCCTCGGATGTATTCCATTTATTTAATAAATATTTACAACTTCCGAAACCACAACGAAAACGGTTTAAAGGTAACCAATCTTTTCTTTTAAAGTCAAAGCCAAAACATTTAACAGTTACATCCTTAACTAGTTTATAGTTGTGAACCTTAGCATGGTTCCATTGATTTTGTCACTCTACACTCTTTTTAAGAACTTTCAGAAACTTAAAGGCAATCAAATTTAAAAAGAATCATTAAATTAGATTTTTCATCAATATGTTTAGGAATTCTTTGCTTATGTAAAGTAAGATCTTCAATACTCAAGTCTAATAAGCTTATCCGATATTATATCAAATCTTTTTTGCAACGCACATCACACAGTAGTAGATTGTACTTCAGCATTCTTAATTGATACACAATTTTTTATGTAGGTATAATTATCGTTATTGAGGCAAACTGAATTATTAAATAAAAAAACACAAAGATTTTCACAGTATTACAAAAGCTGTTTTTCCCAACACATTCACAAAAAGTATTGAAATTTACACCTAAAAACATTTTTTGTTGTTCCAAATAATCAATTTCTACTACGTAAATATTTCTTGCAAAAACTAAATGTTACACATCAAAATATTTATAAAAAATTTAAATTTAAGTTAGAGCACGCCATTTTTCCTCGTAGATCTGTACTAAAATATATTACTAAGACTAAAATACTAAAATATACTAAAACGTAGTAAAACATACTATAAACGTACTCAAATATATTACTAATTACTTTTAAAATAAACTAAACTACCTTAGTCAACTTTTTAGCTCGTGTTGCAAACTACACTCTTGTTCCGAAAATGCGTTCGCACTAGTTATACAACATACTATTGAGTAATTATTATTAATCTGTTTTTTATTTTGATGGTTATTGGAAGGTTATTTCAGAAAACTATTTGTAAATTATTTATTTGGAAGAAATCTAATTATTTTTATATTAAAATACGCTGGTATTTTGGACAGCGGCTATTAAAATATTTTTGTTGGGTAAATGAACGATATTGTAGGTTTAATAAACAATTTATTAATACTATGAACGATTTTCATTATATTCATAAGTATCGAACCAACGAAAAGCAGTTTAATAATAACTGTTTATTAATACATCCAACAATTTTATTGAGATTCATTGGAATTGAACTTAGTGCGAATCGACAAATAAAGAAAACTACGTATAGCAACTAGGGCATGGTTAGATTGTTCGATTAATTGATCATTTCGCAAATTGTTCGATTAATCGAACAAAAAAATTTTTAATCGATAAATCTAAAATTACGCAAAAGTTTAAAATTTACAAATTTTTTTGATAAACGAATTTTGTACCAAATTGTAAAAAGGGTTTTTGTCTAAAAGTGTATTCTCTTTCTGCTACGAATTACTTTATTAGTTATTATGTGTAGATAACACAAAGTATATTAATAACAAAGTTTGTTCACAATTCAAAAATTTTTACTTTGCCTTAAGAAATATTTTTATTACTAATCCAACTAGTAAACAATCAATTACTTTCCATTATGAAGGATACAGCTTGTATAGTTTCTTAACATTTTCAATTAGTACAGTATATTTTAAACACCTGATTTTGTAAGGACTAAAAATTTCACTGACAGAGAGAAATACAGATACTATTACTAAAAGATGGAGATGAAATCGGAAAGCTGAAGATGCAGGGAAAACTTTCCTTATATATAGGACGATTTGAGTGTTTTTCTCTACAACTTAATTATAAATATAATTTAAATTTTTGTCAAAGTTGAACTTTTAAATATGATATACCGAAAAGCTTATTTGTTTAAAAAAGTTTAATAAAAATATTAGAATTAAAGAAAATTTTATTTTATCAATTAATCAATTAATCAGTGTTAAAATTTTCATATTAATCGTTAATTGATATTTGGTCCCAATCGATTAATCGACCATGCCCTAATAGCAACATTGTAATATATAGCAATGAGTTGAAAACATTTGACAAAATTTGACTTACGTTATGTCCTATGCCAAAAGAAAAATTATGATTATATAAAGATTATGTCTAAACCATAAAATTTATAAGCGCAAAAATACTGCATGCAGAACACTGTTACAATAACAACATCATCTGTAGAATGACGTAAACAATTGAATTACTGGAAAACAAACTAACTCGAATAACATTAAAATAAGAAAATATTTCTAACAAAAATTTTGCCTTAAATGAAAAGCTCGTGGAAACTGAAAATTGAGAGTTGTTTAAATAACAAAAAAAAAAAAATCTCCAATTATAAGAAGCTGTATATTGCGTGTGTGGTTAACGGAAACGTTATTGATATTGATTAAATTTTAAAAGGGGTAGGATGGTACATAAATATTAAAGAATAAAATGCTATAATGCATCTTTACATGATCATATTGTCATTTATCGTTTCTTACGCATTTTTTTGCCTGTGTGCTTCTATTCATTTTTCTGCTTTATATCTATTTGGGGGCAAAGAGCGTTTACTAATTTGGGTAATCGCTTTTAATTTTCCCCATGTCTTGCCAATTTGTTTCGCTTCTACCAGCACTGCACCGTATTCTACCAACTCTTAGCTTGTCTTCCTACCCGTCTTCTACCTTGTGGGTTCTCCTGAAGGGACATTCTTGTAACATCTTCGGCTGTTTTATCCATCACCATTTTTTTTTTTATATCGGACTCAATGCCTTTTTGCTCTGTTTTTCGTAGAACTTTCGTGCTGAAATCTCACAGCTCTGAGATATCAAGACTTTGGTCTGGGTTAAGGATTTTCATATAGTTTTCGGCAAAAAACTTTTATGAGGACATGGTTTTTAGTTTTGGGCAACGATGTATATCAAACATAACTCTTTGTTAAAGTACAAGTATTTTTTTATCTCTGTTTAGAAATTTATTACAAAACTAATACGAAACATCAATACATTGCCGGAAAATTATAACAGATCATAAATTAACATAATTTAGTGAAAAGATGATTCATGATACACTCAGCAAACTACTTAAAAACCTCTCCATTTAGCGCTTCGAGAAAATATTTCAAAATCACAAATTCATATTTCTTTCAAAATTCCAAAAATATTGTAAAAATTCAATAAAATAAAACTTTTTTTGAAATTCCAAAAATATACGAAAAATTATTACAAAATCAAATATTTAAAATTTTTCTAAATTCCAATAATATCCCAAAAATTCTTAAAAATTCAACCTTTTCCAAAATTCTAAAAATATTGCAAAAATCATTACAAAATCAAAAATTGAAACCTTTTTTCAAAATTCCAAAAATTATAATAAAATCAAAAATTTAAACTTTTTCCATAATTCTAAAAATATTGCAAAAATTATTACAAAATCAAAAATACAAATTTTTTTCAAAATTCCTAAAATATTCAAAAACTATAACAAATTAAAAAATTTCCATGTCCAATTTAATTTTCAATATTTTCAATAGCTATATTTTTTTTCCCAAAAAATTGGCTAAAAAAATAAATGAAATCATTTTTGACACACTTGACATTATTTTTTTGACAAACTTATAATGCTATAATTCTCAATAATAATAATAAAATTTCATGTCATACAAATTATTAATTTTATATATTTCCAAAAAATTAAGTAAAAAAGTAAATAAAAATCTTTCTTTTGACACACTTGACAACAATTTTTTGAAAACTTATAATACGATAATCTAGATTTTGGTCTCACATACCAATTCCGACCATCAAGATTCCTCCAAATTCAATGTTCCTACTTGTAATCACTTAAAATGAACGTTTTTTAAGCAAAACATATGCAACTTTCCTTGGTTTGACACACTTGACGATTTTTTTGACACACTTCCGGTACAGTTATCGAACACATCGTCCTTTCGGCTCTTTCAATTGAGTAAACCAATTTTTAAAAAAACAATTTTTTGAAATCCGTCCAGCGGTTTTCTAGATTTCGTAGGTTGTGACGGCCGGACGGACGGCCGGACGGCCGACAGACAGACATACAATTTTTTTGCTGTTTTAGAATCAGTAGGTTCTAAAACGTCGAGAAATGCCAAAAAAGTGGGGGTAAGAATTTCATGAATGTAATACTTAGGTCTTTCAGACCGAAGTAAAAGTAGAATATGACTTTTAAATGTTACGCTATTGATTTATAATTTAATAATTTATAAAAAATATCGTTTAAATATTTACTATCAAAAAATTGAATTGCCTTCTAGACCAGTCTAGATACCTTAAAAACAGGCAAAAAATGGAAAAAATTATTAACAGGATGAAAACTATTAGTTAAATAAGAAAACTATTAGAATAACCTACGGGGGTGAAATTCGGTGAGCTTTTAGGGGTAGAAAATAGTTTTTCATGATTTTCAGCGAAACTAGGCTATTTATCGAAAAAAGTTTAACCCAAAAGTTGTAGGTAATAAAAAGGTCTATAACTTATATGTCAGCCATTTTTTCACACAACCTAAAATTTGCCGTGAAGAAAGAAAAAGCCGAGGAAAAAGGGTATTTTCGTTTTTAATTTTTATCTCCCACAAACATTTTTTTTTAACACAATTTGGTGAAAACGTACCTTATTATGTTCCTAATAGGCTGTATTTTTACGGAATCAAAATATTTATTTATACGTTTGCTTTTGATTTTAAAACTGTGACCTCATTTTCACACGAAAATTCACCTGTATAGAAAACAGTTTTTTCAAAAATAACATTAATCGTTATGTTTGTTGAAACGTCTACATTTAGATGGTGTAAAAAAAATTATGTATGACCTCGTTCGTTATGAATAAAAAATGACCTCGTTCACACGAAAATTCACCTGTATTTTCGTGTGAACGAGGTCACATTTTTGTTTTAAAATCAAAATTAAACGTAAAAATAAATATATTGATTCCAAAAAATTACAGCGTATTAGGGACATAATAAGGTATGTTTTCACCAAATTGTGTGGAAAAAAAATTTTTTTGTGGGAGATAAAAATTAAAAACGAAAAGCCCTTTTTTCCTCGTTCTTTCTATTTTCAAGGCAAAGTTTAGGTTATGTGAAAAATGGTTTTATAAACGTAATAGACCCTTTTATTACCTACAACTTTTGCTTTAAACGTTTTTCCCATCCCAGTTTTTGTTTCCCATCATTTGCGCAATTATTTCTTATTTATCCAATAGTTTTCATCCTGTTACTAATTTTTTCCTCAAAAAAGCAAATTTGACTGGTTTATACGCGACATGAAAACTTTTTATGTTTACGTGAACAAATTTTGACTTTCGAAAAAACAGCAAAATGTACTATTACTATCCTTAATATCGTTCTTACTCGTAAAGCTATCATTTTTTTATTCCACTCCATTGTAGTCGATTATTATTATTATCTTTCATTCCATATGCAGCAAAAAAAATTAACACTTTATCGTTATCCTTTTTATTTATTTTAATGAAAATACTTGCATAATTGGAAAAATCATTCAGAAAAATAATTTATTTTTATTTTTAATACGAAGGGAAGCATCTAATTTGAAGCAAAAATTAAATATGGAAGAATTTGGAAAAAAAAGTTTAATCTTCCGGCAACTTCAAATATAGGCTTAATTTAATTTTTTTAGAACCATAATTGTATGCATTATTAGTCTTAATAGAATTAAATAAACAACTGTTAATTTTATTCTGTTACGCGATTTTTGCGGAACATAAGATTAGTATTTTATTGGATCAGTGTGTAATTATATATTTTATTTTTGAACAAAAGTGATGCATAGCCGAGTGTGTTAAAACACTAGTCTATACATTGTTACGGTCGACGGTTCGAATCCAGTGAATCCATATGGATTCACTGAATTAGAATTACAGAACCGAGAAGTATTGATATAATATATCCTTCAAGGACAGTAAATCCACTGGATATATCAATTCTTTAGAAAAAACATGCATTAATTGAAAGTAAATTATTTCAAAATTAAACGTTGTTTGGTATTTTGAAAATGAAAAGAAGACCTACAATGAAAATTTTGAAAATGAAATGACGTACAATAAAAGACATCAAATTTTATACTAATGAGAATTGAGAAAAAAAATCATAAAAAATACAAAATTTTTACACGATGGAAATTCAATTAAATTTCGAATTATATAAAAAACAATCAATTACAAAATACTGAAAGTGCTTAGAAGCAAAGCAAATTCCAAGGAGCTCTTGATCGAAAATGCCATACAGCGTTGCAGTAAATTTTCGCCAAAAGAAAGCTAGTGGCTCCCCATCAGTACTTTGTATTCGTTGTTGCAGTACAGTACGCACTGTGACATTTGACGCATTAGATGTTATGGCAAATTCGGTGTTATCGTTTGAATAAGCAAAAGAAGTGGTATCGGTTACTAAATATTTTGTTCTTTTTAACACTAATGATGCCATTTTTTTAACACCTTGGGCCATTCAAAATTTGTTTTTTTCTTCGTTTGTTTAGCGGACTGAGATTAAGTTGGTAAGAATCATGAATTGTAGTCAAAACTTCGGCTAGTGAGGGCATAAACCTGTTGTAATAACTTATCGTTCCCAATCATTCCCGTTGAATCTGATTATTACTTTTTGGAGCTTTGGTCATTTTGTTTTAAAATTCCAAATAGGTTTTTGAGATGTTGAAGATGTTCCGTTTTTGTTTTGCTCTCTAATAAAATAACGCCGATATATACGAAACCAATATTTAGCCCATCACAAACCTCGTTCATGAATTTTTTAAATGGATTCGCCACATTGCGTAACCCTAATGATATCGCACAAAATTAAATTAGCTAAACGGTGTTGCAAAACACACAAGATCAGATTAGATCAAACAAGTTTAACTACCCTACCGAAAATTCTACTATGTAAAAATCAAATGCAAGTTCTTTCAAGGGTCAGGCATGTTTCTCGGAAGATCCTATACAACACTTGCAAACCACATAGGATCTTTGATAGTTCATGTTAGATTCTAACAAAAATTCCTACAAGAATTTTTGCCAGGGTAGTCAGATCAACTCAACTTCAGGCGAAAAGCGTTTGGTGAAAAAATTATGTGATAACATCCCTGTTTGCTATTCGATAGATTAATACCATATAATATGCTTTAGTTGAAAATATTCTCTTTGAGTTCAAATCCTGTTGGTATACCGACCTCCCCAATGTTCAGTAGACAAATCACTCGACTGTGTTAACAATGCACTCGTTGGCAATAATTTGACGACACTTTTTTCTCCAGCTATAGGTGACTGTAATGTTGATGTGATAGGTGACTGTGATAGGTTAATGTGATAGGTGACTTTAATGTTGGTTTCAAAAACAATCCTCAAAACTAGCTCTCAAACTATTTGCTACAAAAAAATTTACAAAGAAAAATACATGATCCGACAACAGTTGCTTTTATTTATGTTTTCCAATATACATAATTTATAAGCTGGCGTTATTGAAGCATTTTTAGCCACCATAAACAGCTTTGGGTAACATGCCAATCAACGTAAAAGCATGCTATCAAAAACTGTTGTTTTCTTAAATATTATATACACGGACCCTCAGCGAGCGAATTATGTTCGCAGTTGCCTGACTTTTTTTATAAACTTTCACTAACACTTTAACCTCCTTCAAATGAAAGAATTATTAAAATTAGTAAACCCATTCGAGCACAATTTAGCTTTAAACTTTGCTTGTTATTAGATTGTTTAAAAAATTTTGAACCACCCTGTGTCAAATCAGGTGAATAATAAAAATAACATGTATTAGTTTTTTATTATAGCAACGATTACTTAAGCTTCAAGGAAATCAGAAATGGTCAGGCATAGGTTGAAGATCAAATCTATTACAGGTTAACAACGATAGTAGTGATAAAGTGACGAAGGTGATATTGGCCACTTAGTATTGTTAACGCTAGTAGACGTCACAAAAAAGTATTAAAAATATCAGGATCAAAAACCATTTAAACAAATACATATCAAGATTTAATACCAAATATGTGAGAAAACTCCCAAAATAGTTTTGGCGTAATTGGACCGTTAAGATGATTCTGTAGGTTTTAACTTTTTAGTAAATAGTTTTGACGAAACACATTTCTCATAGTTCATTCAATTTTGAAATATTGTACTGTTTGAAGACCAATCGGTCACAAATGTGTAATGTGTAATACGGCTACAAATTATAAATTTCATCAAAAGGAACAACGTTCTAACCTTCAACAATAAATTGTATTATTTCTATTAATATTCTCTATCAACATGAAAGTCAAACACAAAGAACACTCTGAAAACTGTGATTATTATTATTATCATAAGAATTTGAACAAAATTTAACAACAATATACATTAAACTTCATCCCTATTAAACTTCATCATTGAAGTTTTGAATCCATTGTAAGGCACCTATTTTAATTTCATGTAAGCCAGTTAAACCTATTTTGAATTTATGAATACTACAATCATTAACTAAATGATGCATGGTTTGGTTTTGTCCACACTCACAAAATGGATCCTCGGATGTATTCCATTTATTTAATAAATATTTACAACTTCCGAAACCACAACGAAAACGGTTTAAAGGTAACCAATCTTTTCTTTTAAAGTCAAAGCCAAAACATTTAACAGTTACATCCTTAACTAGTTTATAGTTGTGAACCTTAGCATGGTTCCATTGATTTTGTCACTCTACACTCTTTTTAAGAACTTTCAGAAACTTAAAGGCAATCAAATTTAAAAAGAATCATTAAATTAGATTTTTCATCAATATGTTTAGGAATTCTTTGCTTATGTAAAGTAAGATCTTCAATACTCAAGTCTAATAAGCTTATCCGATATTATATCAAATCTTTTTTGCAACGCACATCACACAGTAGTAGATTGTACTTCAGCATTCTTAATTGATACACAATTTTTTATGTAGGTATAATTATCGTTATTGAGGCAAACTGAATTATTAAATAAAAAAACACAAAGATTTTCACAGTATTACAAAAGCTGTTTTTCCCAACACATTCACAAAAAGTATTGAAATTTACACCTAAAAACATTTTTTGTTGTTCCAAATAATCAATTTCTACTACGTAAATATTTCTTGCAAAAACTAAATGTTACACATCAAAATATTTATAAAAAATTTAAATTTAAGTTAGAGCACGCCATTTTTCCTCGTAGATCTGTACTAAAATATATTACTAAGACTAAAATACTAAAATATACTAAAACGTAGTAAAACATACTATAAACGTACTCAAATATATTACTAATTACTTTTAAAATAAACTAAACTACCTTAGTCAACTTTTTAGCTCGTGTTGCAAACTACACTCTTGTTCCGAAAATGCGTTCGCACTAGTTATACAACATACTATTGAGTAATTATTATTAATCTGTTTTTTATTTTGATGGTTATTGGAAGGTTATTTCAGAAAACTATTTGTAAATTATTTATTTGGAAGAAATCTAATTATTTTTATATTAAAATACGCTGGTATTTTGGACAGCGGCTATTAAAATATTTTTGTTGGGTAAATGAACGATATTGTAGGTTTAATAAACAATTTATTAATACTATGAACGATTTTCATTATATTCATAAGTATCGAACCAACGAAAAGCAGTTTAATAATAACTGTTTATTAATACATCCAACAATTTTATTGAGATTCATTGGAATTGAACTTAGTGCGAATCGACAAATAAAGAAAACTACGTATAGCAACTAGGGCATGGTTAGATTGTTCGATTAATTGATCATTTCGCAAATTGTTCGATTAATCGAACAAAAAAATTTTTAATCGATAAATCTAAAATTACGCAAAAGTTTAAAATTTACAAATTTTTTTGATAAACGAATTTTGTACCAAATTGTAAAAAGGGTTTTTGTCTAAAAGTGTATTCTCTTTCTGCTACGAATTACTTTATTAGTTATTATGTGTAGATAACACAAAGTATATTAATAACAAAGTTTGTTCACAATTCAAAAATTTTTACTTTGCCTTAAGAAATATTTTTATTACTAATCCAACTAGTAAACAATCAATTACTTTCCATTATGAAGGATACAGCTTGTATAGTTTCTTAACATTTTCAATTAGTACAGGATATTTTAAACACCTGATTTTGTAAGGACTAAAAATTTCACTGACAGAGAGAAATACAGATACTATTACTAAAAGATGGAGATGAAATCGGAAAGCTGAAGATGCAGGGAAAACTTTCCTTATATATAGGACGATTTGAGTGTTTTTCTCTACAACTTAATTATAAATATAATTTAAATTTTTGTCAAAGTTGAACTTTTAAATATGATATACCGAAAAGCTTATTTGTTTAAAAAAGTTTAATAAAAATATTAGAATTAAAGAAAATTTTATTTTATCAATTAATCAATTAATCAGTGTTAAAATTTTCATATTAATCGTTAATTGATATTTGGTCCCAATCGATTAATCGACCATGCCCTAATAGCAACATTGTAATATATAGCAATGAGTTGAAAACATTTGACAAAATTTGACTTACGTTATGTCCTATGCCAAAAGAAAAATTATGATTATATAAAGATTATGTCTAAACCATAAAATTTATAAGCGCAAAAATACTGCATGCAGAACACTGTTACAATAACAACATCATCTGTAGAATGACGTAAACAATTGAATTACTGGAAAACAAACTAACTCGAATAACATTAAAATAAGAAAATATTTCTAACAAAAATTTTGCCTTAAATGAAAAGCTCGTGGAAACTGAAAATTGAGAGTTGTTTAAATAACAAAAAAAAAAAAATCTCCAATTATAAGAAGCTGTATATTGCGTGTGTGGTTAACGGAAACGTTATTGATATTGATTAAATTTTAAAAGGGGTAGGATGGTACATAAATATTAAAGAATAAAATGCTATAATGCATCTTTACATGATCATATTGTCATTTATCGTTTCTTACGCATTTTTTTGCCTGTGTGCTTCTATTCATTTTTCTGCTTTATATCTATTTGGGGGCAAAGAGCGTTTACTAATTTGGGTAATCGCTTTTAATTTTCCCCATGTCTTGCCAATTTGTTTCGCTTCTACCAGCACTGCACCGTATTCTACCAACTCTTAGCTTGTCTTCCTACCCGTCTTCTACCTTGTGGGTTCTCCTGAAGGGACATTCTTGTAACATCTTCGGCTGTTTTATCCATCACCATTTTTTTTTTTATATCGGACTCAATGCCTTTTTGCTCTGTTTTTCGTAGAACTTTCGTGCTGAAATCTCACAGCTCTGAGATATCAAGACTTTGGTCTGGGTTAAGGATTTTCATATAGTTTTCGGCAAAAAACTTTTATGAGGACATGGTTTTTAGTTTTGGGCAACGATGTATATCAAACATAACTCTTTGTTAAAGTACAAGTATTTTTTTATCTCTGTTTAGAAATTTATTACAAAACTAATACGAAACATCAATACATTGCCGGAAAATTATAACAGATCATAAATTAACATAATTTAGTGAAAAGATGATTCATGATACACTCAGCAAACTACTTAAAAACCTCTCCATTTAGCGCTTCGAGAAAATATTTCAAAATCACAAATTCATATTTCTTTCAAAATTCCAAAAATATTGTAAAAATTCAATAAAATAAAACTTTTTTTGAAATTCCAAAAATATACGAAAAATTATTACAAAATCAAATATTTAAAATTTTTCTAAATTCCAATAATATCCCAAAAATTCTTAAAAATTCAACCTTTTCCAAAATTCTAAAAATATTGCAAAAATCATTACAAAATCAAAAATTGAAACCTTTTTTCAAAATTCCAAAAATTATAATAAAATCAAAAATTTAAACTTTTTCCATAATTCTAAAAATATTGCAAAAATTATTACAAAATCAAAAATACAAATTTTTTTCAAAATTCCTAAAATATTCAAAAACTATAACAAATTAAAAAATTTCCATGTCCAATTTAATTTTCAATATTTTCAATAGCTATATTTTTTTTCCCAAAAAATTGGCTAAAAAAATAAATGAAATCATTTTTGACACACTTGACATTATTTTTTTGACAAACTTATAATGCTATAATTCTCAATAATAATAATAAAATTTCATGTCATACAAATTATTAATTTTATATATTTCCAAAAAATTAAGTAAAAAAGTAAATAAAAATCTTTCTTTTGACACACTTGACAACAATTTTTTGAAAACTTATAATACGATAATCTAGATTTTGGTCTCACATACCAATTCCGACCATCAAGATTCCTCCAAATTCAATGTTCCTACTTGTAATCACTTAAAATGAACGTTTTTTAAGCAAAACATATGCAACTTTCCTTGGTTTGACACACTTGACGATTTTTTTGACACACTTCCGGTACAGTTATCGAACACATCGTCCTTTCGGCTCTTTCAATTGAGTAAACCAATTTTTAAAAAAACAATTTTTTGAAATCCGTCCAGCGGTTTTCTAGATTTCGTAGGTTGTGACGGCCGGACGGCCGACAGACAGACATACAATTTTTTTGCTGTTTTAGAATCAGTAGGTTCTAAAACGTCGAGAAATGCCAAAAAAGTGGGGGTAAGAATTTCATGAATGTAATACTTAGGTCTTTCAGACCGAAGTAAAAGTAGAATATGACTTTTAAATGTTACGCTATTGATTTATAATTTAATAATTTATAAAAAATATCGTTTAAATATTTACTATCAAAAAATTGAATTGCCTTCTAGATTGCCTTCTAGACCAGTCTAGATACCTTAAAAACAGGCAAAAAATGGAAAAACTTATTAACAGGATGAAAACTATTAGTTAAATAAGAAAACTATTAGAATAACCTACGGGGGTGAAATTCGGTGAGCTTTTAGGGGTAGAAAATAGTTTTTCATGTTTTTCAGCGAAACTAGGCCTTTTATCGAAAAAAGTTTAACCCAAAAGTTGTAGGTAATAAAAAGGTCTATAACTTATATGTCAGCCATTTTTTCACACAACCTAAAATTTGCCGTGAAGAAAGAAAAAGCCGAGGAAAAAGGGTCTTTTCGTTTTTAATTTTTATCTCCCACAAACATTTTTTTTTAACACAATTTGGTGAAAACGTACCTTATTATGTTCCTAATAGGCTGTATTTTTACGGAATCAAAATATTTATTTATACGTTTGCTTTTGATTTTAAAACTGTGACCTCATTTTCACACGAAAGTTCACCTGTATAGAAAACAGTTTTTTCAAAAAAAACATTAATCGTTATGTTTGTTGAAACGTCTACATTTAGATGGTGTAAAAAAAATTATGTATGACCTCGTTCGTTATGAATAAAAAATGACCTCGTTCACACGAAAATTCACCTGTATTTTCGTGTGAACGAGGTCACATTTTTGTTTTAAAATCAAAATTAAACGTAAAAATAAATATTTTGATTCCAAAAAATTAGAGCGTATTAGGGACATAATAAGGTATGTTTTCACCAAATTGTGTGGAAAAAAAATTTTTTTGTGGGAGATAAAAATTAAAAACGAAAAGCCCTTTTTTCCTCGTTCTTTCTATTTTCAAGGCAAAGTTTAGGTTATGTGAAAAATGGGTTTATAAACGTAATAGACCCTTTTATTACCTACAACTTTTGCTTTAAACGTTTTTCCCATCCCAGTTTTTGTTTCCCATCATTTGCGCAATTATTTCTTATTTATCCAATAGTTTTCATCCTGTTACTAATTTTTTCCTCAAAAAAGCAAATTTGACTGGTTTATACGCGACATGAAAACTTTTTATGTTTACGTGAACAAATTTTGACTTTCGAAAAAACAGCAAAATGTACTATTACTATCGTTAATATCGTTCTTACTCGTAAAGCTAAATTTTTTTTATTCCACTCCATTGTAGTCGATTATTATTATTATCTTTCATTCCATATGCAGCAAAACAAAATTAATACTTTATCGTTATCCTTTTTATTTATTTTAATGAAAATACTTGCATAATTGGAAAAATCATTCAGAAAAATAATTTATTTTTATTTTTAATACGAAGGGAAGCATCAAATTTGAAGCAAAAATTAAATGTGGAAGAATTTGGAAAAAAAAGTTTAATCTTAACTTCAAATATAGGTTTAATTTTAGGTAGAAGAATAGAATTAAATAAACAATAATAGAATTAAATAAACAACTGTTAATTTAATTCTGTTATGCGATTTTTGCGGAACATATTTGTATTTTAGATTAGTATTTTATTGGATCAGTGTGTAGTTATATATTTTATTTTTCGAACAAAAGTGATGTATAACCGATTGTGTTAAAACACAAGTCCTATACATTGTTTGGGTCGACGGTTCGAATCCAGTCAAATCCAATATATGGATTCACTGAATTAAAATTACAGAACCGAGAAGTATTGATATAATATAGCCTTCGAAGGACAGCAAATCCACTGGATATATCAAAACTTAAAAAAAACGTGTATTAATTGAAAGTAAATTATTTTAAAATTAAACGTTGTTTGGTATTTTGATAATGAAAAGACCTACAATGAAAATTTTGAAAATGTAATGACGTAGAATAAAAGACATTAAATTTTATACTAATGAGAATTGAGAAAAAAAATTATAAAAATTTCTAAATTTTTCCACAATGGAAATTCAATTCAATTTCTGATTATACAAAAACAATAAATTCAAATTAATGTGCATGTTCCTCTCTTGAATATTGAAAAGGCTACTGAATTAAATTTCCATTGTAAAATTTGTAATTTTTTTGATTGTTTTCTGGTTTCTCCATTCTCATTAGTATTAGTAGTTAGCACTTTGATGTCTTTCATTGTAGGTCATTTAGTTTTCAATATGCCCAAAAATTAAAAAGGCATCGAAATTGAATAAAATTTATTTAATTGTTTGGAACTAATAGTACAAAAAAATATAATAAAATTCCTTGTATTTTTTGTATTCGTTTTACTTGTTTTATTAATGAATTATAAAATAAATTTAAATTTAAATTAATACATGTTGCTCTGTTGGAAGGATAAAACGTTGTATTGACTGCGTGTTTAATGAATTTTTTCCTAACCCTTACATAATAAATTACTATTTTTTTGAATTAGTAAGAACGACATTTTTTATTTTTACTCCTTTTCTTGGGAATGTTTTTTTTATCTTATTTGCTCCGCAAGAACGGAGTAAACTATTGATATAAGAAGCTTTTAGAACTCTGTTTATTAAACATCAAAATTTGTTCTTTTCTTTTTTATTTTCTTTATACTTCATTTCGTTCATCCCTATTGTTTTTAATTACATTATGTTGTGAGTATGAGCAAGCTATAACCTACACTTTGACTCATCTAACATGAAATATTTCGTAAGGTCCGCAATAGAATCTTAAAATGTTTATAGGTACGTAGCGTGAAATCAGTTGAGAAACACTGGTCTAGATTATTAAGTCGTCTTGTTATGTTCCATAGGATGTTATATGTGCATGTATCGTCAAGTTTTCGAATGACACTGTCTAGTACTATTAGGAATAGTAGCGGTGCTAGAATATAGCCTTGTCTCACTACTCGGTGGTTGACTTATTTCTATTCATACATATTAAATATGAAAATATGTCATATTTTTTGTACCGATGATGAATATTTAATATTCGAAACGCGTCATAAATAAATATACTTAGTAAAAAGATTGTTTGGTGATTCAATTTAACAATAATTTATTAATTTAAATTATTGATTTCATTTAATATTAAATATGTTTATACATTTTCATGTTTTTGATTAGAAAAGTGAAATAATATTATGGGCTCTCATATACTTATCAGCTTTCCCCAAAACACAATCAATTTTTTTTTATTACTTTAATTTTTATTTATTCCATAACGATCGGGATGAAGGAAACGAAAAGGTCTTTTTTCCTCTATCTTAGCCATATCATTATTAATAACTTTTTTTTTCCAAGGCCATAAATAAATTTTTTTATTATTGTTATTAAAAAGTGTTAAAAAAAGAAAAACAATATCAATTTTTTTTTGAGGAATTGGGTAGATTTTCATTTGTTCATAACCAAACGGTATCAAACAAAATTGAAAAACTTTTTCTTTTTGTATATATAATGCTGCGATTTTCGTTAGACTATATAGTATAGTGCCAAAAAATATCCATTTTGGTTGTTTGTTGAACTTTTTTTTATGGTTTCGATTTGTTATTTTTGATGGTTAAAATTTTTTTTGGGTAAAATATAAATAAATACTTTGGGGAGAATTAGGGTTACACAGAAATATTATTATTATTTATTTTATTTGACCGTTTTATTTAAGAAGGTTATATAATTTAATTAAAAATTACAAAAATGCTTTTAATTGAAATTTAAAAAAAAAATTACGTAATTAAATTAAAATGTTTTAAAAAGAAAAGACGCTACATTGAAAATTGTATGCTAGAGTTTTTCAGAATGGCTACAAATAAATGTTAATGATGTTTTCGGTAAAATAAGTTTTTGAATCTAATTAATATGGGATCTAGGTAAAAACAAATTACGTTCCCGAGCTCTGTATTTCTAGTTATAAATACAGAGCTATATGTACTATTTTCTAATGTCATTAGTTAAGCTAAAACTGAATTCAGAATCTTAGTGACCCCTGCGAATTGTATGCCTACGAATAATACTTGAACAATTAAATTAAAAGAATCACTAAAATTTCATCACAAAAAAAAAATAATTAATCAAACAAAACAATGCACCATCACCGAACAAAATAAGAGTCTACATTCCAATTATCACATTCAATAAATCTACGACAAACAATAAATAAGCAAAAACCCTTTACATATAACTCCAACTACCCGTATCAACAACAATCTAATTAAAAGTCCTTTTGTAATACAAACAATTCTTATTCAATCCGCGATAAAGGAAAACTCAAACGACCATTTATTCAATGAAAATTCTGAAAAAAAAAAGTTATTTAAAAAAAAATTGAGAAAATAATGAGTGCACCCACATTGCGCGCTTTTTTCTTTTATTAATTTCCTTTTTTTATATTATTTTCTTTGTAACTTTTTTTTTTAATTTGCCGAAAGTCCCAAATGAATAGAATTGTAAATAACCCTTTCATTATTAAATAATTTTTCTGTCTTATATTATGTTAAAAGAAAATAACAATTCAATTGATTCGTTCCAAATTGTAAATGAAAAAAAAAAATATTAAAGAAAATTTTCCACCTTGTTTCAATTTTTTGTTTGTAATTTTTCATATACTTCCCGTCTGTTATGTCTATTGTGTAACTGTAAAAAAAATTTGGATGGAGAGTTTGTGTGGATAAATAGAAAAGAAATGAAAAAATATCGTCTATAAATTAACCCTTTTCGTCGCGATTTCAATTAAAAGCAGAAAGAAAATCCTGAGTAAACCCTCATTTTACACCAAATTTCATCCTATCACTCCCACAAACATTTTTTTTTGTGAAAACCAATTTTTCAATTTTTTTTTTCAATAAGACCATTCAACCTTCCCAATGCCACCCACCCTCCATCATGCATCATCACTTCTTTTAGCTAACATTTTTTTTTATTAAAATCATTTTCTGAACCCACTCATTCCTTTTATTTCTCGGTTATAAGAAAAACTTCATCTTTGATAATTTTTCATGTTTGGTTTTTTTTACCTTTTGATGGGCGAGAGGAAAGGTTGGGGTCGTTTGTTTGCGTATAAAAACCCTTTTTTGTTTATTTTATAAAAGTAATTTTTAATAATTCTGGTAATATTTTACCTCTAACCAATACGTCACATTTTTTATTATTTATTTTTTTTAACTAATATACCTCGTTCCAACAGAAGGTGATTTTTGTTGCGATATTTTAACAAGAATTTTTTACAGTTTGTATTTTATAAATTATAAAATGGGTGGATTGGTTTGGCTGTATAAAGACGAATAAGTTGAGGAAGAGTTTGATTACAGTGAGAAAGCAGTTTAAGTTTATATGTTAAATAAAGTTGACGTAATGAATTAATATGGATTCTCAGCTAGAACTTAATTTAAATAATTTATTCTTGGCTTCGTCTTCCCAAATAAACAAACAATCTTAACAACTTAAATAAAGCAAACTAAATATCTGGATTCCAAAGTAATATATAATAAAAAAGGGATATTTAACAACTTTTCTAAAACTATTTTATCTATAAATAATTTCAGTTTTTACAAAAGGAAAAATATCCTTTTGAACTTTATCACTTTTGCCCTCAAACTCTTATAAAGAAAATAAATCGCCTTACAACCTCACAAACAAAACATGAAAAACCAAATATTTTTCCCATTTTCATTTTCAAAAATAACTCAAGAAAAAAACTTAACAGTAAAAGTATCTATCTACTCGTATCGTCGAATTACTTTAATAGTTTTCCATTATTTATTTTTAGAAAAAAAAATTGTTTTTCATCCTTTTTGCGTTTCGATTCTTTTTGCCATAATAATGATCATAATAAAGTAGTTTTTGTTCATTTAATGTTATTTAAGTGAAAATTGTGCGATGAAATGGAAATTCTTTTGGAAAATTAATTTTATGGGAATTGATATAGAAAATTAGTTATAATTTATGAATCAAATATTTAAATATTTTATGTTAGTTTGAAAGTTAGATGTTAGAAGCTAAAACTATTAGATGGTAGATAATAAAAAGGTTAAGGGCATGTAAAGAAAGTTAAAGAACTTCATAAAATTAAGCTTAAAGAGAAATGAATTTGTGTTGAAACGGTGATGCATCTGCGTTTATTATGATTTGAATTTCCGCATTTCTGGATTAATAATATGTCATTGAACAACTGTTCCAATTAAATATAACGTTAATTAACCGGTATAGGACTCTCTCGTGTATATGTAGTGCTATGTTGTTGTGGTATGACTACAAAGTGTTGATGTTGGCTGCTTTTTGTTTGTCTTATCTTGATTGTTGCATCATACTTGTGGTGATCTCATTCGCTATGTCCCAGTTGTCTTTTGAGCTCATAAACTGAGGTAGAAGTCACTGTATTTTTTAATTATCCAAACTATAAAGTCAGAGATCATCACAAAAACACCGTGCGATCCATGATAATAGAAAAAGAATCAGGCATATTCAAGGAGCTGCGTACCTTGAGATTAAAATTCAGACGAGCTCCAGTCTGTGAGGTTGAATATATCTCCTCAGCCCATTACAAACGTTGTTTTGCCATTTCGAAAGAAGACAGAATCAAATGAAGAAAGAACTGCAACTCTGACGAGCCAAAAGCGAGAAGGAACCAGGACCTTCACCACCAAAACATCAAATATAATTATTAAATAAAAAAAAATGGTTCCCTCACCTAAACAGCATTGAACCAACACATTTAATCGTTCAATAAAAACAATAATAATATAGTAAACTAAAACTAATTGTATAATAGTGTTTGCGCTAAAGTTCCCGGCGATTGTGTAACAATCATAATAAAACAATATTATGCCTCAATTTTTGCGCCAAAATTAAAGGCGATTGTTGAATAGTAATAATAATATAACTCAATCGTTGTACCAAAGATACAGGTCATTGTTGAACTACAATAACGATATAACTCAACCAGTGCGCCAACTTAACCGGCGATTGTTGAATAATAATAACAATATAACTTATTAGTTGCGCCACATGTACATGCGATTGTTGAATAATAACAATAAGATAACTTAATGGTTGAAACAATGTTGATAGCAAGGCCACATATAATAACTGTATAAAAAAAACAAATACGAATCGATGATTGTTTAACATATTTTTTTTTTTTACTTTATTTCAGTATTATATACAAATTTTAGATAAATTTATTTACAATTTATATACATATGTATGTAACAGCAACATTGGTTGCAAACACATACAAAAAAACAAAAATAATAGTTACAAATATTAATATTTAAAGCAATTTACAAACATTTACAATTTAATTTAATTTCTTCAATTTTGAATTGAAAAAAATTCCCTTATATTTGATTTGAAAAACGATATTCTCTTCTGCAACTTTAAGCCATCAAGTAGACGGTTAAACATATCTAAGCCTTTATACGACAGACTGTTTTGTCCGCCAGTAGTACGACAGAAATCTATGTGGTAGTCATTCCTCGATTGCTATATGTATGAAATGCCGTTCTTGGTTTTCAGAACATAGTTGTTTTTAATTATTCCATTTCTTATTTTGTAGATCCATACCAGAGTTTCAAAATCTATTAATTGACTGAACATTAAGATTTTGCTATCATAAAGGTCTTTGGTGGGTGTGGGTAGTGGTAAGTTTCTTATGTTTTTGATTAGAAAATTAGATATTTAACTTTTAAAGGTAGAACATTTCGCATCTGGTAGATGAAAAAAGTTTGTTTTACGGATTTTATCCTTGATACTATTGATATGATAGCTCCAGTCTAGTTTAGAATCAATCCACAGACCTAGGTACTTATAAGTGTCCACTTTGTTTGGCCTGGCCATCTACCTGGCCATCTACATGCAAGCTTATAGACTATCATCGTTGATTATCTTGCCTTTGCTCTTAAAGACCATATATTGTGACTTTTTTAGATTTATTGTTAAAAGGTTGACATTCATCCATTCATTTAAGGTATTTATATCAGTCTGCATAAGTACGTTCCATTCATTTACTGTTCTAGATTTGTACACAAGCCCCATATCGTCCGCATACATTATAAGATTACCATTCAAATCCAGATCGAATACATCATTGCAAAAGATGTTAAATAAAATGGGAGCAAGAATTGAGCCTTGAGGGACACCACTCTTTACCGTTAGCTCACTGCTTTGTCCGTCGTCAGTTTGAACGAATTGTTTTCTATCGGCCAGATAATTTCTTAGAAGTTGTACAGTATTATCACAGATACCAATATTTTTTAGTTTTAATAATAATATTCTGTCCTTTACAGAATCAAATGCTGTTTTCAGGTCTATAAATAAACAAGACGTGACCATATTGCCATCCAAGTTAAACTTGATGTTTGAAATCAACTGTGTTGCTGCTGCTAATGTGCTGCAGTTGCGAAAAAGGCCAAACTGATTTGGGTTTATGATATTATTAAGTGTTAGATATTGTTCCAGACGGCGGAAAATTATTCGTTCATATACTTTTGCAAAAATTGGTAGAATGGATATAAGACGATAGTTGGACTGGTTCCATTTATCTCCATTCTTATAGATTGGTATAATCTTAGCTATTTTCAAACAGTTGGGAAACTCGCAATTTGCTATGCATTTATTTATAAGGTTTGCTAAAGAGATGCTTAGAGAAGTTTTCTTATAGTTGCAGAATTTAGAAGAAATTTTATCATAACCAACAGCTGAATTTAGTTTTAAAGACTCTAGTATTTCTATAATTTCGTATTGACTAGTTGGATAGAAATTAAATGGATATAAGACGTTAGCTTGTTGTAAATAGTTAAAATTTTCTTCGTTGAAGAAGTTTAGTGTGTTACTATCAGCGCAATTTATAAAATACGTATTAAATTTTTTACATATATCATTTGGGCTGTACAAAATCTCATTATTTTCCATTAATATTATTTTTGAGTTATGCTTTGTTTTGTTGAAGACTCGTTCATTATTTTCCACAGTTGTCTAAAGTCGTTATTGTTCAAAGCATTCATAAAATGTTTTTTTTGTAGCTCAATTTCTAATTGGTAGCAGATTTTTTTATAATTTTTAAATTCGATTTCAAAATAGTTGTTGGTATGATATTTGATTTTAGGCTTGTAAAATTTATCACGTTTTTTTCTATACAATTTTAGTTCATTGGTAATCCAGGGGCTTTTTGAATTAGCTTTTATTTCAATATTATTTGTTTCAGTATTTTCTACAATTTTTCTTTGAACTAGTTCTCGTAGTGCATTGATGTTTTCTTGATGTGATATTTTGGTTTCAAAATCAATTGCATCAATTTTGTCATAATTGAGAATTGTTTTCTGAATTGTTATGCGTGAAGATGGGACGCTGTGCATCCTAATACTAAGAGGCATTAAACGATGATCAGTGCGAAAAAAGTCATTCATTGATAGGTAGTAAGACGTTAAAAAGATGTCAGTAGATAAATGATCAATGATAGTTTTACTATTTATGTTATTAAGGTCAATTCTTGTAGCATGTGTTTTTGAAATTTTATTTAAAGTAGCAAAACCAGCAGTATATAGTACATCTAAGTAGGTCTGAACATTTTCATCTATGTTCTTGTTTAGTAAGTTCAAAATAAAATCTCCTTTAAGATACATTACATTTATTAGCTGTAACAATTTCCTCTACTTTATTTAAGAAATCCGTTTTATTGGAACTAGGTGGTCGGTAAATCGCACAAACCTTGATCATTAACGATGGCAAGTTGACAATTAGAAAAGAATTGTTATCAAAACAACAATCTAATATTCTGTGTAAGACAACTGAACTTAAAACGTATATAAAGCTTGTGTATAAAAATTAAAACTGTTTCTGTTACAACAATAACGTGAATATTAAAATTGTATGACGCAATTAAGTTTTTAAAATCATTGAATTTATTTCATAGACTACGAATGTTTAAGTTCAAAATATTTAAATAATCATCAGAATTTACCGATTTGCTTACTTTATTACCAGTATGTTTGATGTTAACACTGTCTATGACTTCAAACTCTTCACTCATTTAAATTGTTGTTTAATTAGCTGGTATAAGTTTTATATTATTGTATTATTTTTTAAGAATCTTTCTTTATTTCGTTTTCCGACTGTACTGTTATGTATATGATTCTAGAGTTTTCATTTAATCTAACCTGAACTTTGTTATTTGAAAACCATATAAATTTATACCCATAGGTTTTTAGAACTTTTGATTTCTCTAAAAGGTTGATGTTAAACTGAGTTAGAAATGATCTAAAATTAATTTGGTCTGTGTCTCTACACATTTCTCCAAAAACCATTTTCGCGAAAACTGGACCATGCTGCTTTTTGGCACCCATAAAATAACTTTTGTAACAAGAATGTGAAATGTTTACAAGCGTTAGTGGTGAAAAGTTTATGTAGATATCTTTCGATTGGTTTCTGTTTTGCAATCTTTTAACATTAATGATGTCACGTTCAGTGACGTCGAGTTTTAATTTCGCAGCTAAATCCATAACAACATTGGTAAGGTTTTCATATTTTTTTTCTGGTAGACCAGTAATTATCATCATGCTATCATTCTGCAGTTGTTTCAACGACTCTATTTCTCTTATCTATTTCTATAATTGTTGAATATAAGAAAACAAACGTACACAAACGTTACGAATATCTTCACTCAGTATAGTTTATTCAGTTGCTGAATACTGTGCTGCGCCATGGTATAGAAGCTCACATACTCATCTTGTTGATACACAGCTTAATCAAACAATGTGAATGATAAGTGGATCAGTTACAAGCACCCCAGTGCCATGGCTGTCAGTTCTCAGTAATATAGTACCACCCGAAGTTTGAAGGAAAAATTTAACATCTCGTCTGATCACTTCATGATAATTCCATCTTAAGCAATGTCCTAAAAGATCAACCTTCGAATCGTCTGAGATCAAGAGACCCAATACAGACGCAAATTAATGAGTTGATGACATATGACGGCAACATGGCATGGAAGGAATATTGGGAGAATACAGCTGTCCCCAATTACGTGTTAATTTCAAATCCTACAATGAAAGTAGGTGGTTTTGATCTACCAAGGAAAGAGTGGGTGTTGCTGAATAGAATTAAAACTGGACATGGACGATGTAATCATTTCATGACGCGATGGGGACTTAGCGAATCTTATTTTTGTCACTTCCCAAGTAACATTTTGTATATATTATAGTCACAAACTATTGTTGTTTTATTTACGGAACACATACTGTACTCAAAATAGGTTGCGGTATTTATACTTCTACAAATATTGTTTCTAATTGTACACAGTAAAGCTACAGTATAGTAGTAAACTTATAGCTTCTAATGTAACGTTTCTGATTATGTACTATGTAACTGTATTATTACTTCTACAAAAGGACTACATTGTGTAAAGTCTACGAGAGCTTATAGCTACATTGTAAATATACTAAACGTTGGCCTTGTAAATGTATTTTTACATTTACAGATTAATTACAAAACTTTATTTTATTGAGAACTTATACACTTACCGTATATTTACGGGACATTTACATTAGGAATGTATTTATACTGTCACATAATTTATACAGTTTTCTTACGTCAAAATTTTTTGTGTAATAAAAGATGACTGTTTTCATCGTGCGATGATAAAGAAATTTATAGCCAGCTTTCAGTGATGGACGACTCAATATATTGGGCATTAGTTAATCGAATCTTAAGTCTTAATTACTTTAAGAGTTACTTGTGATTTTAAAGTTTCGTGGGTTTAATTTCTAACCAAAGGATCCCCGAAAATTATTGCATATACTTCAAAATATAAATATTATTTTGATGGGTAGTGGAAAACTTTGGTATTATGAGCTAATACGTTGGTTAAAGTTTTCGAATTTGGATCACTTAATTAATATTTCAGTTACCTTTAACATTGACGGCCTTCCCATTTTTAATAGCAAAAAGAATTTTGGTCGATTTTATGTATAACCGATCATTCGGAATCCGGAGACCATTTGCATTTTATTGTGGTCCAACAATGCCAAACTTAGAACACTATGAGGCAAAATCTCGTAAGATAATTACAAGATATATTTAAAATTATTATATTTAGGTCTGGCCGAATCGCAATGCCAGGATTACATTAACTAATTTATTGACATATGTAAATGTAAATAATTGTGTAGGTTTAAATGTACATAGTCTCCCACCCCCCGTTTATGTAAAAAAAAATTTGGACAAAAATAAATGTCACTTTTGTTTATTTCACAAATGTCAAAAGTTGTAAAAGGATTTATTCAAAGCTTTTACAAAACATATACAAGTAAATATTTGTAAAAGGATGGTGTAAATGTAAATGCACAACAACGAGGCTAATACTAAACGTTTACATAATTAAAACATGTAAACTCTTTGAATTGGAAGTTGTAATTGTATGGTTATGTTTACAGATCAAACACATAGCGTTTACATTACGTTAACATGTTAACATTTTAAATATGGAAGTGTAAATGTAATAAAATGTAAATGTATATATTCTGTTACATTCTCATTCTCATACATTCTGTAAATGTATATATTCTATTTTTATACAAAATTAATATTTGGCTGTATTTAAAAAAAATAACAAAATACATTTAATGAAACTTTATTGGGTCTTATAACTTATGTTATAAGTATTTTAGAAATACTTAAATTTATGAAAATAATAAAACAAATTTTATATAATTTTATCTCTCTAAAATAAATTGACATTTAAATTTTTTTTAAAATTATATTTAATAATTTATTATTTTTATGGCGCATTATTAATTTAAAAGTATTTCCAAAATTTAATCGAAATTTTATTATTCGTTTGTAAATTTTGACATCCAACTATACGAAATTAGTTATGCCAAAATATAATATTTGCATTTTATAAACATAAAATATATTATTGTATTTGTATATTTATTTATATTTTTTGTTTACAAAAAATCATCTAAAACTTCGTATTAAAGTATGAGATTGTAACTTTTTTGTAAGTAATCCGTAGTGATAAAAATCGCATACATTTTGCTTTCTGTAACACTACGTACCTGTTTGTAATCATACATAATTCTTACGCAAATTGATATCCGTAAACGTTCAGTAAAAGCCAAAATTATTCCCCAAAATGTATACGAAACACTTACTGAACGTTTACGGTACAGTTACCACTGTAACTTTACGATTACAGAGTAAATGTACTGTAATAAATTTGTAAACAAAATTTGTTACTTGGGTTTGCTTTTATATTTCTTAGGTTAGACTATACAGCCTTCATTCGTCAATCAGGTTTGATAGAACATTTCAATAAATGTAGATTTGTATAGACATGAACTGATTATTTTTTAGCGATACTGCGCAAAGCCGTTGGGGTCTCCCGATGATATGTTTATTTAAAACTTCAAGAATGTTAACCTCTATAAGCAAAAGTTGTTGCAATTCCCAGTTAAATAATTGACTCAAAGGAGGTTTTCCAGTTTCTCTATTAAAATTAAATGTTTAGGTTCTCAGCACCAACACTATCCAGAATATTACAACCATCGATCGTAAAATTGTAAGCCATATCATGTCGTTAAGTCATTTTTTCTAAAGAACCAGCCTAGTACAGTCAGATTGCGCCGCTCATTTTCCAAAATTAACAAACGGAACTCTGCTTCAAATACCATGGGGTTCTTCTTAACAGTCATAACAATAAACATTTTATCTTGGCATCAGTTAGATACAGTATAGTTGCAACCAAATGGTGTCAGCAACCAAATGGTGTCTTCAAAGCTCACAGCCCACAAGTAATAGAACAAAAGCTTTACAGCACCTTTTCGGATATAGTCAACAAGGCATCAAGGAACTGTATATTAACCAGAATCAACACACACAAACACAACCAGACTTATGAAGGTGCTGTATATTAGAATTAAACTGCAATGATCTTATAATCAATAAAATTGATTGCAATGAAGCATTTTATGAAAACACATAAAATTAAAGTCACCATACACATAACATTAAAGTAGCCATACAAGAGAATAAACTTCAAATTATAAAAATTAACTTCAACCGCATTCCCTAGTTACGAAAACTAGAGAAAGCGATTAAACATTCAAAATCATACAAACCAATCTGAACTATCATATTCCCTATCACCTTTTGATAAGCTTATAAGCATGCTCATACTACCACAGTTCCACCTATGCAGCACAGCAACATGGCTTTCGAAAGGTATAGTGTAGCGCAACTGTCTTTGACTCTACCACCAAATATTTACAAATCACAGTAAGCTATTACAAAATCTAATCATCTCAATACTTCCACAAAAATATAAAAGTTTTCAAACAATTTTCAAATCAGACAAATATATGTGGAATTTAATAATGAGAAATTGAAATATTGCACCGTACCGCTCATCTCGTTCAACTTTTACATATCATGACAACCAAAGTTAAAATAGTTTCCTATGCTGATGCATATGTATTACAATATGGTCAAATTGTGCAGATGTCCAAAAGTCCAAGGTCCACATAAATAAATATTCACGCCTTTCAACTGACTCACCGAAAAAGAACATTCAACTATTTCATTTTTTGTTCAGCTATAATGAAGGGATAAGCGAGCATACCGTTCCATACTAAAAACCGAACATTTAATTTACTGTAACGGCATTACAATTATATCAAATGTTTAACAACATTGGCCTGGATGAAACGTTGCATTACAATCTCAACCCAAATGTTACCCCAAGTAACATTTTGTATATATTATAGTCACAAATAATTGTTGTATATTTTACAGAACACATACTGTACTTAAAATATGTGGCTGTATCTATACTGCTACAAAATATTGTTTCTGATTTTACACAGTAAAGTTACAGTGTAGTAGTAAACTGCTTGCTTCGATTGTAACGTTCCTGATTATGTACTTTGTAATTGTATAATTACTTCTACAAAATGGCTACATTGTGTAGAGTCTACGAGAGCTTATAGCTACCTCGTACATATACTAAACGTTGACTTTGTAAATGTACTATACATTAAGAGATTGATTACAAAGCTAGAACTAATACTTACCTGGTATATTTACGGAATATTTACATAATGAATGTATCTATACTGTTACATAATTTATACAGTTTGCTTATGTCAAAACATTTAATTTAATTAAAAATTTGAGAAATGAAAGTTATAATACTTTCTGCACTAAAATGAAAATAACTATCTTTTCATTTTACATCCTACTATAGAAAAGTAAAATTCGAACACTATACAAAACATTAAATTTTGGAAGGGATTAGAATTCCAATTATCAACTTGCAATGGCATACATATACAAACAAATTTTCATTAAGAAAGGCGACATGTTCTCAAACGATATAAAAAACAAACAAACAAATGGTTTTTAGTTAAAAAAGACGACGAAGTTGTTGAAATGATAAACGCTACTTACTTAAACAGCATAGCGTATATTTATGGCTCAAGTATTACAAATAAATATTATTATTTTGATAAACCATTTAAATCACCATTGCTAAACATGTTGAAATCATCTGATTCGTTAAAAATCCTGCAAAAACATAGCCTGAAAGAATTAAAAGGCAAATTGATTTCACTTGAAAATATTAATGAGAAGGGATTTTTCCTTTGTTACATACTCTGTATTTATTTTTAGAGTAAGAACACATTTTTATTTCATTCAAATACCATAACAAATAATCATTTTAAACTAATTCATAAAAAACACATAAATTATACATTATAAACATAAGGCAAAATTCAAAATATAGAATAAATAATAAATGAAGTTATGGAAAATACTCTTCAAAAAATTTTCGTTTAAAGTCTGGTTTACTGCTAGATTTGCTACGTAGTTTTTTCAATGCTCGGTCAGCTAAAACAATGAAATGAAATAATGTACAAAAATTTAAACCGCAAAATGTGACTTGTGTAAGTGAAAAACATTAAAAACATATATAAAACTTACTTAGGGGCGGCCAATGCAAACTATTTTTTATTTTCCATCCTCTGGTACTATCACAATCCCATTGTCTCCACATTACACAATTTTAGCGACATAATAGAGAAATTAATTTATTAGAAAACAATTGTCAACAACCTATATTTTAAAGGCTCATTAACCAAGAGAATTGAAATAAGTTTACTTGTTTTCACAAATGTCAAAAGTTGTAAACAGATTTATACAGAGCGTTTACAAACCATATACACGTATATATTTTGAAAAAGGAAGTGTAAATGTATATGGACAACAACGAAGCTTATACTAAACGCTTACATGATTTATACATGTAACCTTTTTGAATGGGAAATTATAATTGTATGATTATGTTTACAGAGCTAAAACATAGCGTTTACAGAACGTTAACATGTTAACATTTTAAATATGGAAGTGTAAATGTAAATAAAATGCAAATGTTTATATTCTTAGTACTTTCTGTAAATCTACATAGCGTTAACTTGTATTTAAAAGTTTACAAAGGAAAACTCAGCCATTTTTATTGAAAATTAATATTTGACTAACTGAACAAAAAATCCAAACAGTAAAATATATACATTTAATGAACATTTATAGGGTTTTATAACTTATAATATAAATATATTGGAAAAACTTATATATTTGATAATATTTAAACAAGTTTTACATAATTTTATCTCCCTGAAATAAATTAAGAAAAAAACTTTTATTTAAATTATTTTTTAATAATTTATTATTTTTATGGCGCGTTATCATTTTAGAAGTATTTCTAAAATTTAATCGAAATTTTATTATTTGTTTATAATTTTTGACATCCAGCTTTACAAAAATAGGCAAAATATAATAGTTTCATTAATTATATAGAATCATCAATAAAATTCAATGTAAAATTCCATACGCAAATAAATAGGAGTTAATAGGTATTTGTATATTTGTATTTTTTGTTTACATATAATCATCTTAAACGTCTTATTAATGTATGATATTGTAACTTATTTGTGATTTATCCGTAGTCGTTAATATCGTTAACATTTTGCTTACTGTAATAAAAAATTCGTGTTTGTAATCATTTATATTGCTTACACGAAATCATATCCGTACACGTTCAGTATAAACGAAAATTATTCCCCAAAATGTATACCTAACTGTTACTGCACGTTTACGGTACGTTTACCGCTGTAACTTTACGATTACAGAGTAAATGTACGGTAATAATTTTGTAAACAAATTTTGCCACTTGGGAACGGATAGCTATCCCCAATCGTTAAATAATTGAGATGACGATAATCAATGACAATGCGCTATTTCTTTTCGTTGTTAGCTGATTTCTTTGGTACGCATAATAGTGGTCAGTTTCAAGCTGATTCAAAATCTTCAATAGTTCCATCCATTATAATATAATTGACTTGACGATTTATTTTCTTTGGTGGATTGAGCTTGACGATAAGGTTTTATTTAAATAGGATTTTCACTGGGTGCGCTTATTTCTGTTTGTAAAACATACTAAGTTTTTTCACTATTAAAATGGAATTGGCTGTATAATACCTGGTAGTTTGCCAGGAAGAAAATATAAGTGTTGACAGCCTTCAGGTTAATTAAGATTAATATTAATCATATATTCAGAACGACCAGGTATCAATGTTATTATCTTCTTGGATTATCAAACTCTTCATTTCTTGATACGAGATTATAAATAAGATTTGTTTTTCCATGTTGAATTTCAAGACAATTTGTATCAAATTCCGGTTTGCGTTTGTTAGCTTTTAGGAAATCGTTTCCAAAAATTTCATGAATTGGCAACAGTGAATTATTTGATACATTAGAAACCATTTTTTTATTTTGAGCTTTACTTAAACACTCTGATTCCTTACTCCCGGACTCATCGAGGAGTGTTCGACTCTTTGAGTCGTTGTAAGTTTTCCTGCTCCGGCCTTTGATTACTTTATGTGCCATTTGGAGCGTGTCATTCATTGAAATTTTGCTTGGAAGAACAATTATTTCTCTTGCAATAAACCCAAAATATATACTTAAGAGGTATAGAACTTGGAACATCTAAATTTTTAAAACTATTGGAATCAGGGAACTATTTGTACCTTGGATAGTTTAAGTTATTTAAATATCTGAAATGATTATTTGAAGAGTTAAATTAAATTGATTATTATGAATTTGATTTAAATTGATGTTGTCGATACTTGGTTTCTGAAAACTTGAGTTATTATAAGTTCTTGGTTTGAATGAACTATTGATAAAAATTGGATTCGTGGGTGGAAATGATGTATTGAAATTTTCTTCTAGAATAAGCGTTTGACTTTAATTGAAAATACGTAGTGGCATTATGGTCAGACTTCTTTCATAATTGATAAACTATATTTTCGGCAGAATTTTGTGACTTAGAAATCGAGGTTAGCTAAAATTCAAAAACATCCTTTGTAGGCTTAATACCACTAACTAAAGTACAAGCCTCTCCTCATCCAACTCAAATAAAAGTTTTTCAACTCGGTGTGCAAATGATTTTACATTTTCGTCATGTTACTGTAAAATACGAATCAATCCGATATGAATTAATCCAATTGGCTTTTTGGATTTAAATTCAGAAATCAATTTCTTTGGTAGTTCTGTCCAACTTGCTAAAGTAAAAAACTTCACAACCTCTGCTGCTTTACCAATCAATTAAGTTTGAACAAATTGAAAAAATTTATACTGTTCAACCGCAATCAATGACTCATACTCAAGGTAACAACAACTGAAAACAATATCCAAATCAGAAAAGTTGGTTGAAATCTGAATTTGTTGGTACACGAATGATTTTAGGACTAAGGTTTTTGTATAGTAGAACAAGTAGCGCAACTAAATAGTTTGATCAATTGGAATAGGTCGTATCCTAGGCTGATGAAAAAAAAATATAATTTCAACAGATCTTAATCGTACTATTTTAATGGTAGAACCACATATTATGCTGTTATACATTAATCCAAATTACTTTTTGATAGTTTCGGTAATCAATAATCAATATCAGCAGAGGTCAACTTTCAGTAAGTTCAGTAACTTAAAACGAGCATTCTTAGCATTTTCAATTTACAGAATTTCAGTCTGTACATTAAGTATCTACTGTTTTATCTTTAAAAATTTACCTAAACTCAAACGATAAATTGAAAAAAATTCTAAAAATATTTTTGGTCTTTCACGTATTCATCTTTTATACTTATCAAAACATTTTTTTACCTTTATCATATAACCCATCAATTCCTTTAAAAAAAGCAAATATTTTCGGTTTGTTGATTTTTGTGATCATTCCATATCCTAATGTTGGAAAATTAACCCTTTTATGGGATATTTTGCTTCTCAAATTCATTTTCTTACGGCTATTTGGAATGAGTTTGAAACTGTTTTTTTTTCGGGAAATGGGAATTTTTCTTTAAGGTTAGGTAATAAAATGAATAGGTATTTTATATTTGTGAACAGTTTTATTCTCAATATTGTAAAGCTATACCAACAAGTAAATGTCCTTGTTATTATACATTAGGAATTATAGGTCATACATTCTCTCATTTCTTGTAATTATTCAAATTATTTATGTTCTTGAACCTAAGATAACAGCCACAAATACGAAAAATTTAGAAAAAAAATCATGGAAACCCCATTTTTTATGTCTTCTTCAAGTTTCATTAGCTTAGGGGTTTGTTGTTTGTTATTTAATGTTCATATGTCGATGGAATGGAAATATTTGAAAACAAAAAACTTTACTTGATATGGGAATGAAATTTGAGAATGTAAAGCAAATAGTATATTTTCCTACAAGAGATGAAAACATCGTTTTTTTCATGAGTAAACATTTCATTTGTTCACGAGACGCACTAGCGTCGAGTGAGACATGTTTACGAATGAAAAACGTTTTTATCTCGCGTAGAAAATGCAATTTTGTATATGATAGTATATATATAGTCGATATTTACTATAAACCATAAAATTAAACATCGACAACACAACATTAAAAATTCATATTCTATTTTTTCATGGTTGCGTTGTTTAAAAAACTTTGTAAAATTATATGAGAAACCATAGAAACTACAATTTGTTATTCTTTTTACACTATAGTGATAAAAGAATCCATTTTTACAGGGCTTTAAGCGTGATGAAAATAGACTTTTCATTTACTATCATAGAAAAAACATTATACATACATTTTTTGTTTAATTTCAGAAAATATGTCGAATTCAGAAATACAAAAAAAAAAAGGTTTATGAACTAAAAAGGGAAATTTTTGGATAAATAATTTTTAATTTTATTCGAAATTTTATTTAAAAAACAATTTTCGGAAATTATTTTGTTTCAGACTATGTATGATACATGTTTGTTTGGCATTTTTTAAGTAATCAAAGAAAATATAGATACTTGAGTGGAATTGTTAACTGTGTTTCTTTTAAGCATTACAAATTTAAATTAATGAGGGCATATTTTGTAAGAATGTAAGAATACCATACTAGCCAAACAAAAGATAACCGATTACAATGTGCAAGCTACAGAGGAATCTTTTTCTTCTGCACAGCATATAAGATGATACATTTTTGCCAGCCGAAATCACTCATTTTGCTGAACAACTGTTTGAAGATTATCAGTATCAGATTATCTGGCAAAGCCGAGGTTTTATTAATGCACTTTGCTCGATAAGGAAGATTTTGAAAAAGTATCAAGAGTTCAACACACCTGTGTACAAATTCTTCATTAATTTCCGGCAGATCTACGACTCCCTCGAACGAGAAACTCTACGGTCTGCTCTAGTATTAATAGGAATCCCTAGTTAACGGTATCACTATATAAAATAACAGTTCCAAACTCTCAATGCTGTACACGAGTAGAGAACTCCGACAACTCTGGCTCAATACAAAGTGATGTTATTCCTCTTATACTGTTTAATCTATCCTTGTAATATGTGTGTCATTACGATTAAACCAACGATTAAACCAAATCATTCAAACCTAGCTACGATTGAACCGAAAATACGGATATTTCAAGATTGGCTGAGAAGAAATATTTGATTCATCGATTAACGAATTGATACGTACGATAGGAACCTTGGTGAGCATACAAAGGTGTTTTATGAAAATCGTCAATAACTTGATGAATTTCACTATCGTTATATAATTACGGATTTTATATTCAGAGTTGGGAAAGGATTGATTGAAATTTTAATTGAACTTAGATTACACTAGTTTTCAAATTTTGAACTTTTTTGTCTCCCTGATTAAACCTCAAATTTTCTAGTGATTTTGAGTTAGCTCTTGTTTTTGAAATATCCATGGTTTTGGATCTCATATTTTACAAAATAAACAAATTCAATATAAAATACAAAAATAAATAGTTAAGATGCCAACAAACATTTTTAGTTAGTTTTCATTAAGTCGTTCTCAAACATCAGTTAGGAATTCTTTTAATAGTAAAGAATAAAGTAAAATTTATTTAAATGGAGTCGTAAAGATGTTTCAAGTGTAAAATAGTCCAAATTTATTTTGTTTTATTTGTAGAAGTTACATAATATATCTTCCTATAAAAATCACTCCATGTATACGAATTGAATATCTTTATTCCTTCGGCATAGAATTCAATAAAGATAAACCGTGGATGCCGAAAAATAGTTTTGTTAACAGCAACTTAACACATTTCAGATTGCACAACAGAGAAAATGTTCATTTAACGTTTTTACGTTGTGTTACGACCGTTTACAATAACTCTCAATTTTAATTCGAAAATCTGTATTACAACTCATACATAATCATTATTCTTTGTCAAAATTTTGTTTTCCAAATTTTTAGTTTAACTTTTTTTGGGAAAACCAGAATAATTTGGTGCAACCTACACCAATATTCGTGTTTTTTAACATAAAAGAAATGGAATTAAATTAAATTTAGGTTCAAAGTTTATTGCTTTGAATAAGGAAAAATTTTAAAAAAATCCTAAATTTTTGATTTTTTTTTCAATTTTTTTGAAGTGTAACTTGCAGAATCCTAGATGGAGTTTTATAAAAAATAACTTAAAATGTTTTTTAGCACTTACACTTGTTTCTTTAATGCACTCGTTTCATTAACATACTAAATTTGTTTGTTATGTAAAATATGCGATCTAAAAACCGGAATAACCATTTTTGTTCATTTAAACGTTTGGTTTTTCGTGAATATCTCAAAAACAAGAGCTAACCTAAAAAAATAAATATGACATTCGTGTTCAGCAGATCAAAATTCACTAGAAAAGTTAGGTTTTATTTAGCGAGATTTTTCTTGTTTACTAGTACAGTTTAAATTATCAAAGAAAGAGTTAGAATCATTATCTTTTTATTAATAGGACAACTGAGCTACGCTCATCTAGTAATTCACATATCATATTTATAGCACATTTTTTGGGGTGTAACCCATTGGTTAATCCCATTAACAGTATTTTATTTAGCGCGCTTTTGATTATAATATAAAATCTAGTGGCTTCATTCTTTTAAGCCTTCTGTCAGCAACGGCCACATCTATTAGTCGGCGTTTTTCTATATTTTCATGTACGCGTGGTGTGTTTAATTGCATATTTTATTTCATCCTTTACAAACTCTATCTTTAGGTCCCCATGGAGGTCTTCGTTCCTAATGTACAACGGAGTATTAACAATGCAACGCAGAACTTTGTTTTGGAACGACTGGATAATTTTTGCGTTCGAAAATTTAGTACAGCCCCATAGCTGGATACCATACGTCCACACTAGTTGCAGTATTTGAAGATACAGAAGCAGTTTGTTTTGAATAGATAGTACTGAGTTTCTTCCAAGTAACCAGTACATCTTTCTAAATTTTAAATTCAGTTCTTCTTTTTGCTTTTTAACATGTTCTTTCCATCTCAGTTTAGCATCCAGTGCCATACCTAGATATTTTGCTGTGTTTGCATAAGCAACTTTTGTTGAGTTGATTTCTAGAGGTATTTGGCTTACTTTTTGGTTAGTGAAGTTAACATGAGAGGATTTTGTTTTATTCAGCTTAATTCGCCACCTTTTGGTCCAGTTGTGGATTATATTAGTAGCGTATTGCAGTTTGCCAGTTGCTTCTTTTACCGTTTTTCCGGTGGTCAAAATTGCGGTATTATCTGAAAAGGTTGCAATAGTTGTGTTGCCTTGGCCAGGCAAATCTCTTGTATATAGCAGGTATAGTACCGGTCCTAGGATGACCCTGCGGAATTTTTAAAATTACGAAATGAACCACGAGCAAAACTCGTCCAATTTGAACGTGGTATCTTTTTTCAAAATTGACGTTAAGGGTTGTGCAATTTTTGAAAAATCCTTAATAAACCTTCTGTAATATCCAAATGATTTAATGTCTTTGGTATTCTTAAAAGTTGGATAATTTTTTACAGTGAAAATTTTACCTTTGTCGGATTTTATAACAGTAGATGTTATAAAATGACCATGATATGTTATTTCTCTTTTTAAAAACTGGCATTTGTTAGGATTTACTTTTAATTTTTGTTTTCTTAAACAAGAGAACATCTAATTAAGCTTTTTGTTGTGATCTATCAGTCTATTTCCGTAAACTAGGAGGTCGTCAAGGTAAACAAAACATTTAATGCCACGAAGACCAGTTAAAACTGTATTCGTTAGATGCTGAAAATATGAAGGAGCACCTATAAGTCCGAATGGGAGTCTATTGAATTGACAATATCCCATGTTTGTACTGAATGCTGTTTTTTGTTTACCTTTGTCTTCTAGTTTTCGTGATGATATCCACAAGCAAAGTCTAAAGTACTAAAATATGAGGATCTGCCTAGTTGATCTAATATATCAGTTTTATTATGTAAGTAGAGAATATACATCATTTATGGTAACGTATATACATCATTTTATGGTTTTTCAATTTTCAGTAATCTATGACAACACGCCACTTCTTTTCGTTATGCGTTGATTTTTTTGGAACTACCAGAACCGGGTATTTCTAAAGACTTGTACTATTTTCTATAATATTATCCTTAAACGTTTGTTAAACTTCAGAATATATTTCGGATTTGGTAGTTTCTGTAATCTATAAGCTTTGAAATGATAGGTGAAAGGTTATCTTAGATTGGAATTTAAGAAGTAATCAAATCTGTTGTGGATTATTTATCTCTATCCAAATAAAATATATCAATGAATTCTTCACAGAGCTCTAAAATAGTTGATTTTTCTTCTAAAATTCTTCATAATTTCAAATTTCTTTGGAGGTGGTTGAGAGTACAAGTGTCTTGTCAAGTGGGCTGGCGATATTTTTTTTAGTTTAAAAATATTTTTTGTAATTTTTGAAAGCCCTGTTTGCAACTTTTTTTCAAAATTTTGCAAATTATTCTGCCCTCCACCACTTTATCTTCGAACATTACATAAGCAAAATGATCACGGCTGTAGGTTATGCTGTAAAGATTGATCGAACATTTCGAAAAAAAATATTTTTTTACCTCGATAAAGAGGGCGTTATGTGAAAGGTTATTTTTTTTTCTAATCTAAAACTAAATTCTCGAAAATGTGAAGTTTTATTCTGCCCCTCTCCTCCACTTATCTTCGAACATTACAAAAGAAAAAATTTGAAAAATTAAAGGTTGTAGGAATTTTGTATAGAATAAATGAAAATTTTTCTTGGTGGTCGTAAACTCAGATGTTCTTTAAAGTAAATTGAGGTTGAGAGTAGAAATTTTAAAACAAATTATTTTTGACCTCGACAAGTGGGGTGTCATAAGGGGAAAGTGATTTAACTTGTAGTTCAGATAAACTTTTTTTGTAATTTTCGAAGGCACAATTTTCAATTTCTTTGGTAAAATGTACAAAAATTTTCCTTTTCATGCCCTTATTTTCGAACATTGCAGAACCAAAAAATTGGACAAATTCATGGTTGTATTGTAAAAATTGAATGAAAACTATAGCGGTCGGTTTATCATTTCAAATGTTCTTTTATGGTGGTCGAGAGAAGAAATTTTGAAATAGAAACATTTTTGACCTTCATAGTCCAGTAACTTTGTCGCCTGAGAGTATGGGGTAGTATGCGTCAAATCCGGTAGTTCTGTTTTTTGCAGACTTGTTTATGATGTTGGCCTAATGAATATTCCAAGTTTGTGACCTCGAGCGCCGAACGCAACTTTGTCAAAAATCGAAAAAACCGCGAAAAAATCGTTATTTTTTCAAATTTAGGCGATTATAACCCTAAAGAACTAGTTTTTTCTTTATACTTTCTTAGGACGGTTTTAAAGTAGACCAAATTTTTGACCAAGTTTTTGAAAAAAAGTAGACTAAATTTGCTACAATATGGTACTAGAATTATATCTGTAGACCCAATATTTTCCGAGATTGAGCCTTTCAAAGTTTATCATTTTTTCAACTTCGCAATATTTCGCAATATTTTGCAATATTTTAGACATTATTTTAGTCACTCGAAAATTCATTCAGTTCGACAGAATTGCAAAAAATTGCGCATTTCGAAAAAAATGCTAAACTTTGAACTGCTTAATCTCGGAAACTATTGAGTCTACAGAGACAGTTCTAGTATCATATTGTAGCAAATTTAGCCTACTTTAAAATCTTTGTCCTAAAAAAGTATAAAGAAAAAACTAGCCCTTTAGGGTTATAATCGCCCAAATTTGAAAAAATAACGATTTTTTCGCGTTTTTTCCGATTTTTGACAAATTTGCGTTCGGCGCTCGAGCTCACAAACTTGGATTATTCATTAGGCCAACATCATAAACAAGTCTGCAAAAAATCAGAACTACCGGATTTGACGCATACTGTGATGTATAAAGTTACTGGACTATCATGGATTGTTTGAATTTTTTTGTATTCTAAAACAATTTTTTTATTATTTTTTAAGGTACTGTTTTTGATTTATTATTAAAATTGTGTTTTCGTGAAGTACTACGCAGGTAGTGTAGTTCTAAATGGGGATATTTTTTGCTACGTTGCATCAAATGCATATTTAGTAAGAAATTAAATCTTACGAAATATAGTAATTAAAAATAACATAAAAAAATGCTAACAAAATAAGATAAAAAAATGCTAACTGACAGAAAAACATGTGAAACTTAATCATTTAATTAAACATTTTAAAAAATTTTAATTTGATTAAATAAATTAAAATAATGATAATATTTTCAAATGTTTGAGAATGATCATTTATGGTTGAAACATGTTACAAAATATTATTTAAAAAAGTTGTAAAAAGAAAAATTATTAAATTGATTTTAAACAAATTATTATTAAAATAAATTTAATTAAAGATTATTTTGTTTAAAATTTTATAATTTTTAGGATCTGAAATAGATTATGGCTAGTAATATGAACTCGGTTTCAGACGAACTGCTCAGGTGGTTTGCTATTCAATCGATTATCACACAATATGGTTTGGTTATGTTAAAGTGTTCTCCATGAGCTGAAAACTAATTTTAAAAATATTTGATTGCATTGAGTTTTGAAGTAGAACTCAATCTGCAGAAATTTGGTAGAATTATAAACTGTTGCAGATGATAAATGTTTGATTGATTATAAAAAATTGATTGTATTGATTGATTATATTGATTGTAAAAATTGATGATACATATATAAATAAATAACATATTCTCTACTTTAACCTTCACGTGAACAGTATCTACCCGAGTAGATATCACGGTTTTTGTAATTCAATAATTTTATGAGTTTTTAACCAATCATCATGCCTGTTCAGCTATGTGACTAATTTTTAAATTGATTTCGCAAAATCTGAGAAAAAATATTTTGGACTTCCTTTTAACACTTATTTTTGATTTTTATGGTATTTTTACGCAAGAAAACAATATATACCCGGGTAGATATTTTTTCCTTCGGTTTTATATGAACATTTTTACTGGTCAATGTGAAAAACAAGCTATATATGCTTTTGTTGTATGCTTACACAAAAGCAAAATGATATTATGATATTAATACACATTTGATATTATTACACGTTTGTTGATATTATGTAAGTTGATATTACGTAAGAAAACAATATCTACCCGGGTAGATATTTTTTTTCCTTTGGTCTTATATGAAAATTTTTTAGGTCAATGTGAAAAACAAGTAAGTTTATTTTTAAATATATGCTTTGCTTACACAAAAGTAAAATAAATACACAGTTACCTTTGTTGATATTATGATTTATGTAATATCTACCCGGATAGATATTGTTCATATCAGTCGCTAAAAATATCCGTTCACGCGAAGGTTAAACCATTTTCAAGCTGGTGTAATAAAAAATTTCTTTTTTATTACTATAAACAATTATGGAAAAGGTTACACTAGTGACTAGATATATCATTTTTGTATCAGATCGAACAATTTTCAATTGACTTTACTATTGACATTTGTTATGAAAATTTAATTTTTATGTGCCCATAGTCTAGACATATAGCAATTATTTTTGATACTTTGTTCTTTGCACATCATTTTATGGTTTTTCAATTTTCAGTAATCTATGACAACACGCCACTTCTTTTCGTTATGCGTTGATTTTTTTGGAACTACCAGAACCGGGTATTTCTAAAGACTTGTACTATTTTCTATAATATTATCCTTAAACGTTTGTTAAACTTCAGAATATATTTCGGATTTGGTAGTTTCTGTAATCTTTAAGCTTTGAAATGATAGGTGAAAGGTTATCTTAGATTGGAATTTAAGAAGTAATCAAATCTGTTGTGGATTATTTATCTCTATCCAAATAAAATATATCAATGAATTCTTCACAGAGCTCTAAAATAGTTGATTTTTCTTCTAAAATTCTTCATAATTTCAAATTTCTTTGGAGGTGGTTGAGAGTACAAGTGTCTTTTCAAGTGGGCTGGCGATATTTTTTTTAGTTTAAAAATATTTTTTGTAATTTTTGAAAGCCCTGTTTGCAACTTTTTTTCAAAATTTTGCAAATTATTCTGCCCTCCACCACTTTATCTTCGAACATTACATAAGCAAAATGATCACGGCTGTAGGTTATGCTGTAAAGATTGATCGAACATTTCGAAAAAAAATATTTTTTTACCTCGATAAAGAGGGCGTTATGTGAAAGGTTATTTTTTTTTCTAATCTAAAACTAAATTCTCGAAAATGTGAAGTTTTATTCTGCCCCTCTCCTCCACTTATCTTCGAACATTACAAAAGAAAAAATTTGAAAAATTAAAGGTTGTAGGAATTTTGTATAGAATAAATGAAAATTTTTCTTGGTGGTCGTAAACTCAGATGTTCTTTAAAGTAAATTGAGGTTGAGAGTAGAAATTTTAAAACAAATTATTTTTGACCTCGACAAGTGGGGTGTCATAAGGGGAAAGTGATTTAACTTGTAGTTCAGATAAACTTTTTTTGTAATTTTCGAAGGCACAATTTTCAATTTCTTTGGTAAAATGTACAAAAATTTTCCTTTTCATGCCCTTATTTTCGAACATTGCAGAACCAAAAAATTGGACAAATTCATGGTTGTATTGTAAAAATTGAATGAAAACTATAGCGGTCGGTTTATCATTTCAAATGTTCTTTTATGGTGGTCGAGAGAAGAAATTTTGAAATAGAAACATTTTTGACCTTCATAGTCCAGTAACTTTGTCGCCTGAGAGTATGGGGTAGTATGCGTCAAATCCGGTAGTTCTGTTTTTTGCAGACTTGTTTATGATGTTGGCCTAATGAATATTCCAAGTTTGTGACCTCGAGCGCCGAACGCAACTTTGTCAAAAATCGAAAAAACCGCGAAAAAATCGTTATTTTTTCAAATTTAGGCGATTATAACCCTAAAGAACTAGTTTTTTCTTTATACTTTCTTAGGACGGTTTTAAAGTAGACCAAATTTTTGACCAAGTTTTTGAAAAAAAGTAGACTAAATTTGCTACAATATGGTACTAGAATTATATCTGTAGACCCAATATTTTCCGAGATTGAGCCTTTCAAAGTTTATCATTTTTTCAACTTCGCAATATTTCGCAATATTTTGCAATATTTTAGACATTATTTTAGTCACTCGAAAATTCATTCAGTTCGACAGAATTGCAAAAAATTGCGCATTTCGAAAAAAATGCTAAACTTTGAACTGCTTAATCTCGGAAACTATTGAGTCTACAGAGACAGTTCTAGTATCATATTGTAGCAAATTTAGCCTACTTTAAAATCTTTGTCCTAAAAAAGTATAAAGAAAAAACTAGCCCTTTAGGGTTATAATCGCCCAAATTTGAAAAAATAACGATTTTTTCGCGTTTTTTCCGATTTTTGACAAATTTGCGTTCGGCGCTCGAGCTCACAAACTTGGATTATTCATTAGGCCAACATCATAAACAAGCCTGCAAAAAATCAGAACTACCGGATTTGACGCATACTGTGATGTATAAAGTTACTGGACTATCATGGATTGTTTGAATTTTTTTGTATTCTAAAACAATTTTTTTATTATTTTTTAAGGTACTGTTTTTGATTTATTATTAAAATTGTGTTTTCGTGAAGTACTACGCAGGTAGTGTAGTTCTAAATGGGGATATTTTTTGCTACGTTGCATCAAATGCATATTTAGTAAGAAATTAAATCTTACGAAATATAGTAATTAAAAATAACATAAAAAAATGCTAACAAAATAAGATAAAAAAATGCTAACTGACAGAAAAACATGTGAAACTTAATCATTTAATTAAACATTTTAAAAAATTTTAATTTGATTAAATAAATTAAAATAATGATAATATTTTCAAATGTTTGAGAATGATCATTTATGGTTGAAACATGTTACAAAATATTATTTAAAAAAGTTGTAAAAAGAAAAATTATTAAATTGATTTTAAACAAATTATTATTAAAATAAATTTAATTAAAGATTATTTTGTTTAAAATTTTATAATTTTTAGGATCTGAAATAGATTATGGCTAGTAATATGAACTCGGTTTCAGACGAACTGCTCAGGTGGTTTGCTATTCAATCGATTATCACACAATATGGTTTGGTTATGTTAAAGTGTTCTCCATGAGCTGAAAACTAAATTTAAAAATATTTGATTGCATTGAGTTTTGAAGTAGAACTCAATCTGCAGAAATTTGGTAGAATTATAAACTGTTGCAGATGATAAATGTTTGATTGATTATAAAAAATTGATTGTATTGATTGATTATATTGATTGTAAAAATTGATGATACATATATAAATAAATAACATATTCTCTACTTTAACCTTCACGTGAACAGTATCTACCCGAGTAGATATCACGGTTTTTGTAATTCAATAATTTTATGAGTTTTTAACCAATCATCATGCCTGTTCAGCTATGTGACTAATTTTTAAATTGATTTCGCAAAATCTGAGAAAAAATATTTTGGACTTCCTTTTAACACTTATTTTTGATTTTTATGGTATTTTTACGCAAGAAAACAATATATACCCGGGTAGATATTTTTTCCTTCGGTTTTATATGAACATTTTTACTGGTCAATGTGAAAAACAAGCTATATATGCTTTTGTTGTATGCTTACACAAAAGCAAAATGATATTATGATATTAATACACATTTGATATTATTACACGTTTGTTGATATTATGTAAGTTGATATTACGTAAGAAAACAATATCTACCCGGGTAGATATTTTTTTTCCTTTGGTCTTATATGAAAATTTTTTAGGTCAATGTGAAAAACAAGTAAGTTTATTTTTAAATATATGCTTTGCTTACACAAAAGTAAAATAAATACACAGTTACCTTTGTTGATATTATGATTTATGTAATATCTACCCGGATAGATATTGTTCATATCAGTCGCTAAAAATATCCGTTCACGCGAAGGTTAAACCATTTTCAAGCTGGTGTAATAAAAAATTTCTTTTTTATTACTATAAACAATTATGGAAAAGGTTACACTAGTGACTAGATATATCATTTTTGTATCAGATCGAACAATTTTCAATTGACTTTACTATTGACATTTGTTATGAAAATTTAATTTTTATGTGCCCATAGTCTAGACATATAGCAATTATTTTTGATACTTTGTTCTTTGCACTCATGCAATCCTCGGTGAGCGAATTTTATACAAATTTGAACGACTTTTTATTAATCTAAAGACTGCATGCCAACATGTCACGACAATATTTTCAAGGAATATCTAGTGATGGTGTAATAATGATAGGAATAAAGAAGGCACCAAAAATTTCACCTTAAATTAAATTAAAATGAACTACCTCAGTAATAACCTTGCCTGCACAAATTTTTATTGAAAACGCCCTCGTGTTAAAAATATTTAAAATTAAAAAAAAATCATTATTGCTCTATAACACATGGCATTAAATTTCACTGATATTTTGAAAAACAAACCTGAGTTACACATAACACACCAATCCACCAATCGTTTGAACTACCAATAGATAGAATATCAAAAATAATTATTATAAACCGATCATCAAAGGTGATCATCATCAACGTAAATAAAAATGAAATAAATTCTGATGAACATACATTTCGATTTGCTTCGGTAATCAAGCTAAACTATATATTGACTTTACATACATATATGTAAGTGAATGAACGAAAAAAAAAACATAAGAAAAGTTATAAGATTTGTTAAAGGTGATAAGAGGTTTTTTCGTATATGTTGCTGTTTCTTAGTGGTTGGTGTTCTTATTATAATTCCGTGGTATTTAATTGTTTTATTTTGTACGTAATGTGCATGAATTGTTGTTATTATTTGATCATTATCATTTATTTTAATCTCAACTATTTTTTTGGTTGAAGTTATGTTTCTTTGTAAAAGGAAATGTGAAAAATTGAGTGTGTAAAAAATTATTTATAGAATAAATTATTATTAGTTTATTCATTTTGTACAAACATTACTAAAATTTTATAAAACAGGTAAATTGAAGAATTGATCAGTGATTTAATAGATTTGGTAGTTCTGGATCATTGTCTTCTATTTCCGTAGTATCTTTGTATCTATTTACGGTGTTTACAGCTGTCACACTTTCACAACTTTCAACATGTTTTCAAAAACTTGCTCGCCATGTTTTCACAGTTCATTTACTATTCTTAAAGATATACAGTTCCTAGGTATAAATATTTTATTAAAATAATGAAAAATAATAAAATTAACTATACATATAGATTAACCAAATGTAATAAAAATTCCATTCCACCGAATCTATAATTGACGAACCATTGATAATTCAATTATACTAAAAACTATTCTCAATTTACCTATTTTCGTGTCTATCTCATTACAAAAATATTAAACCACACATTTTTCTATCAAACCGAAAACCAAAATGATCGATTTGTATTAATGATCATTAAACTTAATAAATAAAAAAGTTATCGAAATGCATTCACCCTCTGCTACTAACTGTTAAGCAGAATCCACATACTATTTTTTAACAATTTAATATTCGTTTCTCTGTATTTTAAGTTTATATGTACATTTCACATTTGTAAAATGTATGTTATGTAAATATATGATTCTGTAGCCTACCTACCTACCTTATGGTATTAATTTTACAAGTCGTTTTATTAATACTTTTCGATGATGAAGAGCGTCATTTAGCTGCCTGCTTGTGTTTCGAAATGAACAATTTGTGTATTCGAGAGTCTGGTATACGATCAGTTGAACACAAAATACCGTACGTTAGATTCAATCTATCGACTAAAATTGATTATTGTTTGCTCTTTATCGAAATGACAGAATGACAAAAATTTCGCATTGTTTGTTTTGCCGATTGGCTGTGGGTATGATATTGTACATTATGCTCCATATAGTAGATTAATAAATTTATCATGACTTGGTAACTGGAAAAGAGGATTGTTTCCGAAGAAATCACTAGGTAGTTTTTGTGTCTGTCTGTTCATTGACATATTGGAAATGAGAATGTAAGCAGTGGACATGTCAGGCATACTGAAAGCTTCTGACCTAATCGATCTCAACACAATCTAAAATAAAAGACTTTCCATTAGAAAAAAGAAGTGATTCCACGATATCTATATGTTCAATTCAAGCTTGTGGAACTGTCAATTTACAGGCTGGCTGTTTGGAAAGGCTAGAGCGTCGGAAAGATAAATAACATTTCGTCCAAAGGTTTAAATATCTGTAGATAACTCGAGCTGTAATCAATTCACATAAAGCCTTACAAACACGTTGTTTTAAGTGTTGAAAACTGTTTTGTAATGGCGCTGCAATGTACGGGTGATTATTATCCTTTGATGTTTCATGTTTAATTGATGAACTAGTGTTATATATTGAACCAAAACGTAGATTTTGAAGTTTTAAGTCTGCTCTTTGGATTTTGATTGGATTTTGGATTTGATTGTGTCCAAGGGGGTCTATTCCAAGGGGGTGTTAACTGTTAACTGACTGACGACTGTGTTGTAATAACCTGTTGCATGTTGATTTGTGAGATTGTCTTAGATTGCGTTTAGTTTTAGACTTGCTCATGTTAAAGACTTTTGATCACTGTAAATCATGAAATCCCAACAAAATATCTGAAGTGGTCAGTTTCCAGATAAACAGCGAGAAGCTTTCAATCATTTGCGACGTATTTTATTTCCGCTTTTGTAAATTTCGTTGAGAAAAATTTCAATGGGTTCCAAAACTCATTATTACGCTGTTGCAACCCTACTCTGACATAATACTGTATTTTCTTTCTTGGATGAGGTGACCATCTGATGTCTCCCAATTAAGTTTTCGCTTAGTAAATGCCAGTTGACATTTCTTTTCCCAAGTGAACTCTAGACAGCCTTGAGCTTCTTAGTAAAACATCCAATTGTAAATAAATTAGGCGAGCGATTCAGCTAGTTTGGGTATAGGTCGATGCAAGTAATTTATCACAGATACATTGCGAAATTCGTTTGATTGAGGTTGTAGTGTCTATCAAACAAATGCTGATATGTTAGGTTGTTTATTTTCACGTTTCAAGACAATTAATAATATTTTTACGTTTCAAGACCTTCTGAAGCTGTCAAGACAACTTATTATAGCTTGCCGCCTGGAGGTGTACCGTAGTGTGTTTGTTTGTGTGATTGTGGAATATATTTTTGTAATAATATTTAAATGTAAGTTATTATATTTGATGTATCGTATAATAAATAAATTTTAGTAATGAAAGGCCAAATATATGGCCTCAAAACAAACCGTTTGTAATATTTTTTGCGTCATTTTAGTTTCTTTTATTTATGTTCTATAAAACATCTTTTTGGGCCAGTTAAAATATTATTTAATTTTACAGTCCCAAAATAGGCCGTAAAATAAGTTTTGTGTGTCAGTATGCCTTACCCAACAGTCTTGACAACTGGTTATTTTTCAACTTTACGGGAAGTTTTTGGCGTGACTCCTAAGGTAACCCTCTGATATTACTAATTATTATTTTATCATAATTACTTATTTTTAACAGTGCCATACTGTATTCCACAAGCTTTCCTTGTATATATCCGTAAGATATTGTAACATATTAATCGAAGAAAAACAGAGGTTTTTCTTTGCAATATTTTAACAAACCAATTAAAAATAAACGGCCGATTTATGAGCGAAAACTTTAGAAATTTATTAATAAATATATCGTACAGTATAAACGTAAAAAGTAAGATGGTTTGGATATTGGGTGAAGATTGTGTTGGTTTGCAGATTAACATATACAAAGTGGGCCAAAAGTCACCATGGGGTCTAAAAATTTAATAACTTTTTCGTTTACAATTTTTTTTTCAGATTATGAAACATACAAAATAGAAATTTTTTTGCATTGAGGGTCAAAAATAATTTCACTTAAATGACCCTCATCTTAAAAAATTTTCCATAACATTTTTCAAAATTTGTGGCTGTAGCGCTCGAAATTCTGCAACAATGTTGGCCTTGAGTTCAAATATTGTCTTTTGCCTGTTCACATATACTAGCGCTCCTTCAAATAACCCTGCACTCAATTTCCGAATTTCTGTAAATTATTCGCGCTCCAAAAATTTGACTTAAAAGTGCCATTGTGTTTCGGGCAGTGTGTGCATTGGCTTCATCCTGCGGAAATCACTTTTCAGGTCTGTTTTCAAGTGCAGGACGTAAAAAATATTCTACTATAAACCGATACCGCCTTCCATTTATGGTTACAGCACTTCCATCTTCATTTTCAAAGAAGTAAGGCCTAATGATATTTTCAGATGTAATGCCACACCATACTGTACACCTAATGGGGTGCAATTGACGTTGATGAATGGCTCTTGGATTTACAGAACATACAGTTCTGCTTATTAACAAAGCATTCAAATGAAAATGTGCTTCATCACTCACAATCAGATTTTGTATAAAGTTGATTTCATTTCTGGCCAACTGTTGAAATTTTACTGCAAAATTTAGACGTTACTTATGATCTGCGGGTTATTTTTTGCACCCATTGCCATTACGTACGTGCCATTCCTAGATGAGCAGAACGCCAACTGGTAGATGTTTCGGGTATTTCGTTAACACTTTGCTCTATATGTTCAATATTTTCTGCTGTGCGAATTAAAAGTCTACCGGTTCGAGGCAAATTCTTACGGTGCCATGTTGGTGGTGACGACAAACTAAGCAACGAATAATTGCTGCAGAGGACAAAATTCTGACTTTAAAATGTCAACAATATGCTCTGTGCGTTAAAATATTTTATCGCTCATTTAAATGATAAAATTCTATTAAATGTTCTTTGTCCAGTGAATCAATCCCTCCACCATTTATTCTCCAGGTGTTATTTATATAATCTGAAAAAAATATATAAACGAAAAAGTTATTAAATTTTGAAACCCCTTGGTGACTTTTGGTCTATCCTGTACCATCTACATGCAATATTGTTGAAAGTAAATTGAAATTAACAGTTGAGAAGCCAAAATATGCACTAGGATATTTTTTTACAGTACTTAATTCAAAAATCATTTAGTTTTAAATATGTTGCAGGTAAAACTAGGACTTTTAAGCTGCATCTGTTAGAGCATATTCTTGCATATTTTACTCCAAAAGCCATATTAGAGCATATTTCACCAAAAGTCCATATTTTTGCCAATTTCCACATAATTATGAATTTTTTATAGATTTGATTGTGACGAGATGGACAAAAATATGAACTTCAAAAAATTGGGTCTTTTTATTATCGCGGTAGTTAATATTTAGGGTTCCGTATTTTGAAAATGGAATGTTAGTGATGAGGATTTGACCGATTAATAAATTTGGTAAATTTTTAACAGCTTTATCAATATACTAGGAATTTCATCTTAAAAAAACTATCGTAACCTCTTACAAAATAGAACTGGAACTCTGTGTTTTAAGGGAGAAGAAGTGAAAAATGAAAACGAAATTTCTTTGGAACCGGTTGAATGGAATGTCATATGGAAGGATTTCAAATTGAAATTGAAGTTGAAGAAAGATTGCAATTCCTTAATTTAATTTTTATAGACTTTAGGCTGAAAATGCGTTGTTTTTATTTTGTACCAGACTTAACTCATTAAGTAATTCACCAATTAACAAACCACTACGATCTCTCTGAAATTTGTTGCTGTGTGTTTTAAAGTACTATAAGAGGCAAGTGCAAAACGAAATTTTGGTTGTCCCATTTAAGTGTCAAGAATTGTTTATTATTTTAAAGATTTTAAATTGGTTTTAATTCTCGGATTCTTAAGTTGATTGCAATATGATTGAAAATATGTGTTTAAGCCAACAAACTGTTTTAATTTTTTTTGATTCTACACAAACATTTTGATGAAATTTACGGCAAAATATGAACTACAGATATTGGGAAAAATTTTAATAATTTCAGTTTTTCTGGTTCATTTATTTTAAGTTCGGGGAAAAAAGTCCAATACATGCTTTCCCTGTAACAATGAGTAATCTAGTCATTGTGCACAACTTGACTAATAAGGAAAACGGTGAAAATAATGTGTTTTAAACATGATGCATGTGATTTCATTTGAGCACTGTTGGTGAAGATATTTATAAAAACAACGAGATGAGGATCAGTCTGAATATGTTGTAGGAAATCAAGATTTGACCCTAACCTTCGGTCATCTTCCATTCATAAAGCTTGTTTTTTAACCGAGTCTTGAAATGCTAGAAGGAAAACAGGTCCAGTGTCGCAAATGACAATGTGCAATTTTTGTTTAAATCCTTAGAGTGGACTAATTTTTCTAGACGCGTTTTTTTTATCGCCATTTTAAGATAGGTGTAAGAGTAAGCCATTGGAAGTTGTGACGTTCAACGAACAAATGCTTATGTATTCGTCTATTTATCCACCACTCATACTAGTTCAAATATTGTTGGTGACCACGATCTTCGTTCTGCAAACAATCGATAACTGTGTTTTGGTGGAATTAAAATTGATCAATATTTAGTGACTACAATCGACGACATTTTTAGGTTCTCGTTTCATTTACGAAAGCGTCTCGCACAGAACCATTTATTTATTTACGCATTAGCGCCTTTGAAAATAGAAGAACGAACTTCTTGTGCTGTGTACTATAACCTGCAAAACTATTTATTGAGGTACTGGTGATTTTCAAAATTTCGTCGATATAAATAAAAAATGGAGTGAGAGTCCAAATTAAGTCTCGGGCTATTGGTGTATAATTTAAAATTTCTCATGCTATTCCTTTTTTGAGGAAGACTTTGTTGGACATTGACAAACATCATAAAGGAAAACTGTCACATTTATATGATTTGTGGAAGATTTTGGTTAATGTTGGTGCAAATTCTTTTGAAAATGTTTTCAGAATAATATGTGGAATGTTCGTACGAAAGCTTTGTTGATTTTAAACCACATTAAAAATGTTTTAATAGTTTTTAGCTTAAAACTTAGCTGAAATAGAATTTAGAGTATTTCTTTATAATAGTTTCCAAAAGAGTTAGTACGAATCACAGCGTTTTGCGAACAAATTATCAATTTAACGCAAATATTTTTGTTCGGGGTTCATGGAAAGAACTTTACGGGATCTGGGCACTTTAGATTTTAGTAAATACATTTTGATAATTGATGTATTTAATAATAAGTAATACTGGTCAATTTCCAGTACTATACCATTACTGACACTGGTAATATCTCTGGTATATAATAGCGAATATGGAGTAAAATAGCAAACAAAAGCTCAGATCTATAGCTCAAGTATGTCAGGTAAGATAGTCCAATGTTTATGATCCAAGCATTATGATCGTTTTGAAACCGAATTAAAAAAAGGAAACTCTAAAAACATACATTTCCATGACTTTTGTCTAGGTTTTTAGAGCATATTTTAAATGTTTAAAATAGCAGAATATGTATAGAGCTTAAAATGCTTTTAATAGTGCATAGCTTTGGTTGCTCTAGTTATTAGTTTGAACATCTCCTCCTATATCTCGTCTTTTAAGGTATTTTGTTTGCTCAAAAAACCTTTGTTTTGCAGGAGGTCTTTTTGAAATTACACTGCGGTATTTTAGCAATAAATATTATTAATTTTAAATGATAGTGTAATATAGTTTCATTGGACAAATAATATAAAAGTTGTTTTTCAACGGTGTAGTATAATAAATAAATATCGGTGTGTATAATGAATTGTTAGATTTATTATATTATATTTTTTTTGCCGGATGATGGTTCTTGTTTAGAACAGAAAACGTTTGCAAATATAAAAAATTTAAACATTATTTAAATATCTATTTTAATTTGTTTGGACTACACCGATGAAAAACAACTTATAAATGATAATATTAGTGAATTTAAAAAAAATTGTGTAATAGTATAAACATTTAATAAAAACCCAATCTCTTCCAAAATAAAAATAACGTCAGTACTGGAGGGTTAATCAACAAAAACTTATAGAGAAAAAAAATTTGATCGTTTTATTTTTGTTAAGCGCCAATGACCATTATAATTGTATTAAATTTTGATCGTCTTGGATGATCTTAAATTTTGGTTTTTTATAATATCTTGGTGGTTTTGTTTTGTTGAATTTTTCTTTAGAAAAAAATTATATAAGAACGCATATAAAATGCATCCGTTTTATTAATGATTATAGATTTTTAATGATTATATAGATTAGTTACCATTAACGTTAAATTTTTCCAATTTTACTTGCTTTTGTTTTTCGAATTATGAAGGATGAGTGAAAGAAACGTAGATAGTCAACAAGTCTTACAGGTGTATTAATTCTGATATTTTCTTGGTTGATTATTTAAAGACTAATTTGATTCATTACTATTTACTTTTGCATAAAGAACTGTTTCAAATTCATAAACCGTATTGGTTTATAGTTTTACGTAACATAATTTTTTGTTTGTTTAAAACTTTAAGTTATTAAATAATTTTATTCGATCTGAAGAATTAAATAAAACACTTTATTCCACATAGAGACGTCATCCAGACAGCGTTATAGGTTTATTTCCTTCCAAGGTTACCCTCGTTTTCTAAAAGAAACTACCACCCCCATTAATAAAAAACAAAATTTGTGGTAATTATTTTACAAGACCTCGGTAAATCACCATGTTTCAAAGTTTTCTAAACGAAAAAGCGGTCGAATCGAGAAAAATGTGAGGTAAAAAGTTGTCGAACTCATCAAGGAAAGGCGCTTCGCTAAGTATAAAATATATGATAGTCATCGAATTAAGAAAACGAGGGCCTGGTGACTAAAAGACTGCATATTACAATTTAGGTAAACATTGTGCGGTAAACATTCGTTAACTGCCTCTTTAACTATAAATGTAACTTAGTTAAATCTATTAATGCTCAACACATAACGGTAACTATTAACAGTTATAACTAAAACATATTCCCCCACAGTAAAAATTAAATCAAAACTGAAACTGTTTTTGTTCATTTCTCACTGATTGAACTCAACCACATCGATTGTATGTTTTGTTGTGTATTCATTATTGTCATAAAATTTCACTTTATATTAACTAACGAACCGCGAAATATTTATTATTATTTATGATTTCATTATGTTATAAATAAGTTTCATTTCCGATGCTACAATAAATCTAGTAACTAGAAATAAAAAATAAATCAGAAAATTTTCAAATGAAAAATCAATGTGTGAAAATATTTTCGAATAACTTCTCTTGTTATTTTTTTTATAGCCCCTAATGATTGGATCGAATGATTGAAGTGTGGATGTTTATGCGACACGCATCAGAGATCGTACTACCTGTTGGTTGGAAATAATTACTGTTTTATTATTTATATAAATCAATTCGTTGTGACGATTATAATGTGAAAGTGATTAGAACATCCGATATTCAAAACAATATTGAATACCGGATCAAAGTTATTAAATTTATATTTAAATGTAAAATTTGGTTAAAATAAATATAATTTTATTCCCCCAAATTATATTGTAATAATTTCAAAATATTTTATAGTCTTACAAAACAATTCACATTTAGTATATTTTTACATTTTAAGTTTTGGGTCAAGACGTTTTGGTTCACCTGTCAATAGAATACAAAATATTTTTATGATCCCAATATAATTAACCGCAGATGGTGCTGTCTTAATTTAAAACGAACGACATTTGAAATATTTATAGTTTTATCATAGACTAATCTAATACGAATATGTAAATCTATTAGTGTTTAATTAGTAAGAAAGAAAAACTTGGTAACTCTAAAATATTGATTAGATCGGCTCTTCATATTTGTGACTTTTAAATGAATGAAACCTAACAAAAATATTTGGTAAATAATAATACTTCTAGCCTATAAAAATAAATGTCCAGCAAAAGGCAAATTAGAACTGGACGTCATAAATGTTTTCTAAACGACAGCTTATTAAAGAAATTTTAATTTTTTTTGCAGCTATCCAACATTTGAGAGGTTCAAAGATTCATAACAAGTTCAATATTATATTTTAGCCTCTTTTGTTTTAAACTGTTATTTTTGTAAGACATCGAATTGGTTCTCGAACATAGTTTCCAATGATTTTTTAAAAAGTTCTTGCGTGATTTTACTCTATTATTTTTATGAATTTGTATAACAATTTACTGCATATGATAATGAATATAGTCAATGTAAGTTGTTGTTGTTAAGTAATTACAGCATTCATTACATATTTGATTCATTTAATATATTCCATTTCGCCTGTCTATCTATCTGGTCCTAGTCTAAAGTTGCCGAAAGGAAGCAAATTATTTGCAAAAACTAAAAGTAAAAATCACTTTTATTTTTACAATTAACCGAAGCAGTTATAAAATGAATTTGGCGAATGATTTATTTCCAATACACCAGGTACAGACAAATATTTAATTTTTTTATGTAATATTTAATATAATTTTACAATTGTGTTCGAAGGTAATAAACACTTTTTATGTGGTATTTTATTTTACAAATAAATAATTTAACAGCAAACATACTTTACTGTAGTCACTGACGATACTTGGCAAAACATGATTCATAATTTAATTGAAATAAAACACTTGTCGTTGTTTTGCAAATAGTATTTGATAAGTTTAATATAAAATATAAATAACTAAAAATTATTATAACATTTAAATTAACCAAAACCGCTCAATCGATTTCGGTTGTTACACCATCTATGGAAGCAAACAAACTACTGGTAGGTAACTAGTAGTTCGTAAGCTCCCGTAGATGCTGTAACCACCAAAATCGATTGAGCGGTTAAGATTAATTTAAATGTGATAATTATTTTTAGTTATTTATATTTTATATTAAACTTATCAAATCCTATTTGCAAAAGTTCAACAAGTGTTTTATTTCAATTAAATTATGTAACACTGTCAACACAGGGTGTTGCCAATGTAACAAATAAATTTGATATTCACAGGACTCTAAAGCGGTTGTTGCCTCGACTAATATCAGGAGCTTGGGAGTGGGGAGAAGAGCCTGTGAAAATCCGTTTAACCGCTAGGAATACTACCTACCTATTAGCACGTTGACATTACGTCCACCTTTAGATCATCCTCTATAAAGGTTTTAAATTAATTCATTGCAAACTAACATAATAACAACAAAAAACCCACGAAGAAAAGAATTGCATAAAGTTAAAATCAAGGAAAAATAAATACTGCAGATAATTTAGTAATATATTTTTAAATGAAAACTGTATTTTAAATTCATTAACACAAAAATTTTAATGTATCGTAATAGTAATGAAATAAGTAATAAATTTTTAATTTAATAATAATGAAATCAGAATAGTAATAATATTAAACTTACCCGCCACCATACATAGGCACTTAAAACTATTAAAGCAAAATAATTATTTTAAATCTATTTTTTTGTTTGTTTTAAACTTATTAGCTATTTATACTGTTTATTTTATTAACTTGGATTTATATTACAACAACACAAACAGATAAATATATTTTTTTTTAAAATTAACAATTCAATGGCTTATGATGCAGTATTAATTCTTCTATCTTGATTTTTAACCTCTTAAACCTTCTTTTTAGATGCCGTTATTATTTTTGAAAATTATATATCCTTTTCTAAAATTATTTATCCTATCCTAAATTATTATATCCTTTTCTTGCAAATGTCTTCTTTAGGTTATTACTATTCTCTTGCAATAAACTAACAGAAAGATATCAGTATTCTGTTGAATATTTTCTTAATAAACGGTGAACCTTGAAACCAAAGCTTTCGTTAACAATTATTTTTAGCTTTTAATCGTTGAGCCACTAACTGTATGGACAACTATTTTATGACCCAATATCACGATTGCAATCAATTGATATTGATAATACACAAACTACACGAATAACTATTTTATAACAAGCAAAATCTTAGTTTTGCAATTCAAAACACAAGCAATAAATTTTGCAAGCAAAATTATTATTGCTACACAACAATCAGTGAAATTTCTATAAACTTTTGGCACTGTAAGTTTTAAGTTTTAAATTTTAAATTTTATTATTTTTCATTGAAATACAGTCCTCGACTAATTTTAAATTTATCAAATTTTCATATCCTAATCAAAAATGGATTAAGGCAATAAAAGAAACAAGACCTCAAGTTGGAATACCGTATTTTAACAAATATAAAATAAAACGATCAGCTGGGTTTTGGGTTTTAATTATTTCGGCCGACGCATTAATTAAATGACAAAACATTATGAGAAATGAAACTTTTCATTACAGCGTGGGAAAGACTCACAACCCTGAGAAAAGAGGTCTCATAATCTACCTGCAGAGCTAGTCAGGCTAAAAAAATCTTACTTTAAGCGGTACTATTTAAAGACGTATATGATTCTAGCAACGAATATCTTTGAGGTGGTAGGTTCCGATTAAATTGCCCCGTACATCTCGCAGTCGGTATGCGACATTCCCGATTTTCGAATCGACTGTCGCTGGTACAAATTTTGTTGACAATTTGGCAGAAAACTTAGTATTGGCATCACTTTGAGCAAATGAACGTACGAAGACCGTTTGGCCTACCACAAGATTCCTATTTCGACTACGTAAATTATAACCTGTTGCGGACCGTTTGTATGCAATCTCGAGGTATGGGAGAATTTTTTCACGTGCTAGATTCAGTCGGTCTGGTTTTGATAAAATACAGACCTCGTTTTCGTCTGTTCTGGATAGCAGTCTTTTTAATTGATACTCAGATCCATGTAGCATCATATGTTGCCCGAATACAACATAGTGCGGTGAGAAATTAGTAGACCCATGAATTACGTTGCGGATGGCCGCAGCAATACTTTGCAGGTGCAAGTCCCATTCATTATGGCTACAATCGCTAACATATGCACGAATAGCCGAAAGAATAGTCCGATTAACACGCTCAGACGCATTACTCTGCGGCGAATAAACAGGAGTACGAATATGCTCAATTCCATATTTTTTCAATAGGTCTTGGAATAATTTCGAAGTGAACTGCTTCCCATTGTCACTTTTAATAAATTCGGGTACCGAATACAACAAGAGTACATCATTTTCCAAGAAAGTACAAATTAATGAAGCTGACGCTTCTCTGAGTGGCTTCAAGATAACAAATTTTGAATAGTGATCCAGGACAATCAAAATATACGCGTTTCCTCTCTTTGATCGAGGATAAGGTCCCATCAAATCAATGAAAAGCCTCTGAAAAGGACGTTCTGAAACAGTCTGCTTACCAATTTCGGGTCTAGTCGTATAATTGGTTGGTTTGATCATCTTGCAAGTATTACAGTTTAAGATAAACTTTCTGACGTCATGTGCCATAAGAGGCCAGAAAAACTGTCGTCTTAGTTTATCCAATGTTTTTGCTATACCCATGTGCGCGGAAGTTGGTGGCTCGTGAGCTTGTTTAATCAAAGTGATGGTTAGTGTGGAAGGAACTACTAGCTTCCAGGCTGGAATATCGGTATCGTCGTAGCGTTTGCCAAAGGAAGAGTTAAACAATATTTTATTGTCTCTAACACAAAAATTGTGAGTATTTGGTTCCAGTAGTTGAATCTTTTCAATTTGATCCTGATATTCTTGATCTTGAAAGGCAGGCGAGTCAAGATCTATGTGCAAGGGTAGCAGGTTGTCTAAACTGTCAGTGTTAGTAGTTCGGGAAGATTTGATTGCATCAACGGCGAGAGAAGGTGGAGTGACTGGTTCGTCTGAATACACGCGTGAAAGTGCATCTGGTACAACATTTATGGAACCTTTTCGATACCCTATTTCAAATTTGAAAGCCTGTAGCTTTAAACTCCAACGAGCCAATCGTCCTGACAAATCCTTTTGGGACATCAACCAACGTAAACTGGCGTGGTCTGTGAATATAGTGAAAGTATATCCCTCAATGTAAGCACGAAACTTTTTAACACTCAACACTGCAGCGAAACATTCGAGTTCTGTTATGGAGTAATTTCTTTGAGCGGCATTCAGTTTTTGGGAAATAAACGATATGGGTCGTTCATCCCCACCAGAATCAATTTGGAACAGCACGCTGCCTACCCCAGTAGTACTGGCATCGCACTGTATGTAAAACATCTTCTCAAAATCAGGATTAGCAAGGACAGGGGCCGTTGTTAGTGAGTGCTTCAGTGCTTTAAAAGATTCTTCGGCTGTTTCAGACCACTGTAATTTCGTTCCCTTCTTAGTAAGATCCGTTAATGGTGTTGCGATTGTTGCAAAATTTTTTATGAAGCGGCGGTACCAGCCACACATTCCCATAAACCGTCTTACTTGTTTGATAGTCCTTGGGACTGGGTATTCTTCAATAGCCCTCACCTTTTCGGGATCAGTACGGAGACATCCATCGCCAACCAGATAGCCCAGATATCGTACTTCCTTGAGGAGGAAGCGACTTTTCTCGATATTGATGGTTAGACCAGCTTGTTTTATCAAGTTAGCAACTTCCATAAGTAGATCGTAATGTTCTTCCAGGGTGGCAGATGTAACCAAAAGGTCATCCAGATAGACAAATACGCGGTCGTGTAGTCGATACGGTATTACACGATGCATCAGACGGCACATCGTCTGAGGTGCATTGCACAAACCGAAAGGCATGACCGTGAAATGATAAAGTGGCCGTCCAGGTACCGTGAAAGCTGTTTTATCGCTGGATTCTGGGTCGAGAGGAATCTGCCAAAAGGCATCTTTAAGATCAATGGTTGATATGAAACGTGTTTGATCCAATCGACCCAATAACCCATTGATAAGAGGTAATGGATACGCATCCTTAACGGTCACCTTATTCACCTCACGGGCATCCAGACACAAACGAACTTTCCCATTTGACTTTTGTACCAGTGTCACTGGTGAACACCACGCGCTTTGACTCTCTTCGATGACCCCCATGGATAACATCCGATCTAACTCATCGTTCATCAATTTTTGCTTGATTGGTGATATTGCGTAAAATCGTTGCTTTACTGGTTTAGAGGATCCGACATCAATACTATGGGTGATAAAATGAGTTCTGCCAAGACCTAGCTTCGTATATGAAGGAAACGATTCAATTATTGAATCTAATCTGATTTGGTCCGTCGGTGTGATCTCATGGAAATTAGATCGCTCATTATTAGCGTAATTGATGGAAATAGACGATAAACTGGGAGTAATACCAAACAAATTCCAAAAATCTATACCTAAATAAAGAGGCTGCTCCAGTGATGGTACGATGTATAACCTTAGTTTTCGTTCCTTTTGATTAAATTTAACATGAGCGTCAATATATCCAAAGACTCTTTGAGGCTGTCCACTAGCTGTATTCAGGCACATGGGAAAGTCATGGTATTTTGGATTGAGGTTATTTAGAAATTTTTCAGAACCAGCACCTAGCACACTGATCGTCGCACCACTATCCAAAAGACCACAGTATTTAGCTTCATTAATTATTACCTCTGCATAAGGTCTTTGGTCTGTTAGGTCTGTATGGATTATTGAGGAAAGAATGTTAAATTTCATATTTTTTCTCAATTGCCAATATGCTTGTGTCCTTAAACGTGCTCTCAGACTGCGTTGAACTGATTTTGTCTCTTTATTTAGTGTTTTCTTCTGCTTCATTGGAGGCTCAAACAAATATTTATTAACAGAGATAGAATTAATCGCGGTATTGTCATCGTTAATTTGACCAGGTTTGGCAGAAAAGAAGGAATCTGAAGACGCGTTAGAATCTATTTCGGAGGATTCATCAGCATCGGTCTGTTTAACGCTGGTGGTGGTTGGGCAACAGGACTCTGCAAAATACGGTTGGGCTGGGTAAATCTTGGGGCACTGTGGTTCCCAGTTCTCCACGGTCCCCGGGACTCGTTTTCCGCACAACGTGGACATCTTGGGGTGATCGTATCTTTAAGGCCACATTTATAACAAAACCAACGCGTTGGTGGAACCGGACAATCAACAAAAAGATGACCAATATCTTCGCAGTTGAAACATATAACGTATGTGCGGTTTGAGCTTGGTGTAGAGCTTTTCTGGATTGGTGGTTGCTCCACGAGTGGAGTTCTATAATTGTTAAAAGTAGGTTTGCGCATTTCTGAAACTTGCGCATCAGTATAATGTTCGGTTTGGCTAAATTGATGATCGTTACTGGTTCTTTGATAAGAATCTTCTTCCAGTGCATTCACTAGGCGTCTTTGTGTTGTATGCATCTGATGGTCCGCACCGAAATTAATTCGTTTGTGGGGTAAAAAGTTATCAGGATCTATTTTTAAATCTTTCCATGTATTTTCCCAGCTTGTACAACTATTGATTAAGTCGCCGAGATTGTTAAATTTGCGGTCGGTAAGTTGATATTTTAAGCCTGGTCTCATATTCTTTAGCAAAACTTTTATAAGTTGAGCATCGGAATAAGGTGGGCTTAACTGAACGGTTAAGCTCCATATTTGCTGATAAAACTCGAGGAAAGACTCGTTTGGCAGCTGTTTACGTGAATCTATTTTGTTCTCAATATCGGAATCCGGTCTGCGATGTTTAAAGCGTTCCACCAATTGGTGTCTTAGCTCATGCCAGTTGGCGGTGGGGTTCTGTTGTCGATAACTCCAATACCAATGGGAAGCAATTCCTTTCAGAACGAAGCTGACTTCAATTAGTATTTGCTCAGCCGATAAATTCATAGAAGTCGCCAGAGTTTCCAGTTGAAAGAGAAAGAGATTTATGGGTATTCCTGTTGGAGAACCATCAAAGAGCAGACCACTCCGTGACAAACTACGCTGGTCTGGTATATACCTAATACCAGTGGAAGTAGGCTGTCCATAGTCTTGTGCATAAGGTGGAATATTAGGTGTCCTAGAGGCAGTTGCTACATTAATTGTACTAGAGTACTGTAAATGAGGTGCATACGTTGATATTTGAGGAGCTTGAGGAAATTGGGTTGCCCTTGCATTTGGTGGAAATACTTGAGCTTGCGTCGGAAGCTGTGAATTTACCGGGTACACTGAAGAAGGATGTGATGGTTGGTGGTTTGTTGTGCCTTGATATCTAGGAAAAGATTGTTTAAGCTGCTGAGCTGGAGGGTATAATAAATTTGATGGGGTGTTTGTCTGAGATACGGCCACATGTATTGGTTCCTCGTCCTTTAGTTCAGACTGAAGGTTACCACACTGCTTGCTAAGCATTTCAACTTGCTGTGATAGCAATTGGAGTTGAGTCATCATAAAAGTCATTGCGGATGACTGGTCTTTAACCAATGTCTGGCGAGAACTTCCTGGTTCTGATATTAAATACTCAGGATGCGCTTGCAAAGATGGTGGAATAAGTAACAATTTTGAATTGGGTGCTGGTTGCGTTGAGCGATTTGGATTGTCCGGATTGGTGGTTGGTATAAAATCATCGTCTGAGGAATCGTTTCTAAAACTCATGTTTTCAACATTAACAGCCTTAGCAGATTCTATAGAAATATTAAGTTTATCTAAATCATTTAAATATATTTGAACACTACTCAGCAAATTTTCGCAGGAGTGAAGTAGTTTCTTCGCGTCGGCCATATATGTTGGAGACGTAGATGCACGTTTCAGTCTACCCGCAACATGTAAGAGACGCGATTCAATTTTTCGGGCAGAAGCTAATTGTTCGCTAACGTCTAGTTCAGCTAGTTGACTAATATCTGCTTGCAAAATTTTTAGTTTATTACTACTTGTCTCGAGCTCGTCTTTCGGCCGCTTTGCTGCCTTAAAGTGCATTTTAAAATGTGCTTCACCTTTCCCGGTTTCTTCTGAAACTACACGATTTTGCAAAATTTCAGTTGCGATAGGATCATCAATCGCTATACCGCGCACCTCTAACTCGACTTCCAACTCGTCGCGTTCTAAAAGGAAAACGTCCATGATATTTTGATGGAAATATTTACAACTGGTTGCCACAAGCAATAAAAAAAATAGTTGGTATTGCAAAGATTAGCGAAAAAAAATTAATAATGCTACAAAGAAAATTCACGTTTTCGTTTAAAAAAAAAATAAAGATAAAATAGGAAACAACAATTAAAATTAAATTGTAATATAATATGATTTAAACTAAAGTAATGAATTTTGTAAATCAAAATAAAAAATATATAACGACTCGCTTCCGTTATCTTGCCTATCCTGGAAGATTTATAGATAACAGGTTAGAGAAATTTTTGATAAATTTTTCGATAAAAAAGAATTTCTTTTTATAAATATTTTTTTTTTTTATAAACTATATAAACTAGTAAATTTTTACGGCGGTGCCAAAATATTAAAGAAATAAAATTGATAAGTATATATATATCTTTGCATGTAGAGGATGAGCCAAATCAAACGTAATGTCACTAGGGTATTGCTAAACGAGATGATATTTTAAAGTAGGTAGCAGGGAAAAGGAAGGAAAGGGTGGGGATAATATATTAAACAATCCAATAAATTCAAACAGTATTAATTTATTACTGGAACTTTATGGTGATTGAAATTATGAAATGTATCGTGCTCGCAAATACAAAATTCATACTCATTTTAAGAGGAAATAATGAATGGCGAATGGACCGATAGACTGGAATTTTGAAGTATAGATAAAAATACTATATTCGATGCATAAAGCGGAAATAGATTTATTTTTATTTTCAAACTACACAAAATATTGTTTAAAAAGAAAGAGCAAAATAAATAAAATAAATTTATTGAAATGTAATTCACACAGAAACTCAACAACTAAAAAAAATTAATTTTATCTAATTTGGAAGTTAAGTGAATAAAATTTCAAACAAAATGGTAAAGGAAGTAGGATGGGATTAACTAACTGGGAAGGAAGCCATATAAATAATTTGGGCGCCAACTTGTAACACTGTCAACACAGGGTGTTGCCAATGTAACAAATAAATTTGATATTCACAGGACTCTAAAGCGGTTGTTGCCTCGACTAATATCAGGAGCTTGGGAGTGGGGAGAAGAGCCTGTGAAAATCCGTTTAACCGCTAGGAATACTACCTACCTATTAGCACGTTGACATTACGTCCACCTTTAGATCATCCTCTATAAAGGTTTTAAATTAATTCATTGCAAACTAACATAATAACAACAAAAAACCCACGAAGAAAAGAATTGCATAAAGTTAAAATCAAGGAAAAATAAATACTGCAGATAATTTAGTAATATATTTTTAAATGAAAACTGTATTTTAAATTCATTAACACAAAAATTTTAATGTATCGTAATAGTAATGAAATAAGTAATAAATTTTTAATTTAATAATAATGAAATCAGAATAGTAATAATATTAAACTTACCCGCCACCATACATAGGCACTTAAAACTATTAAAGCAAAATAATTATTTTAAATCTATTTTTTTGTTTGTTTTAAACTTATTAGCTATTTATACTGTTTATTTTATTAACTTGGATTTATATTACAACAACACAAACAGATAAATATATTTTTTTTTAAAATTAACAATTCAATGGCTTATGATGCAGTATTAATTCTTCTATCTTGATTTTTAACCTCTTAAACCTTCTTTTTAGATGCCGTTATTATTTTTGAAAATTATATATCCTTTTCTAAAATTATTTATCCTATCCTAAATTATTATATCCTTTTCTTGCAAATGTCTTCTTTAGGTTATTACTATTCTCTTGCAATAAACTAACAGAAAGATATCAGTATTCTGTTGAATATTTTCTTAATAAACGGTGAACCTTGAAACCAAAGCTTTCGTTAACAATTATTTTTAGCTTTTAATCGTTGAGCCACTAACTGTATGGACAACTATTTTATGACCCAATATCACGATTGCAATCAATTGATATTGATAATACACAAACTACACGAATAACTATTTTATAACAAGCAAAATCTTAGTTTTGCAATTCAAAACACAAGCAATAAATTTTGCAAGCAAAATTATTATTGCTACACAACAATCAGTGAAATTTCTATAAACTTTTGGCACTGTAAGTTTTAAGTTTTAAATTTTAAATTTTATTATTTTTCATTGAAATACAGTCCTCGACTAATTTTAAATTTATCAAATTTTCATATCCTAATCAAAAATGGATTAAGGCAATAAAAGAAACAAGACCTCAAGTTGGAATACCGTATTTTAACAAATATAAAATAAAACGATCAGCTGGGTTTTGGGTTTTAATTATTTCGGCCGACGCATTAATTAAATGACAAAACATTATGAGAAATGAAACTTTTCATTACAATTATTAACAGTAAACATTTCATTTTTTATTATCATTAAAAACCATTTTGTGTAACTAATATTATTCTACAAAATAAAACAATTAAAACAAAAAGTTTTTCATTCCTTTCGGTCCTTCCAGCCGGGTATCATTGGTAAATATTAAAATTAATTTAGTGACTTGTGAATATTGATAAATATACGCCATTTGTGATATACATGATATATATTTAATATTTATATTAAATAAATATATTTAATAAATTTACGCCACGGTATAAAAATGGTAATCATTTGCGATCTTAAAGCTTTCCACGAGAGCAAAAGATTGATTGTCTGCATTTTTGAATAAATTGATATTATTATTCTGAAATAAAAGAATTCAAAAAAAAATTTGATTTCGGATTGATGGTTTTACTGATTCAAATAATATAATAAGAGTAGAAGTAGGAGATTTTTCTTGGTCCATGAAGTATGATGAAATTTCTCAATGATTTGGAACTCCAGTTTTTATTTTAATTTTATGTTTTCGAGATATTTATGTGTTTATTGGACATTTCACATTACAGTAAACTGGATATAAAATTATGTTTGTATCCGCTCTTGCCTTGAAAAGGAAAGCACACATGGCTTTGGGATAAGTCGGCCAAACTTATTAATTACTTGGTTTTATTTGTATATTCTACATTCAAGGGTTCTTTAAAAATTATGTATAAATGTTTTTTCGACAACTGTAAAATAAAATTACATAAAGTTTAGAAACCTGACAGAATTGCTGACAGAATTAGGTTAGTGTGCCGGAGACAAGCAGAGTAAAAACTGCTTAGCCAACCATGGTACATCACGGCCGATTCACAGTCTGGAATAATTAGAAAAATGTACGTTAGTACCCCAGGGAGTGGGCGACCGTAAGGTAGACCGAGTACAATGGGAGACTGATGTAATAAACGACCTTAAAAAAATCGGCTGCCATGGTAATTATGTCGCTGTTGCGAATGAGCGTGGTGAGTATTCAAAGCTGATTAGCCTGGAAACGCTTCTACATGGAGCATGAACGCCATTTAAAAAAAATGTTTAGAAACCAAAAAATTTATTTATATGAAATAAGAATAAACAGATACAAATTACGAAAACATAAGATAAGAATAAAAACCTGGAGTTCCAAATCAAATCATCGAAGAATTTCATTTCTCTTCACATAATATAAAATTAGCTTACATATATTTTGTGAAAAGAAGGATATTGTAGAAATGGCGGACAAGAGTATGTCAGTTTGAAGCTTACACATCAAAAGTTCTATCGGGTGAATCATTAAAAAGTATCAAAGCGTATATCACTTTAAAATGATGTATGAGATGACTAAAATTGTACTGCGCATATAAACATATATATATAGTGATACACCAGAGATTACCTTACCAAATTACCTTACAAAATCATGGTTCAAAACAATAGTTTTGAGCATAAAAATTATGGTTTAAGTCCTATATTCGTTCGTTCTATTAGAAAAAGTCCTATATTCATTCCTGTATGGAGTACTGTTGTCAAGTTTGAGGTGCTGCTTCTGTTTCCATCTTGGCCCTCTTAGACTCTGTTCAAATGCGGGCTATATGAATTGTGGGTGATCGATATTTGACATCAAAACTTGATTCCCTACAACATCTTTGCACTGTTGCTGACCTCGTTGTTCTTTACAAATATCGTTATCAACAGTGCTCATTTGAAATCAGCATCATTCGTCAAATTTAATCTTACCCCCGTTTCACTCGGCAATCAGCTACCGCAACCAGTCAAACGGTCGAGATCTCGCACTGTCGTAGTGGCAGATTGCAGAGAGACTTCTTTGTCCGAACTGCATACAAATAGAATGGTTTGCCGTAATCCATAGTCTCAGGTGGTTTCAATCTGCAGAGTTTTAAAAAAAGCGTTCATCAACATCTAAGAGCGCAAGTTGTTGTGGGACCTAGGTCTTAAAAGGTATTTATGTGTTGTTGTGACACATATTGTAAACCCTATAACAAAACACTGTTTATTTAAAAAAAAAAAAAGTTATTCAGAGATGAGTTTGAGCCAAGCTCTAAATTTAGCAGCCCTAAATTTACTAGACATACGTTTTGCAACGATAAGTTTTGTAAGCAAAAAGTAATATTAATAATAAAACCAGCATTTATAAAACCAGAATACCAGAGCTATTCCATTTAAACAATGTCTACTTTTTGTATTTTAATTCTAAGTTTAACTCTAATATATATTCGGCCTACGGCCTCGTGCCTTTATCAATATACTTGATTTCGAAATTTTTGGCAAAAAATTATTTCGAATTATCACCGCCCTTGGGAAATTACAACTGAAATTTTTTTGCCTTAGCTTGATTTTAATTTAAACCAATGAAATTTTCTAAAATGTAATGACATCATTCAATTTCACCAATAACATTTGAATTATACTAATAACAAATATTTATACGTCTGGCCTGCTGGGGTATTAAAAATTATCAGTCTAATTTTAAAATAATTAACTGATAATACAGTAGGCTAACGCATAATTCATAAAAAATATATAAAGAAATGGAAAATGGCAAACAATTTTCTTATCGAGTTCCCCTCCTTCGTTGATAAATTCTCGTATTTTTTCGAAATTTACGAAATTTTCGAAATATTCTAAATTTACCAGCCCTAAATTTACTAGACATACGTTTTGCAACGATAAGTTTTGTAAGCAAAAAGTAATATTAATAATAAAACCAGAATTTATAAAACCAGAATACCAGAGCTATTCCATTTAAACAATGTCTACTTTTTGTATTTTAATTCTAAGTTTAACTCTAATATATATTCGGCCTACGGCCTCGTGCCTTTATTAATATAATTGATTTCGAAATTTTTGGCAATAAATTATTTAGAATTATCACCGCCCTTGGGAAATTACAACTGAGAATATTTATTTAATTATCACGATTTTATCGTATCGTATTTTTCTGATTGCATCTTACTGCAGCTATTTCTGACCTGTAATGATAGTTGGATAGTTGATAGATATCAAATAGTTGAAGATTATATGTTGTTTTTTAAAAAAGTAATGATAGTTGGATAGTTGATAGATATCAGATAGTTGAAGATTATATGTTGTTTTTTAAAAAAGTTGTACATGTACATGTTGTACATCTACAATAAGCGGAAAAGTTTGGTGATGTTTTTTGAGTAAATCCAGCTTCGGTCACCGACGACTAATCAGTAGGAAAATATCAGGTTATTGCAGAATCAATATCGTTTTTGGACTAACAGGAACCGTAGAAAATAGGTAGGAAAATGTCAGGTCGTATATATAAGTTCTTTTCGAATTTCCATCTGCGCTTATCATATATAGTCATTTGGCACTACTAATATCCAAACCATGCCAAAATAGCGAAATCAATGAATTGATTTAGCTCTCGAAATATTTTTAGCAAAAATGTATGAATATACGTAACCATTTTTATTTTTTAATTTTGATGTCATGTGGTCACGAGGGACAGTAATTTAATAGTTTGTGACAAGCCTTGACTTGGAAAAGATAAAAATTTGTTAAAAATTTTATACCATCATTAAAGTTTGTCTCATGATTAAAGTATGAAATAATTTTTGATTTGGAACAAAGAAATAAAACTGTTTTGTTCTCAAGGCAACCGCGATAGAATTTTTGTAATTGCTTGCAACCTAAACAAATGGCTTGCAACCTAAAAACAAGTCAATATTGTCTCTATCATATTGAGGAGGTAAGATAAAATTTTAATTTCGCGCCTCTTATCTCTTGCATCATTTGATCACTGACTAGTACACTCAGAGAATTTTGTTAGTAAATTTAATAACCGCCCGTTTTAAAAATGTGTAATAAGTTATTTTATCAATCTAATAACGATTTTTATTAAAGTAATTGCCACATTTGTTCGATTAATACTTTTTGTTATTATTTTAATAAAAATGTTTATCAAAATAAAAATACGGTCAATATTATTTAAAAAATCACAACGGTTGATTAAACTAATAACCAATTCTTATTAAAATGATGAATTCAGACAATCAAATAAAAAATTATGTGATTAACGTAGAGCTATTAAAATAAAAACATAAATTATTATTTTTGTAGTTAATTTTAATAACCATTTTATTAGATTAATCATCGACGTTTTTACTTTCAAAACGTAGGTTAATAAATTAATAATAGTATACATTAATCTTACTTTAGGTTATTATTTTTAATAACGATTAATAAAATATTGGTAAGAATCACAGTTTATATCCAGACGCTGAATAAACAACTTTAAAAAATATTTAAACGTTTTGTGAAAAGTTATAAGTGTTAAGAAAATTGAAAAAGTAAGATTATTTTATTAAACGATAACGTTTGGTATGTGAAACTTTGTAAATTTTTGTACTGTCTATGGTGTGGTAAAAATAATTGGTTTTTCAGTTCCTGAAGCAGATGCATCAGACAGAATATGTAGAAATTTTGTTCGATGAACAGAATAGTTAGGCTAAAATTGAGTCTGCATGGGACAGGACTAAACAACTGAGACTCAACGACATTTAAAATTTAAAATCAACTTTGGAAATTTTAACCAAATGGAAGTAATTTAAATTACCGCTTGGTTATAAACTTGTAATTAATAATTCAATATTAGTATATTTCAATAACATTTTAATTATAATTATAATAATATATATATATATATATATATATATATATATATATATATATATATATATATATATATATATATATATATATATATATATATATATATATATATATATATATATATATATATATATATGTATATATATTATATATATATATATATATATATATATATATATATATATATATATATATATATATATATATATATATATATATATATATATATATATATATATATATATATATATATATATATATATATATATATATATAATAATTATAATTAATTATAATAATATTCCTTTTAAAATTTTCAGATAGACATTTATTTTAAAGCAATGTTTCCGAAAGCCTGCGATTTTGGTTGTATATTACCAACCATTTATTCAGAAATCTCAGCCCATTTTTGAAGAACAAATTAAAGATGAAAAGTTAAGAGATGTGGTTGAAGAATTTCGCAATACAGAAAATATGACAGAAAGTAAGTTTTTTAAATTTGTTTTTTGGCTCCAAAAACTTGAAAATCACATACAACAGAAGCAGAATTCCATTCAAATTTTACAGCAACAGAATTTTTTGCTGTCAAATTTGTATGAAATTCTGTTTCTGTTTCTGATATATTTGAATACCCGGCTATGAGCTAAAACGATGTTTTTGGACATGTCATTTGTAATTTTTTTGAGTGAAAACAATTAATCCTATTCAATGTTAGATTCTGTAATAATATAATATTTTTCTGTTTTATATTATTTAGATGATATTCTGCTATCAACTTTGTATTTACTGCACAGGATACTCCGTCAAACCAACAAAACTTTATAGCATAAAATTTATAAGAAATACACTGTTCGATATTCTTAAAACAGTTTTGCCATTATAGGCGAAACTGTTCAAAATGATGAAGAGATGTTACAAAAGTATTTCGATAAAAAATTACCAATTCAGCCTCTTTTGTTAATTAGTGGGTTTATAATAAAGCCAACTAGTATGCTTTGATAATGTACGGTATGAAGTTTATACAACATGGAATAGTAGATTCTTGTATGAGCTTAGAATGAAGGCAATTCTTCACGAGGATGAAGTTTCGAGAATCCTCCGAGTGAAGAATTGCCATCATCCCAAGCGAATACAAGATGCTATTTTATCCACGACTGTAAAATATTTCGTTTAATTTCCAGTTTTCATGCAAAAATTTGTATCGCCATATTGAAATAAAAACATCAAAGATAGCGAAAAACAAAACAAGTTTGTTGTTTAATTTGTCAGGGGAATATTAAATAAACTATAGAGCTGTTAAAGAATTTTAATCAAATTCACTAGTTGTGGAATGAATACAATTACAATGGAAGACATACGCATGGAAAGCATATATTCTTTAGTCGTGGATAAAGTAATTGATGTGTGCTTCAAAATATTTTTTCTATGCAAAAAGTCAATTCACTAGTGAAAAAGAATAACAAATTATAGTTGCTATGGTTTTTCATATAATTTTCTAAAGTATTTTAAACAACGTAACCATGAAAAAATAGAATATGAATTTTGAATGTTTTGTTGTCGATTTATAACTTTATAATTTATAGTAAATATCGATTATATATATACTATCATAGAAAAATTTGCATTTCCTACGCGAGATAAAAACGTTTTTCGTTCGTAAACATGTCTCACTCGACGCTAGCGCGTCTCGTGAACATATGTTTACTCACGAAAAAACAATGTTTTCATCTCTTGGAGGAAAATATACTATTATTTATTCAACTTAAAATATCCGCAATCAGCAACCAATTTTAGAATTTTATCCAAAAGTATTTTTATACATTGAAAGGCGATAAAGAAAGAGCATATTATTCGGTCAATTTGTTGATTGATTTGTTAAATTCAAATCAATAATATATATTATTAGTTTAGTTATGTAAATTTATTTTTTAATCAATACAAAATATAGTAAAATATAATAAATATTACTATATTTTTTATTTTATATACGCACATAGACTCCTTCTGTTCTTTTAATTTTTGTCACATATAAATTTAAAAATACTTTAAAGCAAAATTATGAATTATTTTAGAATTAAAACTGTGAAATATAAATACTTTAAGATTAAATGAAAATAATTGAAATAAATAAAATCGTTAATAAAAAATTTATGCTCTCTTTTATTTAAAAAGTGTAAAATATAAGTTCCATTATTAATTTAATTAGTTTCATTATTAATTTAATAACATCTTATTATTGATTTAATAAGAACCTATTATTAATCTAATTAGATTGTATTATTAATCTGATAACCTAATATTATTTTAAAAACAACTTTATTATTATAATAATATATGTCATTTATCCAAGGGATACCAAATATAAATGTAATCCATTATGTTATTATTTCAATAAGAATTTTTATAAATATAAAAGCTATCGTTTTTAGATTTAAAATTTAATTTTTTTTTGTTAGTAAATATTACGAACAAATAATATTAGTTTCATAATGCCTGTTATTACGAAATTAGTGAAAATAATCACAAGTTGTGATTAGCTGTATAATAATCACCAAATTATTAATCTAATGGCTATTTTGATAGTTTTTAATAACAGAATTCTCTGAGTGTATCAACAATGGGAACCTATGAATTCCCTACTTTAATCAAAGGCAAAACTTCATCGTTTCTAGAATTATTAGCACGCTGATTAAAAGAGGTTAAGACATTGTTTTAGGCATATACCATGGAGAAGTACTTGCTGTCTTGAGCAGGATCCAATTGATTATGAAATATTTAGAAGATGCTCATATTATTTAAAATTGATTAATCACTCCCAAAACAGAGGCTTTGTAAATACAAGATTAATGGTAAGAGAGTAAGGAATAAGAGAACACATTTCACCCAATTGTTTAAAAATATGAGCTGGGGCCTCTTTCTCCAATTGAAAGAATCTTCATTCAATTTACCGTATCCTGTAAAGAGAACTGTTCGTATTTTTGAATAGTTTGCCCTTAATCGTGGGCATATATGTGCTTTTTTGGGGTTTAACATCACATTAATTTTTTTACTGTCCAAGAGCCGTGATATTGTTTCAGACCCCAGAGTATTACTTTTTACTCTTGCCTCTCATCCTTTACAGTATTATAGTACATGGACTCCAGGAAAAGGCTCCCGGGAGGGCCAATAAAACACACTGTTGATTTTTTTCTAGGCTTAAGTCAGAGCACTGCTTCACTTTTCTTTATTGCTCAATATCGATACTTATTTCTACTGAAGATGAACTACTTCACCGTCTTCGGGTAATCTCCTTCTGGTAATAATCATTTCTTTGCCCATGCTTTCCAAACAAAAGGGCAATGAGTCGACAAGGCAAAAGCAAAATACAGCAAAGATTATACTTTCACCAGATTCTCCTAATGCAAACGGTTAAATAAATAATCCAAAATAATTTCAAATAAAATGTTTTCGTTGGAAATTTGGAACTGTTTAGTGTTTAGATGTAATAAGTATTGATAAATTGATAATTGATAAGAAAAAATTAATAATAAATTGATAGATATTTTGGGATAAAGTTTTGGGAATAAAAATTGCTTGGTAATTTTTGATTATAAGTGCTAATATTAAATTACAAATTTAATCAACTTAATTCGAACTATTTTAAAACAAAATTATTTTACCTTTGATGATAAGTTTTTTATTCAAGATACAGGTCTTGCAATGGGTTCTCCTTTAAGTGGATTACTAGCTGATATCTTCTTAAATAATTTTGAGAACAAATTCATATTTTCAAATTTAAACACACAACAAAATCTATTAATTTCATATGCAAGATATGTAGATGATACCTTCATTTTGTTTAATGTATCTTCTCGTCAAATACAAAATCTTAATAATTACATGAATAGTATCCATTCAAATATAAAATTTATCCTTGAAATTGAAGACAATAATTCAATAAATTTTTAAGATTTAACCATTTTAAAAATTAATAATCAATTTGAATATAAAATTTTTCGAAAACCAACTACTACTAGTATAACAATACCTAATACATCACATCATCCAGAGTCACAAAAAGCTGCAGCATATAATTCTCTCATTTATCGTCTTCTAAATATACCACTAAATATTTCAAATTTTCAAGATGAATTAAATACAATCAAATTTATTGCTTCAGATAGTTGTTATGATTCAAAATTTATTGATAAGTTATTTTCTAAATGTTTAAATAAGTTAAAAAGTTCAAATAGATACAAACATCAAATATATTTCAATGGAATAAACTAACTTATTACCAAACATCATAAGAAATCATTTAAAAAAACACGATATCGTTTAGAACCAAAAATAATTTATATAAAATTTTAAAACCAAAATCTAACATCAATTTGAAGTCATGTTCTGGGATTTATAAAATCAAATGTGATACCTGTGACAAATTTTATATAGGGCATACAGGAAGAAGTTTTTTAGAAAGATTCAAAGAACATATTCTAATGAACAAAAATAAACAAAATTTAAAGTCACTTTTTGCAAATCATTTAAATGATAAAAACCATAACTACACCAGTTTCGAACAAAATTTAGAACCTTTGCATTTATGTAACAAAGGTTTTTTAATGGATTCATTAGAAGAGTTTGAAATTTATAGAGCTTTCAAAAAATTTCCAAATTTAATTTTAAACGACCAACTATTATTTAATTCAAATATCTTGTATAATTCAACTCTGTAAATTTCCATTCAAAAAACTCAATTCATTTATATTTCATTCATAATATTTTGATCAACATATCATATTTTTCCTAATAACAAGTAAATTTTATATGTATACAAAATACAAATTATTTTAAACTATTTAATTCATAAAATGTTAGTATGCCATTTTTCTTTCAAAAAATTTTAATTATGAATATTTGTTTTTATTTATATTTAGCTATATATTTTTTGTACCCGTAGATGTATAACATTCGAAACGCGTCGAATAAATACTATATACTTATTAAAGATTGTTTTGTGGAATTTTTTTACAATAATTTATCAACATGAATTATTATTTTAATTTAAATTATATAACAACTTGTCGTATAAACATGACTTTCGGATCATCAGACAGAACGGAAAAATTTTGTCGCTAATAGAATGTCAGAAATACGGCAACCTTTATCAAGAATTCATTGGAACCGTGCACAGTCAGAAGACAAACCAGCTGATTACGCATCCAGAGGTATTCTACAGTCTAAATGAATATTTTTGTCTATTACATGGGCCATGTTTGTTAGCAACAACTCCATCAATATTCCCAAACAAGGAAGTGTACTTTACTGAAACCCTGTGCGAAAAGAATAGGCTTTTTAAAAAAATTCATTATTTTAAAAGATTAGCCAAAACTGCAAAACAGTGTGGTTTCGATTTAGTGGTCTTATTTTATTTATACTTTATATTATTTATATTTATTCTTAATATTAATCTTATCAAGGTCGTTGAAATCGTAATTTTCTTATGTATGGTAACCAAAATTTCCCACATAAAAGTGGCTACTGATCTCACAACTGAAATGGCTGCGCTTAAAAGATTCTCTACACGAAGAAGTTCACCAAACAACGCATCTACGTAGAAAATAGTCGAATTTTATCAGCTGGGAAGATATTTAAAATATGTACACAAATTTCACAACTTAAATATTAATGATTAAATAATTGCATAATTTTGTACTTAGAATCAAATAAGCACCTCATACCCACCTTCTACTCCTCATATTGTTGAATTTTGTAAGTCAGCACATAAATCAACAAAAACTCATATCAACAGGCCATTCTCCCTTAAAGTACGAACAAATGAATCTCTTTAAAGTCAAATAGAAAACGTACACAATTCAAGGCCATTATGTCCAAGAAGAAGCTAGTGATTCGTTCTAAACACTTTCCTCCGCTCAATTCGTCATTGGTTTATCTTTGCAAAAACTAAGCAATATAAATAATAAAACTAAAATTGATATTGTTACAAAGCTGTTCACCCCATAAAAGTTCATTTTTTAAAACACTGCCTTATTCATGAACCAGCGCAGTTTATCTCATTCTTAAATCAATGTGTTGCAACAACTTATCCTTCATATACGACTTATCGTTTTTTTTATTTTTGTATTTTACTTTATCTCAATGCGGTCCTGAATGATATACTTTTATAAACTATTGGTTTAGGAAATTTTCCAGGAAATTAATAACAATGTTTTTAAATTAAACTTTATAAATTAATTTGATTTAAAATAAATTCAAAAAATTTAATCAATTAATAAAAATTTTTTTTGTGCATGTTAAATTACATTATTACAAAAAAATTAATTAAAATTATAGTAAAATTACTAAATAAACACATTTTAACCATGGGACTTAGTGATCATCCTGTGTGTGTGTGTGTTGTCTTGAAGAACAGGAGGACTCGGAGCACTTTTGGTGTGTATGCCCAGCCTTTGATGACAACATTGTTGGTATATCAATTATTGCCTTTTCAACTAACTTTGGTTACAACAGTTATATTGTTGCTAACACCTTCAACAATTGTCGACATCAATTTGGTTTCCTCAACTGATTTATTTCCAATATATGCATCATAATATTAAATTAAGCAAGATGATCTGTTAATTAGGTTTCAAAGGAATAAAGAGTAGGATCCGGAACCATCATTGGAGTGAGTAAAATAATTATAATTTGCTAGGTGAAGTGATAATTGGGGTTTTATTGGTGAGGATGTGATGATCTTGACATCTTCGACCTTTGGGGTTGTCAGAGTCTCTCTTCTTTATTTCACATTTTCTTCGATTATACACTGAAAAAAATATCTTAGTGTATTCTACAATAAGGATTTTGTTGATTTGATTTTGTAACATATACTGAAATTGAGTAAAATAGACAAAGCTGTTGTCAAACGTTGACAAGCATTTTGTCAATTTTACAAAACATTTACAGAAGAATAAACAAACAAAAGTTGGATAGAAACTCCAAACTTTTTGTTATCGGTACTAATATTGTTAATAAATATAAATAATAAAAATAAATATAAATTATATGAATATTGTTAATAACAATAAATATTAATAATAAATAAGCCTATGTGGTTAAATTTAAAAGTGTTTTGTCATCGGCTCACTCAGACAGCGTAGAAATGACAAACATTTTGACAGTGGTACTAAAATTGATGGTTGATTTAACCTAAAAATGTATTGTAGATTCTAAAAATAACACCAGTTTACAAATTTTGAACTTTTTTTGTCTCCCTGAATAAAACCCAACTTTTCTTATGTATTTGGACCTCCTAAACACGAATAACATATTCATTTTTTTTGGTTAGCTCTTGTTTTTGAGATATTCATGAAAAACCAATTTTTTTGGTGATCACCGAAACAACATCGGTTTTTGGGTCTCATGTTTTACAAAACCAACATATTAAAAATATCAATGAAACACGTGCATCGTAAATATACCTACAAACATTTTGAGCTATATTTTGTAAAAATCCATTAAGGATTCTGGAAGTGACAATCGAAAAAAGTTGAAAAAATACGAAAAATTCACGTTTTTTTATTTTTCCATTTTCAACACCATAAATTTTGAACAAGTAAAGACACTAATTTTTTTTAATTTCTTGGAGCCTATAGTAACTTCAATTTTATTTTTGTTAAGCTAAAACATACGAATATTGTGGAATTTGCACCAAGTTATTCAAGTTTTCCCAAAGAAAGTCAAAACTCAAAATTTGGAATAAAAACTTTAAGAATAATTTAAATTCTGCAACATAATTGATTTATATATAAGTTGTTTTCGTAGTAGACCTAGCTCCTCCCACCTCGGACTTATTTAAGGAGTTGGAAAATATCAGTTAGTTGATTATGAAATGTCTTTTTTTGACAAAAGTTGTATTTTGTTGTATATGATTTTTCTCAAAATTGAGATTTTTTTTGTGAAGTTTTTTGACATGATCTAGCTCCTCCTACCTTGGACTTATTTAAGGAGTTAGAAAATATCAGTTAGTTGATTATGAAATGTATTTTTTTGACAAAAGTTATATTTTATTTGTATATGATTTTTCTCGAAATTGAGATTTTTTTGTAAAGTTTTTTGACATGATCTAGCTTCTCTCACCTTTGATTTATTTTAGAAGTTGGAAAATATCAGTTTGTTGATTATGAAATGTCCTTTTTTGACAAAAGTTGTGTTTTATTTGTATATGATTTTTCTCGAAATTGAGATTTTTTTTGTGAAGTTTTTGGTCATGATCTAGCTCTTCCTACCTCGGATTTATTTTAGAAGTTGGAAAATATCAGTAAATAATGAAGATAGGCCGTTCTTATAAATAGGGTGATTTAGCAGCATGTATTACGTAGCTTCCACAAATAAAACAAAATGAGTTTGTGCTATTTTTACACTTGAAACTTCTTGACGACGCCATTTAAATAAACTTGATTTTACACTTTACTAACAAATTATTTTGCTTTAAATAAAAGGCAGCTATCACTATTGATTTATTGATTTTTAAAATAATACACTATTTAAAATTTATACTTGTAATATTTTTTCTTTTTTAATTATTATTTTCACTTGAATGTTTGGAATTAAATTTATCCTCAGAGGGATTATATTAGCAAATAATCATACGACAATTATCTACTTAAAAAGAAAACTCTTTAAACTAATTAAACAAAGTTGGGAAAACCGAAAAACTATTAAAAAGGAGAAATAATTGCTTTCTTAAATTAAACTTAAAATGATCATAAACGTAAGGACTAACACAAGGTGGGCGGTGATAGAAAAAAATTTACATTATCAAAAAACAAAAAAAAAGAGAAAAAAGAAAAGAAACAAACAGGTATCAATAGACATAAATAGAGGCTTAACTTTATGGTGCTTGAACTAACTTAAATAGTTCTGATGTTATGATGTTTTGCCTCTCCTCGCAATTCATTATCTTTTGTTTATATTTTTCTATATACGTCTCATGTCGATCCAATTCCCAACTTCGAAAACAAAAATGGAAATTATTATTTTAAAATAACTCTTTAATGATGTTTGAGAACGACTGAACTTATAAAATTATTATTTATTGCACAATAAATTAAGTAAAAAATTATTTTTTCCAAATTTTGAGTTTTGACTTTCTTCGGGAAAACTTGAATAACTTGATGCAAACTGCACAATATTCGTGTCTTTTAACTTAAAAGAAAGAAAATTAAAACTTCTATAGGCTCCAAGAAATCAAAAAAAATTAGTGTCTTTGTTTGTTCAAAATTTATGGCGTTGAAAATGGAAAAATTTAAAAAAAACGTGAATTTCTTGTAATTTTCTCAACTTTTTTCGACTGTAATTTTCCGAATCCTTAATGGATTTTTACAAAATATAGCTCAAAATGTTTGTTGGTATATTTACTATGCACTTGTTTCATTAATATTTTTAATTTGTTGGTTTTGTAAAATATGAGACCCAAAAACCGAAACAACATTTTTGATCACCAAAAAAATTGGTTTTTCATGAATATCTCAAAAACAAGAGCTAACCAAAAAAATGAATATGATATTCGTGTTCAGGAGGTCCAAATCTATAAGAAAAGTTGGGTTTTATTTCGGGAGATTTTTCTTGTAAACTAGTGTAATCAGTTTCTGGTACAAGCATTTATATAAGAATTTAAAATATTTTTAATCCTAGGTACAGGTTTTTTGATTTAAGCAACAAACTTTGTTTAAATATGGTAAATATTTTCTTGCACATACAAACAAGAAGGAAAGAATTCATCAAGAAATGATGGCATATACAAAATAATTTGTCTAAAATTTATTTAAGCAAACATTTGGTTTTAATAATTCTTTTATTTTTAAGCTACGTACAGAGTGAAAGCGTTGAGCGGCGCTGTGCGCAAAGCGGTGCTGAAAGCGTAGACCGCTTTAAAACTGCACACGTATAATCAAATGGGAGTGTTCACAGTAAAGCGAAGCTGTAAGCAGTGCGTAAGCATATTCGCAATCGGTGCGCTTTGAAACTGTTCTGTGCAGTTTTTGAAGCTAAATAGCATGCGTTTTGATTGTTTTGTATGATATAATAGATTATTTTTTTGCTGCACATTTGTTGCGAGTTTTTTGATTTTACGTATTTTCAATTTATTCATTTGCAAAAGGTTTTATTTGGTGATAAGACCTAAGAAGTGGTATGGTGGACCTAAGACCGGTACCAATAATAGAAATTTATGACGTAGGCTAATATAGATAAATAGAAGCGTCTATTCGATAGTAAAACAGAGTTTAAATTGCTGAACAATCATCTTTTGTAAATATTCTCTGCCACCTTTTGAGGATAGAAATGTACCTGTATTTGGCCCAAAAGAGAACGATCATTTGCTGGGGCTAATTAGAGAGCTAACCGTTTCTTTACTAATTATACATTATAAGAACATAATGTCCAACCTAAGCCTTTGCTTGTAGTTTCATAAAATAATGCGGATAATTTTTTTAAATTTATTATTCGAAAAATGCTTTTACAAATTCATGCTAACCATGTATTTGAACCTGATTATATGCATCAAATTAAACTTTAAACATTTGATAAGCATGTAGCACCGATCCTCAGCAAAATCTTATAATAATTATACATAGGGTAGATTCACATTCATCCTTATCCTTCGATGGCATCTTCGGAGACGTTAATATAAAATTCATTATAACGAACAATAAACACGAACAATAAACAGCAACTCTTAATGTCGCTAGATCAAATTTGATTGTGTCATTAAACATTGATTTAAAAACAATCTTGGATTGGGGTGTTGCTAATAGCGTTAAATTTAACACGAGCAAAACTCAAGTTTGCCATTTTTCTAGGTTATCAATACCTAATCTGTTTTCATTAAAGTTAGATTCAAATGATCTGAAAGAGATCGTAAGGTTTTTAATAGCGTGTTGCTTCTTTTTAATATAAAAGTCATTTATTCGTCCCTGCATGGAATATTGTTCTGATATTTGGGGTGGAGTCTACGTTAGTAGTTTGAAATGTCTTGATTGATACAGCGGACAGCTATTAAATTGATCGGCAATTTAAATCTTACTAATGAGCTTGATTCATTGCAACATAGGAGAGACGTCGCTGATTTGAAGGCATTTCACAAGAATATTATGGATGAACGGGTGTCTGCGGAGATCAAGTCGATTTTGCCTGAACCTGCACACGTCGTGCGTTACACCAGAGCATCAATAGCAGTTTTGCAGTCAAAGTGAAAAGATGTAGAACTGTCGCTTATCAATGCCTAGCTTTGAATTTAAAAAACGTGTTTTACTTTAAATTAAAAAAAAAGAGTATACATGTATGTAAGAATATATGTTGTAAGTTCTGCAACAGTCATTTATTGTTAATAATTTTGGTTCAATTAAAATTTAAATATAATTAAATATTTCTATGGACATTCCAGTTCAATTTAAAAAATTTTGTTTTATCCTCGAAGTTGTGGATATAGCTGATAAAATTCACCTTTGATTTTTGGATCTAAATTGATCTTATGTATACCGCTTTTCGTTTTTAAATTTTTTAACCGTAAATAAAGACTTTCAGTTCCGTTAAGAATAACCCATCTTCTGATGAAGAATTCATTTTGAAAAATGACCATTAAATTAATTTTTGTGCTAGCATATAGCTTCGCGTAAAGCATTACTGTGCGCAGTCAACCGGTTTGCTCCAGCGCGAAACAGCACCGCTTTGCGAACAGCACCGCTCAACGCTTTCACTCTGCACGTAGCCTTAGTTTATTCTGCTAAAAACACAATATTTTTAATGTTGTGATTTGTGATTTATGTAAAAATTATAAATAAATTAAAGTGAAATGATTCGCAAACGTGAAGTGAAAATATGCTATGTTTTTAACTTGGCATTTCCATTTGAGTCAGCAGTGGTGTGACCTTACAGCAATATTTTTATAAATTTAAATGTAATAATATTTTTATTCCGTATATAAAGTATTAATTTTCGTAGTTTTGATAATGTGAATTATTAATTGTGGAAGTTGAGGACTGTGGCAGGTATTGTTATTCAAAATTAATTTGGAAATATAAAAAATTCAATAAGCAAAATAAAGAATAAATAATTAGAATTTAAATAGAATATAAAGAAAAACTAAGAAGGCTTTGTAATTATATATAATGGATATATTTTTACTTTTACATAAACGAAATGAAATAAATTAAACGAAATTAGTTTCCATTTTTATCTTTTGTGTATTAGTTTTAGGATTACCAAAACTTATATTGAATTTTATGAGACGAATTCTACGATCCACAAAACAGGTATTGAAACGGTTAAATCAATGCTAGATGTGACAAAATATTTCTCTTGTTTTACCAAATCTCTGGTACTATGGACCGAAAATCTTGTAGATGTATTACAAAACATACTAGGTTGACAACGGCTTTGTAAATTAGATCAAATACTTGGTAGACCTATAACAAATATTGATAAAATAGAACGACAATATGTATCAATTATACAACTTTCCCTATACTTTGACACAAAGATTTTGTTTAACTGACTAACTAAGCAAATACGTTTAACAAAATAGTTTCTCAAGCTGACAATAAATTTGGTATAGTCGAACAAACAAATTTGCCAGTTTTATAAAAATGATTTAACTAATTTTACCATTTTATGGTTGAGCTACTATTGACAATTGCTTAGTCAAATATACCACTGTTTTTGTATATATTACTTTAAATTTTTTCAGAGTACAATTTCGTTTACGTGCATATCTGTTTATTTGTGCTGGACAAGGGGGCATATTATACCACTCAAATTCATATGACTGAAATTTTTTCCGGATTGTTTCTTATCCAGACACGCAGTCTCCTACTTTGGTTCAGGCTACTGGCTCACGAACCATGTTCAGTGTTCATTACAATATTCGATTGGCACGGATGGATATATCGTTCTTCACCGGAATGTATTCCGATTTCGTTTCATTTTGGGTCAGGATTTGAACTAGCATGTATACACTGAAAAAAATTTAAAGTAATATATACAAAAAATGTGCTATATTTGACTAGATAATTGTCAATAGTAGCTCAACCATAAAATGGTAAAAGTGATTAAATCATTTTCATTAAACTGACAAATCTGTTTGTTTAACTATACAAAATATATTGTCAATTTAAAAAAACATTTTGTTGCATTCGGGAAAAAACATTTTGTTTGATTGTAGTTAGTCAGTCGAACAAAACCTTTTTGTCAAAGTTTAAAAAAAATTGTACAATTGATAGCAGTTCTATTCGAGCAATATTTGTGATAATTTTACAAAGTGTTCGATCCTTTTTACAAAACCGTTGTCAGCTCAGTATGTTTTGTAGTACATTTGCCAATAGTTTTATCAGATCTTCCGTTTTTTTTATCAGATCTACCGATTTGTTACAAGATGTTCTGTTCAAATTACCACAAATTTGGTCAAATAAATGAAATATTTTGTCACATCTAACTAGATTTAGCTGTTTCAATTAACTGTTTTGTAGACCGTGTTGTTATATAGAGCATATTTTTAGTCATATTAATCAGTTATTTGGTCAATTCTATTAGTTGTTTAATGGAATGTAAAAGTTGTCAGATTATTTGTACTAAATGTTTAGTTCGTTTTATTAAATATTTTGTTATTACTTTTAACTAACCGTTGTCAGCTCAGTATGTTTTGTAGTACATTTGCCAATAGTTTTATCAGATCTTCCGTTTTTTTTATCAGATCTACCGATTTGTTACAAGATGTTCTGTTCAAATTACCACAAATTTGGTCAAATAAATGAAATATTTTGTCACATCTAACTAGATTTAGCTGTTTCAATTAACTGTTTTGTAGACCGTGTTGTTATATAGAGCATATTTTTAGTCATATTAATCAGTTATTTGGTCAATTCTATTAGTTGTTTAATGGAATGTAAAAGTTGTCAGATTATTTGTACTAAATGTTTAGTTCGTTTTATTAAATATTTTGTTATTACTTTTAACTATTTTGCGTACTTCACTAAATATTTTGTATATTTTAACAAATATTATACTTAATTTAAAAGCTTTTTAAGCTGCATTTGAAACGATAACTTAATTGATACTTATTTTGAAGGCTTATTTATTTGCTATCATTTTAAAATGTTAAAAATATTAAAATGACGGCAAATAAATATGCCTTCAAAATAAGTATCAAATAAGTTATCGTTTTAAATGCAGCTTATAAAGCTTTTAAATTATATATAATATTCAAAAATCCAGTCAAAATATACAAAATATTTAGTAAAGTACATTTATTTACATACAAATTTATTTAAGTACATTTTATTTTTATTAATGTCAACATCATAAAGATAAAATAAAACTAGCAGTATTTTTTTCAATTGCTCGAAAATTCACTTTTCATGTCGAAAATTGTTAGTTGTTCCTAAAAGTAATACTCAAAAGAATAAAAACGGAAAATCTTTTCGTTTAATTTGGGTCATTCCGTTTATTTAAAAGTATTATAAATATATATTCATTATATAATTTCAAAACATTCAAATTCAGTTTTTCTTCATATATTAGATTAAAGTATATTTTTTATTGTTTATTCGATCATTAAATTTCTAAAAAATAGTTTACCACGGTATTGATTAGAATTTCTCTGATGGAATCTTGTAACCTTTTATTTGTTTGGTAATATTCTAAAATCATTTTTGATTGAGAACATTCGTTTAACATCCAGGAGACTTAAATTTGAGTTTTGTGCAGTAACAAATGATGAAGTTATGGTATTCGCTAGTGAATGCGGTAATGTTGATGATGTTGAAGCTACGTTTATTTGTGAAACCGAAAAAGTGGGACTAATATCAATTTTTTGTCTCCACAATTTGATATGCTGATTAAAATTGATAATATCACCCATTTTAAACTGCTTAAGAAGAGTTGGTATTACTTCGCTTTCCAGACGTTTTAATTGATCAACAAATATATTTTGTTCTGAAAATAGATTTATCCATAATTATTATTTTAACATTAAGTTAATTGAAGTTCACCTTTAAAATAAGACAGCAAGTGAACTAGGTCCCAACTTTCAAGCAACATGTTCAATTCTTGAGCCTAAGCTTCTTCATTATTAAAGATTGAAGCGGATTGAATATAATCTTCATCATCATTACTTAGATAATATGTTGATTGTTGTATATTCCTGACTATTATTTTCCATATCGTATTTTTGCGTGAATATTTTTATGTTTGATAGGTTATTACAAATAAGTTAAAAAATCTTTTTTTTAAAATTATTTTTAATTTTGTTTTCATAAATATTAATTGTAATTTGTATGAATTACATATAAGAAATTATCTTGAAATTTAATTAAATATTAAATTAACAAAGCTATCAAATACAGATATATGTATCTACATAAATAGCTATTAAATATTTAAATATAATTGTGATTTTTAATATTTAAAAAAATATCTTTAAATTATTATTTTCGAATTTTTTTGACAATTTAGATAATGATATAAACTTAAATTATAAAATACCTGTGCTTTAGAAGTTAATTATGTAGCTTGAAGAATTAAACATATGTATATTATATTAACCATAATTAAAATAACAAGACCCAGGCTATTGAAAATACGTTTTAAGGCAGTTTTTGTTATATATGTTTTATGGTTGCCTAGATATTACACGTAATTTTTTATATTGTTTCGTTTTGAATGGTTGCTTTGATATTTTTAATAAATCTACAGACCTTTTAGCACAAATTAGTTTATATTTAGTGCCAAGAGTTAATAAATTTGTACAAAAAAGTTTGGGAGTAATAAATAAGTAAATGTGAAGAGGAGAATTGAAAAATCAATTCAAGATATATGTTTAATAGTTCTTAATAGGGGAATGTTAATTAAACAAACATATTGTTACGATTACAGAAAAATCTAGACGATTACAGTCACTTCCAGGAAAATAAAATCAACAAAACACAACAAACAAATTAATGAAATGAATATTGTTGTTGTTGTCTTCTTCTTAGAAATAGGGTCAACATAAACGATTTTATGAATCAAATCAACATAACGTAAAATAATCGAATATTCTAATATTTTCTCAAGGTTTCTGGAAAGTGATGTCGAATTATCTAGAAGTATTGCAGAAGGTATATAAGAAAATTACCTCTTGTAGTTTTGAATTAGTTTTATTTTAGACCTGCGACAGTAAAGAGAAATTAAACGTAAAATTAGTTTTATTTTAAACCTGCGATAGTGAAGTTAAAATTATAAAAGTGATCTTTAAATTAGTTTTTGTGTAAAGTTATAAGTGTAATAAAGTTATAAATGTTATTGAGTAGAAATATTTTGTGTATTATTTTGAACGTGGTGTACTGGAAATTTCTACAATAAACCGTTGGAGTGTTTGAAGCTGTTGAAAGAATATTCTAGTTAGGAATGTTGTATGCTGTATTGTTTTCCTGTTGTTGTGACACAATTAAGGTGTTGAATACTTATTAAAACCTGGTGTTTGTGCTAACTAATCAGTGATCGAACTCAGAAAGAGATTGAGAATTGCGTTTATCGAATTGTGAGTTAGGCCAATTCGAAGGAAGGTTAGAAAAACGTAACAATATTAATATGTTATATTTAATTAATACCTTTCTTTATTTGGAATCATAAGCCTCATATCTGGTAGCAATGTAACATGAAGAGGTGGACTGATGAATGTTGTTATATCTTTTAAAAACCATTGCTTACATATCGATGGATTCACCCAATATGATGAGAAATGTTTAGAGTATGACAATACTTCTATTTCTTGACAAAGAATCAATGTCTCCAAATTAAGAAACATCACAATTTGATCAATTTTGTGGAACCGAATTTTATCAGTAAAAGCGGAAAGGAAAAGTTCTTTTTTATATAATTTGCCATTAAATTGAACTTCACTATAAAAAGTAATGTGATCCAAAGATATCCCAAAATGTTGACTTATTTCAATCAAAATTTGTAATTTTTGTTCTTCAAGCTTTTTATCTACCATAAGTTTGAGTTTAGGTTCACTATTTAAAAACAACGCAAATTGTAATTGACTCTTCTTAGCCAGCGATAAACATATGTTTTTTCTTGAAGTAATTAAGCAAGCATATGTTTTAAATGGATTATGTTTGGATTCATATCTAAATGGCCAGTAATACCGCGGTGGACCTGAATGCTCAATAACGTCAGGGTAATGCAATAAAAAATGGTGTTTAGGTTTCAAGGTATCATTGAAATAGTTGACATAGTCTGAACAAAGTAGTTTTATATACGTTTTCGAACTATTTCACTTTATTTTAAATTATAATTTTACAGCATTAAAAATATAGCGTCTTTAATAGAACCAACTAAGAATTAAAGAATTATTAAAATCACACGTATGTTAAAATAAATTGTTAGACAAATTATTTTGTATATGCTATCATTTCTTGATGAATTCTATCTTTTTTGAACATACAAACAACAAAATATTTACTCTATTTCATCAAAGTTTGTTGCTTAAATCCACAAAAAAATCTTGTACATAGGATTAAAAATATTTTAAATTCTTCATTAAATGATTGTACTAGCGACTAATTATTTTTAGAATCTACCAAAACTTTTCAGGTTTAATCAACCATCAATTTTAGTATCACTATCAAAATATTTGTTATTTCTACGCTATCTGTGTGAACCGATGACAAAACACTTTTAAATTCAACCACATAGGCTTAAATTCAAATTTATTAACAATGCTTGTACCGATAACAAAAAGTTGGTAGTTTCTTTCAAATTTTTGTTTGTATAATCTTCTGTAATTGTTTTGTAAAATTGACAAAATGATTGTCAAGGTTTGATAACAGCTTTGTCTATTTTACTTAATTTTAATTTATGTTACAAAACACAATCAACAAAATCCATATTGTAGAATAGCCCAACATATTTTTTTCAGTGTACTGTTAAGTTCATTTTGCCAATCTTCTTTGATTCTTTACCAATGTAATTTTATCAATTCATTTAGTTTTATTGGTTAAGGTTTATTTACACAGTAGGGTGTGGCGGGTTTTTGAAAATTTCATCATAAAAGATTGAAAAGCTTTTGCTCTGACTGCGATTTCAACCAGGGACCTTCGAGTATTGGTCCGTCTGACAAACCAAACGCATATTTATACCTTATACTACGAACGAGTGTTTAATGAAATATAATAATAAGTATCCCAAAACATTTATGCTAACTATTGTTTTGAAAACGCGTGTCAACAAATATAAAACTTGAGCAGAACAAATAAAACGCTTCAATTATAAATATAAATGAAAAACATTTTTCAAGAAATTTTTTTGACTTTTGCTAAGATCTATGTTCATCTACGTGGAAATAGTCGGGATAAAGGATGACATCCAAATAGAGAGAAATATAACTATCCCATGTTACAAGCCCTATTCTCGATACGGTTATTAAATAGTTGAATGAATAATCAAATCAAAATTTCAAAATCAAAACAAATTTAGAAATTTTAGTTTCGCAAAACCTTATGTAAAGCCTTTCACCAGTTGCTCATTAAAGCATTTTTATCAATCCAAAATCAAAATAAAAATGTTTTCAACCTAAAAATTGAACAGTAATAGAACAATGTTTAAATCAAGTCACATCAAATTAACTGAAATAATTTTCCCATTCTGAAGTGATTTAAAACAAATTTACTTGTTTGTATTTTCACATCGATATAATGAAACGTAAGAGATAATTTCAAAATGACTCTAAACTGTGAGACAATTATTGAATGGAAATCTTTTAAAAATTAAAATATGAATAAAAATAAACACTGCAAACTCATACTCACACAAATATGGGAACAATATAATAATTAGCAATGGATTGATGAACAAAACTCACAAACCGTAATTTTAATGTCATTTTAGATATAATTTTTTTTTTATAATTTTAAGATAAAAATCTTTTTTTATTATTTTTTTTCTATAACTTTAAGTTTTATATCAAAATGATTAAGAAAAAGAAGAAGCGAGAAAAAATTGATCGTGAAAAAGAATTTTAATTTTAATTATGATCATGCAGTTTATTGTCGCATATCGTGATTCGTATTTTCGATTTATGTAGTGATGTAGTTTTTCCTTTCTAATTAATTATAATTTTTTAATAATATGAATTTTCTTGGAGTGGAAATAGAAAAGAAATAGAAAAGTAAGAACTGTGAAACGAATCTGATTATGAATAGACAGAATTTTTAAATTTATTGGATTCCAAACTATGTATTGAAAATTATGCAATGGGTTTGAATAAATCAACGGATGTGACGATACTAATAATTTTAAAAATTGGTAAAAATTTAATAAAAAATATCTAATTAATTTAACACTTTTCTAATATTTAAAAGTATTTATTCAAATTCAATGAGTCACTCACTTATGACATACAACAACAACAGGCAAATTTTCTATAATTAAATTCTTCCTTTCAACACAATCCAATAATAAATAAATCCTTAATAAATATTTTTAGTGATCCATAAAACCTATATCCTTTTCCCTACTAATTTCGATCCCCAAAATACGTATTTATCCTTTTTCTTTTCCCATAATTTCCTACACAAATATAAAGATTAACTATCGAAATTCACTTCTCAATTTTACAACTAAATTGAAAAATTTTATAAATATAAATTTTTTTCCCTTAAATTGTTGAACTTTATCTAAATGGTCAATCTTTCGTTCTTTGGCCAATATAATAAAATGAACAAAACTAATCCATAAATCTTTAAGCTCCTTCCAAATTTAAATAGTTTATGTATTTTTCTCTATCAATTTATGTTAGTTTTTAATGAAAAATAGAATTTGAACTTAGTTTTGGGGAAAATAAAAAACAGAAATTTGAAAGCAGGATGAGAGCAAATTGATGGTAATCGAGATAAAATGAAGAAGAATAGAAAAAGAAAGTTCACAACCCTATCGTTTTGTGAATAAAGAATCAAAAGATTTGTTATCGTTTATATTTCAATGGATATGTTAAAGATTTGTTTATATTGATTGTATTCACATGTTATAATATTTCGCTTCTTAAAACTTAATTGCAAATATTTGCTATTATTTAATAACTCTATGCTTGGCAAGCGTCATTTTCACCATCCACTATTTTTGGAAGATGAACTTCTAAAAGCTGTAAAATTTTAAACTGATGGTTTCGATTGTCATACGGGATGACAGTTTTTATTATAATTATAACGATAAAAAATGACACAAACCCTAACCGACAACTCGAGGTTGAAGTATTTTTTTTAATCAATAAAAAATCAATTTAATATAATTTTACAATTTTATTGAAGGAAATAATCATAAACTGAAATTTTTGATAGTTTTTATTTTGTTTGTGTCATTTTATGATAGTTTCTTATTGTCTTCTTGGTTATGATGATATTCGTATTTCAATTGACTAAATATTAAAAGAAGTGTTTTAATGAAGACATTATAAAAACAAAATATAAGTGTCTAGTTGAATAAAAGAAGTTATTATGGTTTAATTGATTGAAAGGGTCATATTTTATTGAAAAGAAGTTTAAATGGAAATAATTTAGTTGTTTATTGGCTAATAAAGCTTAATTTATTTGTAGACATTTTCTAGAGGGATGAGATATTGGTTGATTTTTAGAAAACAAGTGGTTGATTTTAGTTTTTAATTAGAAAAGAGTTATAGTAAGTTTAAATAGTTTTTTTTGTATTAAAAAAATAATAAATTGATTTGAAAATTAAATCAAATTTGTATGTTCTTCTGGTTCTGGGGGTAGGAGGAACTATTAATCGAGTCGACGGAGTTTCTGTTTGTATGCATACGGGCAGTGGTGATATTCAAAGTACTTAACAACCTTTAAGTTTTTTTTTATTTGTGTTAATACTCTTATTATATATAAGAATATTTAATTTTTGGTGACAATTTTCTTAATTTATATTAAATTTTTTTTATGTGATACATACATTTAATATATGTACATAATTCCTTGAAAATGGCTTTCATACAGTATTGCCGAAACTAGTCGGAATAATATATTTTAATTTATTTTAAATAAATATGTTTTTTATTTAAAAAATATAATTGCATATATATTTGGATACAAAAAAATCAATCAAATCATAAATATTTAACAACCGGTCCGCTGGGAAAAAATTATATTGTTTATATATATTAATTGAAATAGTTAACTTATACTTATTTAATTGTTTATTTACATAATAAATACAAAGTATATGATAGTATTAAAAATCTAATTAAATAATTGGCAAATTAAATTTTGGTTTTGGGGTGGCAGAATAAGAACTGATGTTTAACAGGCTTATTATTTGCCAGATGATGCCCTAGGCTGAACCATAATTTAACATAAGATATTAATCCAAATCTCCAAAAGATTTTCCCACTATATCTATTATAATTCATTTAAGTTAATAAATTTCTAGACAATACTTTGTGTGAATTCATAGAATGGGGAACATTTCTTTTCTAATTAACATCCTAAGTCACGATTGTATAGCCATTATTGATTGTTTCCAAACAATGTGAAATCAATGGCGTGAAATTAATGCCGAAAATCCCATATAATCTAAAAACATTTCCATAATATGGAGTCTAATAACAGTGGAAAAATTCAACTTAAGTAAAAATAAATAAGTGATGAAGAAGTTTCAACTTTGAAATTGTCATCTCCTCAACGGCGTAATCGATAGCGTGTCTGCCCAAGGATTCGAGCCGGGCACTGGCGAGATAGGTTCGAGTCCCAACCGAAACACGAAAAATGTGAAGTGGAGTTTTTTTCAGAGAAACTTCAAACCATACCTTTGAATTGAAAAAATTCCAATTACTTCTTTACCTTCTTGAATTTAATTGATCTCAAAAATCCAAAATTAATTTAAATTCCCTTAATGTAGTCTAATGTTAATACATATAGGACTACAAATTGACAATTTGTCAGCCATTGATTTCACATTGATTGGAAACAATCAATAATGACTATACAATCGTGACTTAGGATGTTAATTAGAATAAAAATGTTCCCCATTCTATGAATTCACACAAAGTATTGTCTAAAAATTTAATGCCAAAAATCCCATATAATAATAATAATGTTTTTTATATACCAATAATAATTACAATTTTTTTGCTAAATTACAAATTTAAACGTTCATATGATTCTGATTTATATGATTATTTTAAAGCAAATAGTAACCATGCCACTCAAATAAATTAAAATGTTCTATAAAAAGAGAGTATCCAAATGTATCCACTTTTTGGAAAATGAAAAACGATGTTGCTAGTTTAGGCAATCTTATTTAAGCTGAACATTTTCAAGCTTTGAGATATGGACATTCTTCTTCAACTTTTTCGAATCATTTGTTATCTGAAAACCATAATAGTTCATGTCACCTAACTTAGCCCCGCCATTTTTAAGAAAATTAAAAACAAAGATTGTGCTGTATTCTGCTCCAGTTGTGCTGGATGTGCTACTCAGAAAGAATGCCATATCACCAATGGAAAAAAGTTGGCACGCTGAAATAATTTTTCGAGCAGAAGTTAGCCCGGCCATTTTGAAAAATCAGAAAAACAAATGTTGTCCTGTATTGTCCTCGAGTTGTGCTGGTTGTGCTATTTAGAAAAAAATTTCATATCCCTAGTGGAAAAATTTTATAACACTAAAATCATTTTTTCGAGTAAAAGTTAGCCCCGCCATTTTGGAAAAAAAGAAAAACAAAGGGTCTGCTGTACGGTGTTAGAGTTGTGCTAGTTGTGCTATTCAAGAACAAATTTGTACCACCAGCAGAATAATTTAAACACGCTAAAACGATTTTTCGAGTTGAAGTTAGCCCCGCCATTTTGAAAAAAATTAAAAGCAAAGGTTGTGCTGTATTGTGCTAGGGTTGTGCTGGTTGTGCTACTCAGAAATAGTTCCATATTATCAATGAAAAAAAGTTGGCACGCTAAAATGACTTTTCGAGCAGAAGTTAGCCCCGCCATTTTGAAAAAAATGAAAACCAAAGGTTGTGCTGTATTGTACTCGAGTTGTGCTGGTTGTGCTACCTAGACAAAAATTTCGTAGCCCCAACAGAATTTTTTTTACAAAGTTTGCATCATTTTTTTCGAATAGAAGTTAGCCCCGCCATTTTGGAAGAAATCAAAAACAAAAGAAGTGCTGTATTGTGTTATAGTTGTGCTGGTTGTGCTACTGAAAAAATATCGTATCACCAACAGAATAATTTAAACCACGCTAAAACCATTTTTCGAATGAAAGTTAGCCCCGCCATTTTGTTAAAATCAAAGAAGAAAGGTTGTGCTGTATTGTGCTACAGTTGTGCTGGATGTGCCACTCAAAAAGAATCCCATATCAACAATGAATAAAAGTTGGCACGCAAAAACGATTTTTCGAGTAGAAGGATATTTTCGAGCAGAAAGCATTCGAGCAGAAGATTGAGCAGAAGATTAAGCAGAAGTTAGCCCCGCCATTTTGAAAAAAATGAAAAAGAAAGGTTGTTATGTATTGTACTCTAGTTGTGCTGGTTGTGCTACTCAGAAAGAATTGCATATAAGCAATGAATAAAAGTTAGCAGACTAAACCGATTTTTGGAGCAGAAGTTAGCCCCGCCACTTTGAAAAAAAAATAAAAAACAAAGGTTGTACTGTATTGTGGCTGAGTTGTGCTGGTTGTGCTACTCAGACAAAAATTTCGTATTCTTAAGAGAAAAATTTTATAACGCTAACATCATTTCTTCAAATAGAAGTTAGCCCCGTCATTTTGGAAAAAAACTTAATTGAGTGCTGTATTGTGTTAAAGTGGTGCGAGTTGTACTACTCCAAAACAAATTCGTACCCACCGACGGAAAAATTTAAACACGCTAAAACGATCTTTCGAGTAGAAGATAGCCCCGCCATTTAACAAAACATAAAAAAAGGATGTTGTGCTGTATTGTACCATAATTGTGCTGGATGTGCTACTTAAGAAAAATTCCATATCACCAATGAATAAATGGTGACAGGCTAAAACGATTATTCGAGCAGAAGGCTTAGCAGAAGTTAGCTCCGCCATTTGGCAAAAAAACAAAAACAGAGGCTGTGTTGTATTGTTCTATTGTTGTGCTAGTTGTGCTACTCAAAAAAAATTCCAAACTACCAATGCAAAAATTTGGTTCGCAAGAACAATTTTTTGATTAGAAGTTAGCTCCGTCGTTTTCGAAAAAATGAGAAACAAAAATTTTGTATATGTAGTGGTATGAAATTTTGTTTGAGCTGGCTGCTTAGAGATAGACTCTATATACCCAATGAAAAATATTTTTACGCTAGCATCATTTGTTCTTGTAGGAATCAGTGTAATCATTAATTTATAAGTACTAATAATGTGAGTGACACCTGGTGTCCGATAGCATAAATGAATCTTGCCTGTTTTGTATATATAAAATAAGGGAATCCCAAAAATATATGATATTAAAAAAAATTGTAAATTTTTCCGTCGGTGGGTACGAATTTGTTTTGAAGTAGCACAACTCGCACAACTTTAACACAATACAGCACTCAATTTAGTTTTTTTTTCCAAAATGGCGGGGTTCACTTCTATTTGAAGAAATGATGTTAGCGTTATAAAATTTTTCTGATAGGAATACGAAATTTTTGTCTGAGTAGCACAACCAGCACAACTCAAGCACAATACAGTACAACCTTTGTTTTTTATTTTTTTCAAAGTGGCGGGGCTAACTTCTGCTCGAAAAATCGGTTTAGTCTGCCAACTTTTATTTATTGCTTATATGCAATTCTTTCTGAGTAGCACAACCAGCACAACTAGAGTACAATACATAACAACCTTTGTTTTTCATTTTTTTCAAAATGGCGGGGCTAACTTCTGCTTAATCTTCTGCTCAATCTTCTGCTCGAATGCTTTCTGCTCGAAAATATCCTTCTGCTCGAAAAATCGTTTTAGCGTGCCAACTTTTATTCATTGTTGATATGGGATTCTTTTTGAGTGGCACATCCAGCACAACTGTAGCACAATACAGCACAACCTTTCTTCTTTGATTTTTACAAAATGGCGGGGCTAACTTTCATTCGAAAAATGGTTTTAGCGTGGTTTAAATTATTCTGTTGGTGATACGATATTTTTTCAGTAGCACAACCAGCACAACTATAACACAATACAGCCCTTCTTTTGTTTTTGATTTCTTCCAAAATGGCAGGGCTACTCTCTATTCGAAAAAAATGATGCAAACTTTGTAAAAAAATTCTGTTAGGGTTACGAAATTTTTGTCTAGGTAGCACAACCAGCACAACTCGAGTACAATACAGCACAACCTTTGGTTTTCATTTTTTTCAAAATGGCGGGGCTAACTTCTGCTCGAAAAGTCATTTTAGCGTGCCAACTTTTTTTCATTGATAATATGGAACTATTTCTGAGTAGCACAACCAGCACAACCCTAGCACAATACAGCACAACCTTTGCTTTTAATTTTTTTCAAAATGGCGGGGCTAACTTCAACTCGAAAAATCGTTTTAGCGTGTTTAAATTATTCTGCTGGTGGTACAAATTTGTTCTTGAATAGCACAACTAGCACAACTCTAACACCGTACAGCAGACCCTTTGTTTTTCTTTTTTTCCAAAACGGCGGGGCTAACTTTTACTCGAAAATATGATTTTAGTGTTATAAAATTTTTCCACTCGGGATATGAAATTTTTTTCTAAATAGCACAACCAGCACAACTCGAGGACAATACAGGACAACCTTTGTTTTTCAGATTTTTGAAAATGGCGGGGCTAACTTCTGCTCGAAAAATTGTTTCAGCGTGCCAACTTTTTTCCATTAGTGATATGGCATTCTTTCTGAGTAGCACATCCAGCACAACTGGAGCACAATACAGCACAATCTTTGTTTTTAATTTTCTTAAAAATGGCGGGGCTAAGTTAGGTGACATTAATAGTTCTTTCAATAATAATTCAAATTTAAAAATTCTTCATTTTGAATCTAAAAGTACAAAGCTTGATATTCTTAAATCTTTTGAAATTAGAAAAGCTCTTTTTCATAACCAGAATTTATTAAACTTACAAACTGACGTCATTTTTTCGCCTTTAACTAACCCGGATTTATTTGAGATCACTATTTAATAATTTTTAATTCACTAGATTTGAATATTAAAAATTTAGAATTATATATTAGAGATTTTTGAGGACTTAAACTCAAGCAATTAAGTTATTTTGAATTTTTTCAATTCGAAAGGATATTTTGGATTTTTCTTAGAGAAAAACTCCTTTTTTCTCTTATACGTGTTTGTTATGTTATGCGTTTCAGTTCAATTTATTATGTTATGCGTTATTGATCAGGCTAATGCATTGTAAACACGTGCAAGCCATATTATGTTTTCCTAACTTTTTTATTACTTTTTTATTAATGTAATATAAAGTAATGTAATAGTAATGCAAAAGTATTGAAAAAGTGATGAAAAAGTAATGATAAAGTAATGATAAAGTATTGAAAAATATTAAAAAAGTAATGAAAAAGGAATAAAAAGTAATGAAAAATTAATAAAAAAGTAATGAAATGTAGTGAAAAAGTGATGAAAAAGTAATAAAAAATTAATGAAAATGTAGTGAAAAAATAATGAAAAAATAGTGGAAAACTAACGAAAAAGGAATGCGAGAGTAATGATAATTGAATGAAAAGGTACTGAAAAGGTAATGAAAAAGCGATTAAAAAGTATTGAAAAGTAATGAAAAAGTAACGAAAACTAACAAAACATTAATGAAAAGTAATGAAAAAGTAATGAAAAAATAACAAAAAAGTAAAGAAAAAGTAATGATTAGGTAAAAAAAAATATTTCTTTTTCATTTCTTTTTCGTTACTTTTTTATTAATTTACTTGTAGGCGATGTACAGACGATGTACGATGTCTATTTCATTTTTTTCCATTTCTGTTTCATATATTTTTCATTTCTATTTCATTTCTTTTTCATTTCTTTTTCATTTCTTTTTCATTTTTTTTTTCATTTCGTTTTCATTTTTTTTTTCATTTAATTTTAGTTTGTTTTTTTTTCTTCTTTTTCATTTCGTTTTTATAAAAGTTTTTCATTTCTTTTTCATTGCTTTTCTTTTATGAATTCAGAAACTTTTGTAATGCCAAACTGGAGAAGGATTGACCTTAGGTTCGGTTTGGAGGTGTAGGCTTTATTGATGTGGACGATGTACATATTACTATTAATGGTATTGATACATGGTCCTATGGTTCATGGTTATACATGGTCCAAGGTTCATACATGGTCCAAGGAGCTGGTCGATTTTTATTTGAGCGGTGTTGGGTTTACGTGTTCAAGCAATTCGTGTTATGACCAGCATTACATGATATTCTAGTGTGGGCTCTTGCATTTATATTAAACCCTGGCAGGCTACAAGTAATTTATGACAACACTGTGTGAACGAACAACTATGGCTAATTTTAACTCATTTTTAGACATCCAGACTGTAAACATCCAGACTGTAGACTTGTCGGCTTCAACAAAAAAGTTTGCAACAATCCATAACAACAACAACAATTTTCAAAAACCTCACAACAATCAATGAAAAAAAAAATAAAAAAATTTGAATAGAAGAAATTAATTTGTGTGGAAGAAAGAAAGAAATTAATTTGTGTAGAAGAAATTAATTTGTGTGGAATTTGCGAATTGTGTGGAATCAATAAGGCCGTTTGCCAACATTAATTAACAAATAATTTGAGATTCCACTGCACTCCGAAACAAAATTATAATTTTTGAGAAATTAATTTCATAGAAATAAACTATTATGATATTTCGCAGTAATAGAATACGTGGGTTCAATTTGACTGAAAAAATTGGAAAAGCAACAATAATTGCATACAATTTTTTCAGTTGTTTCAGTGCAAATCGTATGATATAGACTATAGAGTTTGTGTTGTGTTTTTCATATAGTGTCATACCACAGATAAATAATATACAGATGAACTATTGCATTTAAACTTTTGGTAAAGAAATCTACTGCCACTTTACTAATTGGTTTATTTTTTGATACTAATTTGCTCAACCAGACCTCGATTCTTTACTAAACATTATGAATTAAAGTGTATGCAATGAAAAGTACTGTATAAATCAAACCGTTATAACGGCCGTACTGCGTTCAAATATTTGAACATATTTCCATCATTTTTTAAAAACCAGACATCTGCAATAAGCGGCTCTTTAGCTATCTGCAATCAACAATGTGATTGCGCAATTTTTGGCAAACACCAAAAATATTTTCCTACAACAAAAATTAAATAAAAATATTGTAAATTGTTGAAAATAAGTGCAAAAAAAAATAATTTCCTAAATTAAACAGAAACTAACATTAATATGATATATCTTATAGTTAGTTGATTTAAGTTAATTAAAAAAACTGTCCAAAATTGCATAGTTGTGGGTTTGCTCATAAATAATTTTATTTTTAAAAGTCCGTTTGATAATTGGGTTTGTAATTATTTTTTTTATTTATTTTGCATTAAAATGTTTACCAAATGCATACACTAATTGCTCCACACTCATTTTCTCCACGTCTATTTGGTTTTGAATCTGGTGACATATCTTCACTTTGACGTTTCCTTTTTCCTCTCGGGAATTAAACAATTTAATCCATTCAAGTCAGCTGATCCTTATAAGGTTTTACTCTTTGAACTAAAGAATACCATTGAGTACTGAGTATTATAGATTGGTTCAAAATAAGTTTTACGGCCGGTATTGAGATATCGCAAAATCAATGTAGTTTTCATTTCTTAGAGTTTTTTTTTTTTTTTTTTTATTAATTAGTTGGACATGTTTAGCACATTAAATATGAAATATTCATTATTTAGACTCTTTGAATATCCGAAGATACCATGTCAACTATAAAGGAAGGAGATGAGGAAAATGGAAGGAATGGGGATATAGGGATAACTAAACTAATTGTTTTAAATGATTATGGACATTTTCTTTAAATACCTGAGGGGAAATACAGAGGGAGGCATTGAGTTCCACAATTTGGCCACTCTATTAAAATAGTCGTTCTGAAAGGACACAGTTCTACAACGAGGTATTTGTACAACAAATGGATGGGACGACTCGGCAGCTCTTGTTTGTCGATTATACTGCGCACACGATGGAAGGATATTTTGAATTTCCTTAGAGGAGAATTCGCCAAAGTTATATTTATAGTATATTGATAATTCCGCCACATTTCTTCTGTGCTGGAGTGAATCAAGCTGGTCCGTTAGTTCGGTATTACCAATCAACCGTATTGCTTTTCTCTGTACAGAGTCTAGACATTTTATTGTTGACTGACAAGCACTTCCCCAAACATGACAGCAGTACTCCATACATGGACGAATAAAGGACTTGAAGATTAGCAAAATTTGCTCGGGATTGAAATACTTTTTACATCGACTCAAAAATCCTAATTTTTGCATTGCAGATTTAGCGAGGTTGAACACATGTTTATTCCATTTCAGGTTATTTTGAATATCCACTCCAAGAAGTCTAACTGATTCAACCTCACGCAATTCCTGGTGGTTTATTTTAATAGGGAAATTTTTATGTCGCTCTATTCGTGAAAGACGGCATAATTTGGTTTTGGTTGGATTATACGCTCCAGATCTTTGTTGATAGAATCAATTAGCAGTTCTCTATCAGTGGTAACTGCAGTATGAGATCGAAATTTAGGAGATGCATGTGATGCATGCAATGTGCTGTCATCAGCAAAACTGTGGATTGAGTGCACTGTGGAAATAAGTAAGTCATTAATGTATAGAAGAAACAAAGCTGGTGAGGGTACAGAACCTTTAGACCAACATTTTACCCATAATTCTATCATACTTCCATCTTAAAGCACGAGAACGATTAATAGGGCGGCCATTTTGCGAGTTTCAAGCTTTCGATGCATTATGTCAACAGAAAGCATTTAATACAGGCCTTCGATTTGGTACTTTGTTACAAATCCTGCACAAGCTAGCACTCAAACAACACACCATTAAGAACATTCGTCCTAGAATATGCTCTGAAAAAGGTTTTCAGAATCCTAGTGCTCAGAATCCTAATGCACCTAATACTTAATGCAGGTGGGTGTGGTGCATAACTACATATCCTTCGGACCAGGCCTTAGGAGAAATCTAAAAACCTTCATATGTCATAAGATTTCTCATTGGCGGCATGAAAGGTTGAATGGAGGTGAGGGCGGTTGTGAAATCTTTAACGGCTGGCTCCTAACTTGAAGGGAATGTAAAAGGAGAAGTGTTTTCAGAACAGTGAAATATTTACCACTCTTTTCGTCTTCCAGACCACCTCAGAGTACCTCAAGGTGAAAGTGGTCGTGATAAATAAAAAAAATGACATGACTGAAGCATAATGTAATATTAGCAAAAGATATTAATATCTTTTGCACCAGCCAAATTTTCAAAATTGATTTCTAAGTTGTATACGGGTGCCGAACCACTGTGGCTTTAAGTGCTACTGTATTACGGACGCAGGCAACTATATAGTGGACGTATGGACGTAGGTTGTATATTAGTTCATCAGTAGGAGTCATTGGTGGTTACTGGGTTCTATGACAGCCCGAGAGCTACTTGGCCTGCTCGCCAAATACTTTTGCAGAAGCTGTATGGGTAAAAAGGAAGAGGAAACAGTTTTTTCTCTACTTTGAACGTGGAAATTTAAAATTAGCTTTGAAACAGCTCTCAAACTCTCAACGAACTGAGTAATTTTAAAATTAAGGAAATATTTATTTATTTAAAAGCTCTCAATGGTTCGAGTAGAAGAAGGAGATCCTGTGGTATCATAACGTAGTTGTTTTGACCTAAGTGTATCATCTTGACTTAGATAAAACAGCCCAAACTTTGATCTAGATTCACTGCTAATGATGTTTTTGAAAATTTTTAATTTCGATTACTAACCAATGTGGCGTGTCCACTTTTATTTTATGTTGGAAACTTTGTATATATTACTTTGTATTACTTTGTATATATTGCAGAATTGCAATGATGTGTTGCAATTTTTTGTTAACATTAATATTTTATTTATGACGAATTGCTAATAACCTATGTGTGATGTAAACGTGTCAACTTTTGTGAGGTCGGTGGTATTTCGGATATGTTTATTTAAGTCAAGTCCTTATATATATTCTCGAATTAAAAAAATAATATTTCCTTTTTTGCTGTGACATTATTTTTTATTGTAAGCTGAAACTTGATACAGTTTTTGGTTTATATGTTATACATAATAATGTTTTAGTACATGCCTTCTGAAGACCTTTATAGAAGGTTGTTCTATGATATAGAGTCGAACTTTATGTTCGTTTTCCATATATTTTTATTTGGGTATATTTGTGGTACTACAAAAATCCGTACAACTAGGACTTTTTCCTGTCTAGAAACTAAGATTCTTGCCTGAACAGGCAAAAGAAAACTATAAAAAAGACGGTTTCAATATTTTATTATATGTAAGCTAAAAATGATGCTCTAAAAATACTCTAAAAGCGAAAATAAATACTCATTTAAAGCGAATCCCAGTCTTGTTTAGGATTACAAAGCGGCGGATTTTCAAGGACTTAAAATCTTCTTCAAACGCTTTCCTTGGAAACCTAGTTGTCTTACTGGCCAAGATCCAAACATTACTGCTATTAATTTTTCTGAAATTATAGGTGAAGGCATGCGTAGATTTATTCCTAATAAGCTGATCATTCCGAAGGTTGATCTATGGTTTTCGAGTAAATGCAAAAAAGCAATCAAAGCTAAAAAAAAGGCTTTTCGAAAGTTTTTCCAAAACAAAACTGATGAAAACCTTAGAGAGTATCGAAAAGAGAGGAATTTATGTAGGAAACTAATAGATGGAGAGAAAAATCTATTTAATTTGAAAAAAGCTTCTAAATTTACTGAGCACCCAACTGGAATGCGTAACTTCTTTAAAGCCGCTAAGGCTATCCAAGGCAATTTCTGTAAATCTTCTCTTCCTCCTCTTATTGATAGAGATATACCTATTATTGACCCAAAAGAAAAGGCTAATTTGCTAGGACATATTTTTTCTATAAATTCTACCTTAGTCGAACCCAATTTCCAACCTAGACCTATTCCTAAAGCATCGCTCAAAATGAAGCGAATAATTTTTCGTAAGAACATTATTCGAAAAATGCTTTTACAAATTAATACCAACAAGGCATCTGGGCCTGATAATATTCCTCCAATTATACTTAAAACGTTTGCTAGGGAGCTAGCACCTATCCTCACTAAAATATTTTATTTGTCTTATAAGAAAGGGATTTTTCCTGTAATATGGAAAATGGCTAGTGTACAGCCAGTAGCAAAAAAGGGTAGCAAAACTGACCCATCCAATTACAGACCCATTTCAATTTTGTCAGTAGTGTCTAAAGTTTTTGAGAAATATATAAATTTTAATTTAATGAGCTTCTTAGAGTCTTCCAAATTACTTAATGAAAGACAATACGGCTTCCGAAAAGGAAGAGCAACAGGAGATTTGCTTTCGTTTGTTACTCATCTTTGGAATAAATCCCTTGAAAACTTTGGTGAGACTTTCGGTGTTGCACTTGATATTTCCAAAGCATTTGAAAAAGTTTGGCACAAAAATCTTATATGCAAGTTGAGATGTTATGGTTTAGATGAGCCACTAATTTCCTGGATCCAAAGCTTTATATCTGAGCGAAAATTTCGAGTCAATGTTGACGGTATTTCATCGGATGTATTTTCGACTAATGCAGGAGTTCCTCAAGGTTCCGCTTTGTCCCCAACTCTTTTTCTTATCTATATTAATGACTTGTTGGTTTCAACAATTAATCCTATTCATAGTTTTGCTGATGATAGCACTCTTCATGCATCTCATGTTGCACCTAGATCGTATTCACCTTTAGCGCTTAATAACTGTAGATTAAATTTGATAGATTCATTAAACGTTGATCTTAAAACTATCTTTGATTGGGGTGTTACTAACAGTGTTGAATTCAATACGTCCAAAACACAAGTTTGCCATTTTTCAAGATTATCAACACCTAACCCTTTTCCATTGATGTTTGATTCCAACGTTTTGATAGAGAAAGAGTCCGTGAAACTTCTAGGAGTTGAGGTTGAAAATAATATGAAATGGAATTCTCATATTTTTACCCTAGCAAAAAGCGCTGTTCAAAAATTGGGGTTTTTAGGACGATGTCGTAAGTTTTTCAGTAGCGAACAACTTCTTTTGGGGTGGAGCATACTTATGTAGTTTGAAGTATCTTGATTCTGTACAGCGGAGAGCAGTTAAATTGATTGGTAATTCAAATCTTACCAATGACCTTGATTCCTTGCAGCATAGAAGAAATGTTGCTGATTTGACGATTTTCTACAAATATATCATGGATGAACGGATTTCTGAAGAGATCAAATCGATTTTACCTAATCCTGCAAACCTATCGCGTCATACCAGAGCATCGGTAGCGGCCCATCCTTTTACGGTTCAAATAATTAGATGTAGAACTGTAGCCTTCCAGCGCGACTTTTTCAACAGAGTCTCTCATCTCTGGAATTCATTACCTTCGTGGGTTTTCCCTGATAACTTTAACCCTCAAAAGTTCAAAGTCAACGTTCATAAATTTCTAAAAGAAACTTAATTCTCAATTGATTATAATCCCTAGTTGGCATGGTATCTTCGGATATTCAGAGACGTTAATGTATAAATAATTATATTAACACTAAGCATGTCTAACTTCCAATAAAAAAAAAAAAAAAAAAAAAAAGATACTCTAAAATGATACTACTAAAAATGATACACTTAGATAATATTTAAATAAACGCACGTAATCGTAGCACGGAAATAAGCTAATTAGTATGGAATTAAGAACATTGAACACTTTGTGACAAGATGCAGAACTTTGCCTTCCAGTTCCACCTCTAAATGTAATAATTATATCCTTCTGATACATTTCTTCTACACCTTTGCTATAATGTTATAATTTGTTTGTCACCAACATTATAATCATCAATTATTTCAATTTCATTATTTTAATTTAATTTAAAAAAAAAAACATTAATGCATCAATAAAACGATACAACTGAATGCATCAATGATTTTTTTAACGTGTTAAAACTATAAATTATGGTTTGATCGAATATTATGTTTTCTTTGACAAAAAATGTATAAATTACATGAAGAAGTGATTTACTGAAGTAAAACTATAAAACAGAAAGTTATCAAGCTTTCGATTAATGAATTCATTATAGGGGTTCACACACGTTTTATGCCTTACACACCGTTTTCAGATCTTAAGTTTCACTATTTGAACTATACTACTAGATTTGATAATGGGTTTATTTTATTTGCTAGACAACATCATTCCCAAGAACTAACCTAACCTGTGAAAAGGAAAGGTCTTAAAAAATAAGCCTGAAGCAACGTCATTTAGAACTAATTTGTTTCGAAAGTGCAATATAGATTATAAAAGATCTGAAGGATTTTATAATGTTAACCAATTTTCTATTTCTTGAATTTAAGGAAAATGAATTTAACTTTATATAAAATATTAAAATAAATTTTTATTTCTGTTATATTGGTTGAAATATTGAATAAAACCCTATATAGAAAAAATAAGGACCTTTTGTTGTTCTTTGTAACAATTTTAATACATCGCGCAAAATATTTTTGGAATCAAGGAGTCGTCATTCCTATAAAAGATAATTTATGGAAATAGATGACATCAAATTCGACCTTCTTTAAATTAAAACAACTTTAAATAATAGTCTCGGGTCATTCCATTTTAAAGTCAACCTTCATGCTAAATTGTTTTTTCTTCACAAAACTGTTACTGTGACCTATCATTTTTTTTTCATATATTTTACTATAAGATATGGCAACAACTGTGAAAATTACAATTTAGTTATTTTGTTTAGAATGCAATTAAGCGCATTGTTGTGAAAAAGGCTTAATATACGAATAAAAATATATCTAAAAAGAATATAGCATAGCACAAATATAATAAACTGAATTGTTTTAGACTTTTTATTTTCTGAAAGCTAAAGTTTGGAGTGTCTGAATTGGACTGCTTTGCTTTCCAAATAAATGAGGTAAGCATCCTAAATAAATGAATTCTTTTGTGTTACGTTAGTCACGTTACGTTAGTCACACATCTTATTAATCAAAAGTGTCAATTTATGAAAAACTGGCAAATTTTTTAAAAAGTTATTGGCTTTTTTAAAAAATACATTAATTACATTGAAGAAACTTATCAATAAATTTTATGTACATTTTCAACATCTTGAGAATTTTGGTTCATAATTTAGGTGTTAATTTAATGGTATAAAAAATGTTACGTTAGTCACATATACATTTTTATTTAAAAAAATATCTAAAAAATTTTATTTAAATAAAAAAGCTTTCTGATTTAGATGAATAAACTGGATTCACATTTTAAAAAGTCAACAAGTGCTTAAAATAATCTTTACTATTTTAGTTATAAGGAAACAAAGTTGCGAATTTCGGTATAAATGTTACGTTAGTCACTTTGGAATGACCCTCTTGTTTTTCAAAAAAAATTTATTTATATAAAATGTTATATAGTCTGATGTGACGGTAATATAAGAGACGCGTTCCATTGAATATCATAACTTACTCAAATTTGCTTTGATGTACTCTACCTGGAACAATTTGTTCGGATGAGAAGCAGTTTATTTTTCGATTTTACGTAGATCGGTTATATACATGTTTTGGTGTTTTTAATAATACAATGGACTAGTCACATCAAAATATCAGCCCAAAATAAAAAATTTTGATAATAATAAAATTGTGTGGCTATATATTTGAAAATGTTTCAAATTTTTGGCATTCCATTGGTAATCTATTCAAAAGCTGCTTTCAGTACCTATTTTGTTCCAAAGGAACGCGTCTAAGATAAATAGAATGAATTAAACAAATATAACAGTATACTGCATAACTAGTGCTAACGCGTTTTCTGAACAAAAGTGTAGTTTGTAGTACGGGCATAGTGAATGTTAGAGTAAATCTAATTAAAGCCAAACTCAGAGCAGGCCATCTTAAGCTATGCACTCAACATTTTTACTAATACCAGATGAAAATTTGCTGCTAAATAAAAAGTTGATTAATTTAATTATTTTAGTTTGGGAAAGTGTCTTGATTAACCATAAACGGGTACCCATGTACACGGAGACACGGGTACATGAATACCACGAGTAAAAGGGTACATGAGTACATGGGTACACAGTTACACGGGTAGCCGGGTAATCGTGTAGTCGTGTACCCATGCACCCGCGTACCCGTGCACCCCATGTACCGTTTACTCAAGTACCCGTGTGCCTGTGTACCCGTGTAAGCGTGTACCCCTCTACCCGTGTATCCATGTACCCGAGTACATATCCATGTTTATCCCGTGTATCCATGTACCCGAGTACCCGAGTACTAATAAAGACGAATTTGATTCGGTAAAATTTTTAAATTTGTTTGTGGTGGTAATGTATATTATTATTTTAATTTTATATATTTATTTTAACAAGTTCAACTAAAATACTTTTAGTTATTGACTTTATTTATATCAATTTTTAAAAATCTCTCTTTTAAAAAGTAAAAATTTACATCACCAATGAAGATAGTAAAAGTTGATTTCAAAAAGCGAATTTTGTTTTGCAACATCATGGCGGATATCAACTACGATATATGTTTTTTTCTTTCCGTTCTTCGATTGTTAATTATTTCTTCGGTAAATAGTAGGGTTGGTTTAGAAATGGTTTTTTTTTGACAAAAATGTGTCGTTACAATATGTTTTGAACAAATATTTTTAAACATATATTTTGTTTGTTATACAAAAAATGGAAATTCTTTTAGTATGACATATTATCTGATTTTAATAAAACTAACTTTTTATGCCATGGGCACAATCTTATAAATATCATGAGAAGCATTTGTTGATTTTATTCTCGACGATGTCCTAATAAGAGGAATTTGAAACACGGAGTTATAAAAATTATAAAATCCTATTATTTAGCCCAAGCACCAGTTTTTTTCATTATGTTCTCTGATTTTATTTTTAGTGAGTTCAAAACAGAAAGCCTTTTGCATAGTAATTGAAATCCGTATTCAAGCTACTGTACTGTATTAAGAATATCCACCAAATTAAAGCTTCTGTTTTTAACATTTTTAAACAGATCCGAAGAGTTTTCAAACAGCTCCCTAATGATTCCTATAATGTTGATTTAAACAACTTACAACTTTAACTTTCTCAAACATTTTTTTATTAAAATACCATAATAATACCAACAACCATTTAACCCCATCTTTCTAACTTATGTTTCCAATCTCTATAAAACGATAAACTTTTTCTTACGATTTCAGACAAAAGTTTTCATTCTCATTCTCCTTGTTTCTTATCGATGTCAAAACTTAAGAGTATAAAAAACGAAAGCAATTCATCCTCAATAATTTTAAGTTTGTTATTTGTTCTTGTTTTTGAATTAGGATAACATAAATGGTCAATATTGTTATTCTATTATTTACTGGTGATGGGAATCCAAATCACTAAACAAACAGATTTATATTGTAAAGTTAAGTTTGGAGAGTTTATGAAATCTGTACAACAAAAAAATAAAAATAACAAACCCAAACACTAACAACAAATTGAGAACAAAATGAATTGGATATTTTGATTGTGGACATAGATGGGGGTTGTATAGTTCTGTTATCGATAACATATATATAAATAAAAGGGTAGTTTTGGATGATCCAGTTTTTTTTGCTTAGTTAAATTGTAGAATAAAAGAATTTATTTCTGATTATTTAGAAGATTTAGTTGTTTTTATTGATTTCGACAATAAAAGTAATGTGAGAAATTGTAATCTCAGTAGATTCATTATATTTGGATTTCAAATATAAATTGATTTCATGGATGGGGATTCGAACTGATTTATTTTTATTGCTCTGGATATGTTGACGGTTACTTTCATGCTTAAGTGGTTTTTAATCACTTTTGTTTATAAATGTCAGTATTCATACGTAAAAAAACTTTTACGCAAACGGTTTCATTGATTAAAAGAAAAACATAAATCAATAATCTGAAGCTTTTAAAAGCCTGAATAAAAGATTAAAATTCGTGATCTGGGCGACCAACACTGAACCCTGCCATTTTTAATTGACTTCTCACTTGCCATAGTAGCAGTACAGGTGAAATAAAAATTAAATGTTTTCTTAGAAAAAAATGTAAAGTGCCTTGAGAACAGGCTGGTTCGAAAGATTTCTAGAAATTTAATTGCCGGGTAGTATGGAATCAAATTGCAAGAGTACGACTCACCTGCTATTAATTGTTTTGTATGCGTTGGAAAGGTCATTGACTAGCCTATTGGCTTACCTAGATATATACAGAGTTCAAATCACTGTTATCACCATTACCAAGGTTGCTGATTATGAAAACGTCAGGAGTCAAAACTATCATGCAATAGGTGTAATTCACTTAGAACTCGGAGATGTTAACTGTTCCAGCAATAGAAAATAAGAAATGAGGTAAAATAATAACGATAACTAATATAAAAATTATAATCGAAACCGAAACAATCACTAAACCGAATAGAAAAAAAATAAACCGCATAATCAAAACATCTTTTCTGTTTTTCAGCATTTTCACTCCAATGTCAAACCTAAGGATTGGTCTAGGAATTGAGGATATGTTAATAGGAAATTATGGACATTAAATTCTCCCAATGACCGGCCACAGCTTATAGCTAAGGTCAACGCAAAGCGGATGTAGCAATACTGCAGGACGCTCAACGAGATGAATCTATTACAAATTCAAAATTTTCATTTTAACGAATAACTAAATCAACCGGCAACCGCTGAAATTACTCGCCACAGAACATTGTGAGTTTCTAAAAAGGAAAATATTTGAGACTCTAGCTTGACCTAGTAAACATAATCAACATCATTCATCATCACAAAACAAAAGCTAGGTTGTTATGTCCACAAATAAATCATACACCTACCATACACATTTGGACATCTCACTAGACAATTTTTATTGTATAAAACTTCATGCATGGTAGGGAGCCCCGTCAACACACCTATTGACTGAACATATGATATCTAACTTTTGTTCGGTTCTTGAACAAATAACCAATTTGTATTTAGGCGCCACTGCAACGTTTAGCAGTACAGCCTAGTCCTCCTGGTAGAAGCAGGGATTGCACTAGTTAACATAAAAGATTTGTCCCCTGTTTGTTTGAACACCGTTTTCGACTTGACTCAGGCGTAATTTTTATCGTGGATTTTTTAGACAGTCAGGTAGTTAACAAAGCAAAGACGAAGCATAATATACTTGCATTATCATTAAATATACGATAATTTCTCAAATCAATATAAGTTTTATCTTTACTTTTTTTTCACAACGTTTGAAATTTTCTTATATATTCATTAAGTATGTGATATTTTAACACACAAATATAATTTCCAACCAAACAACATAACACAAATCGAAGAAAAACCACAGAAACAAAAACGGTTAAAATCGCATGACCAAAGTCTTCAACGCTTTGTTCGCGAGTCACAAGCCACCATCTTCTTACCAAAATTTACACCTCGGTTTTTTAAATGTCCCAACTGGAGAAAAATAGTTAAGGTTCAGCACAATTAAGTAGAGAATATAAGATTTCAAAAATGAAAATAAAAAAAATAAATCACACCTGAGTGTTTTAATGTAAAAAATAAAGCACTTGAAGAATTTTAAGAAAATGGTTTTGCTATGCCTACAAACGAAATATGGGAACCGTTTGAATTTTTTAAAAAAATTTTTGCAAGATTCTTAAAACGGAATTAAGGGAACTGCTGTAATTTAAATTAACAAAATTTTGCATTATGAGCAACACAAAAACTTGGATATATGGTTTTGAGAGGTAGATCTAATGTCATAAGAGTCGAAAATTTGTGGATTAAAATCTGGAATCGGGCACCTTGTAACGGAGAAAAGTAGAATTAAATATATGAACACGAAAAGGTTGTGTTTTGGGATCAGCTCCGTCACAAATCGTGTGGACGGCTCACACCCTGAGGCGGTCTCAAGCCGGAGTACAAACGATAGTTATAATATAGCAGTATGATTAAATTGCACTGACATTGAACCAGTTGGTGGTGACAGGACCGGAATTTAGGGAACTGAAAACAATATAAATTCAATCATATCGCTTGTAGAGAAGAAAGAAGTGCGACTAGGAATTGAACGCCGGTCTAATACTTAGTAGTACCCTGAACCCTCTAAAGGTGCGAAGTGCACCATCAATGACATCACCGCACCACCTAGAGGAGCAAATCGAACATATTCAGAAACGAAAATTCTTTAATTGTAAATGCCCAAATGTTTACCATTTGGGGTTTCACCTCAAAAGGTATACCACCTCAACAGGTTTTAATAATTTTGCTGGAATAATTTTGGCCGAGTTAAGCGCTATATTTTTGGTGGCATTGTTCTGTGCGGACGTTAACCCTTTGGTTTGGAGAAAAATTTCGCACCTAGCTCTTATGGCTATAGCGATCGTCGTTATGCTGGTAAGCGCGACTTAAATTCCGCGGAAAATCTTTCTGGATACTGGAAAGATTATCCGTGGAATAGTATCCAGAGATGTGCTGTACGTTACGCTGCATTTGCTATTAGGAACCAATGGTTCGGATGTCGTCCTAAAACAACAAAATTTGGGGTATACCGCATGGAGAGATGAAACTCATTTCTCAATGTGGCAATTATTTCGTTAAGATGAAAATCCCGTACTTTTTGATAAGTTTTTAAGTACATTCGATGGGGATAAGATTGGAGATAAGATTGGGGATAAGATTGAATGGTTGAACCATTCAACCTCATTTGACTGTAGGAAGTACTTTGAAGAGAAAATATGACTCACTCCGAATTTTTTAAGGTGATCGGCTAATACTCGGGACAAAATGTTTACCATGGTCTGAGACTAACGTTTTGAGTACATCATAAAGATGAAACATATTATTGTAAATGAAGCCGATGAGATTCAATGCTGAAGCTTGCCGAAGGAGTTTAAAAAGGACAAAATGGCTAAAATAGTTCAAAATGATCACCAAATGGGTGTTCCCCTGCTTGGAGTGTGGATAGGGTCCCATAAAGTCCACACAAATTTACCCAAATGATCGGAATACTTCCACCTCTTTTCCCATAGATGGACGCATGGTAGTATTGGCACATTTGTAGCTTTATTTCTCGTGCAATGTCTGTTTACTAGGAGGACTAGGTTACACTGCTATGTTAAATTTTTCAAGAGCTTTTGAACGAAGCGTCGATCAGTTGGGTCATGCGATTTTGGTCGTTTGTTTTCTGTTGGTTTTACGAGTGGTGTTATTTTGGTTTTGTTAGCAATTATATTGTTATTGCTTGTATGTTTATTACACATTTAATAACACAACAGATTTAATTTATATTGTTTATTACACATTTAATAAATATATAAGAAAATTTCGATTTCTGTGAAAAAATTCAAATAAAAATTATATTTTTTTGGAAAACTATCGCGTATTTAATTATTATATCAGCGAAAAAATTTTAATTACTGTGGAAATAAAAGTTGAAATTATAATCAATTGAATTCCTCTTTGAGAAAGCATGCTCCAGAAACCAAAGTATTGTTGAGTTAATTTTGGTGACATTTGTTGTTCATTTGTTTTTTATTTGAAGTTAGTGTTAGATACTCCAAGAAATTGAGGCTTCGTGTTTGCTTTGTTCGGTTGCGCTAAACATAAATTCATGGGTTAATGCAATGATTTTATGGGTTGTCGAGGATTTATCACCTAACAGATAAATTTCGGGCCACCCCACAGCCATGATGTAGATTGGTCCGTGCAAATGAAAAAGAATATGGTTCAATGGCCATGAAGGCAAGTTCTTCTTTACCTTCGTGTTCCGTTCATAACAAAGACATTCAGGTATTGTCAAAACTAATAACTGCTTTTAACATTGGAACAGTGTAAGCAAAAACATGACGTCTATGTCCATTACTGTTGAAAAATCCTAAAGAAATGCAATTACTGTCTATGTTTTTTCCGTTATATCAGTTTTTTATCATTCCAATGAACATACATACATACAATGAACATACTGTGGGTATCGGCTGGGCTGTTCTCTTGTAATTTGATTTCAAAGTTGCTCTGAATTTGAAGTTCCAGAAATCTTCCAAAACACCCTGTTCTTAAATTAAACTTCTTCAAATTTTTTTAAAAAATATCTAATTTTATTTTCACCTTTGCTACTTTTATGGAAATTATGAAGACGGTCACAAATGGTTCGGATAAAATTCCAGAATATGAATAGCATCAAAAGTTTTTAAATACAGATTTTAAATTGATCGGAAGATTGTTTCTAGTCAAAAATTATTCCTTGAAACGGAATCTAAGCTTTTTTATTGATTAAAATAATATTTATAATATTAAAAGCTATAGTAGGGCAGATAAAGAAAAGATTTTGATGATAAGTTGCTTAGATTTTCCCCATATCATTTATTTTTGATAAAACTTATATAGAAATATATTTTTGTTGTTGTTCATTAATTCTTGAAATATTGCAACTGTTCAGTACCCACAGTAGGTATAGGACATTTTGTAAGGATTCTGTTTGAAAAGTTCCATTAATATAATGTTTTCATAATACGTAAGGTTTTAATGTATTTTTAAAGAGATCGTGACAGAAAATATGTTTCTTAGCTGGATGGGGTTCTTTTGCAGCTCTCCCTCAATATACAAAACTCCTTAAATTTCTACAAATGAAAATCGAATAAAAGTTTTCTTCTTTTCTATATTTTTTGGATTTATTTCGTATTTTATTGTTCTTGTTTATTCATTCATTCATTTCAATTCCAATTCCTTCACGAATTTGTTCATTTTTCTGGATTTTATCTTATATTCTAGAAAATAAAATCACAATATTTATATAAAAACAACACCAACAAAACAAAAACATTACAGATTTTTCTATTTATTTCATTTTAATAAGAAAATACAATAAGAAATAACATTATAACAAATTGTTTTGTCTAACTTAAATATAAAAAAATTAAATTTATGTTTTAATTTATTTTGTTCTTTTTCTTAATTTTTATTCGTTACTTTTTTTTCTACTTTGTAAGTCGTGATTGAATCTTTGACTTTGAGAATTGAGTATGTAGTTCTGTTTGTTTATTTTTAACGCTTTTACATTGTTTTGTTATCAGAAAAGCGAAAATTATCATCTTGAATTACATCAATTTATTGCTGACATATTAAATTACAATTAAATATAAATTTATTTACATGGCTACAACACCGTTGTTTATTATTGCATATATTTGCAATGCAGATCTCTTTCTATCAATTTGTTAATTAATTTAAAACATATTTAATTTAAAATATGTGACACAAAAAAACGATATGTGACTTTAACGTCTTATTTTGAAATTTCTTCCCGTTTGACCGATATATTTCAAAGAACAATCGTTCCAACTAATTTCATAGACACTCGATTATTTTAAGAGATCAAGTTTTGATTTTTAATAAAAATAGGATTTTTTTTAAAGTATTACGGCTAGAAAGTGCGAATGCGCCAGCATACAAAGTGTAAGGGATTAAATGAAATTTTTAATAAATTATTTTTAATTAATTAATTATACTCTACTACATTTTCCTCTACGCATTCATTTAAAAATAATGTTGATTTGTTACAAAAATTGAACTGAACAACAATTGAATTGAATCAAGTAGAACTTAACCGGAAAAATTTATTGAATTAGAAAATTGTTATAGCTGATGAATTTATGCATTTATGATATTTGAATTGATAACATATTTTCCAGTTTAAATTAAATTATTTACAACCAATGGTCAAGCAATTATCTGGCAGTATAAAGATTTTACAACACAAGTCTATGTCAATTTTTATCTTGACTAAATTCACAGTTTAACACTTTCACATATACTCTAGAAGTTTTCCAGATAATTATAATTACACACCAAACTAGACTAATATTTTTAGAAAACTGATAGCTATTAAATTCCATTAAATAAAAGATTATTTGCTTTTCACATGTTTTTTGGTTGGCTATAAGAATAAAAAATCGTCTAAAGTTTGCTAAGAAAAAATAAAAGATATGAATTTCTTCTTAAGAAAAGTATTCTACTCGTCGCTACAAAAAATCATCACAATCAAATCAAATCAAATCAACTTGGTAATTTGAGCACAAAAATTTCCGATATTGAATTCGCGCTTTCTCACCCATATACTTTTAAAAAAAACATCTTTTTAATAATAACTCAAAACTTGATCCCTAAAAAAATCTTTTGTCAAAAAACAGACAAGGGCGAGAAAACAGTTTTTGCTCGGGAAACACATTTTTTTTTCCTACGACTGCCCACATTTTCATTCAATAACTATAGCTTTTAATAATATGTATTGTAACATTTCCAGCTGGTTTTAAATGGAAATTGGGCACATTTTTGCAAATGGTTTGTGTCTGTGATTTTACTAGTAGTGGAATAGTACTTTATTGTGTAAGTGTTTAATAATATATTTTATTTTCGAGCAAAAGTTTATTGCAAATTTACAAAAAATAAAATTCATCAAACTCGAACTCAATACAACGTGGATAGGATAAATCCTTCAGACAGAGTAATATTTATTAATTTAAATAGAATTATATTAAAAATAATTGATAATTAGTTAATTTAGTTTTTAGAGCGATTAATTCCAAACAATTAAAAAAAATTTTTTATTCTCTTCCATTTAATTATATCAGCTTTATTTGTATGTTTTTTCGATAATAAATGTATGTATTATTGTATTGTTTTCTAACCTATAGCCTAATGAACTTAACCTTTTGTCTAATGAAAATTTTCCTATAAAAAAATTATCATTGTTCAATTGGTATGATTCCAATTGGTCAAATTGTTTTGATTTCATTAATAGTAGTTTAATCAATTAGTGAATAATGAAGTAGTTTAATCTCAAGCAAAAGTTTAAAATTTGAGCGAGGCACGAGCGAGTTCGATGAACTCTGATGATAAAAAAACTCTGATGATAAAAAACGCCCTTCTCATACAATCAACCAAGTTCAACTAAACGAAATAAGAGAATTTAAATTAAAATTTGATTTTTGAACAAAACTTATCAAAGCAATTGTGATTATATTTTGAAATATGGAGGGGCTGAAATCTCACAGCTCTGATATATCAAGACTTCAGTCTGGGTTAAGGATTTTGTTTTCGGCAAAAAACTTTTATGCGGACATGGTTTTTAGTTACACTCAGCAAACTACTCAAAAACCTCTCCATTTAGTGTTTCTAGAAAATATTACAAAATCACATATTCAAATTTCTTTCGAAATTCTAAAAATATTGTAAAAAATAAATAAAATCAAACTTTTTCAAAAATCCTAAAAATACTCCGAAAATTATTACAAAATCAAATATTAGTATTAAACTATTTCAAAAATTCTGAAAATATTGCAAAAATTATACAAAATCAAAAATTGAAACTTTTTTCAAAATTCCAAATATTCCAAAAATTAGAATAAAATCAAATATTTAAACTTTTTCTAAATTCTAATAATATACGAAAAATTCTTAGAAATTCAAAAATTGAAACTTTTTTTCAAAATTTTAAAAATATATATAAAATTAAAAAATTTTTTTTTAAATTCTAAAAACATTCCAAAAATTGGAATAAAATCAATTATTTAAACTTTTTCTAAATTCTAATATATTTCAAAATTTTTTAAAAATTCAAAAATTCAAAATTTTTCCAAAACTAAAAATATTGCACAAATTATAACAATATCAAAAATTGAAACTTTTTCCAAAATTACAAAAATTATAATAAAATCAAAAATTTAAAATTTTTTAAAATTCTAAAAATATTCCAAAAATTCTTACAAAATCAATAATTGAAACTTTTTCAAAATTCCAAAAATATTCAAAAACTATAACAAATTCAAAAATATCTATGTCCAATTTCATTTTCATTTTCAGCAAACTATTCAAAAACCTTAAATTTAGCGAGTCGAGAAAATATTACAAGATCACAAATTCATATTTCTTTCAAAATTCCAAAAATATTGTACAAATTATAATAAAATCAAACTCTTTTCAACATGCTGAAAATATTCGAAAAATTATTACAAAATCAAAAATTAATACTTTTTCCACAATTTTTCCGTCATTACCTACGCTGCAGGGAAAACCACTGGAGGGATTTCAACAATTTTTTTTCTAAAAATAGGTGTACTCAAGAGACAGGTCCGAAAGGACGCTGTGTTTGATAACTGTACCGGAAGTGTGTCAAAAAAATCATTAAGTGTGTCAAAACAAGGAAATTTGCATATTTTTTTGCTTAAAAAACGTTCATTTTAAGTGATTACGAGTAGGAACATTGAACTTCGAGAAATCTTGATGGTCGGGATTGGTATGTGAGACTAAAATCTAGATTATTGCATTATAAGTTTGTCAAAAAATGTTGTCAAGTGTGTCAAAAGAAAGATTTTTATTTATTTTTTTACCCAATTTTTCGGAAAAAAAAATTAAATTAAAATTTTGTTTGAAATGAAATTTTATTATTATTATTGAGAACTATGGCATCATAAGTTTGTCAAGTGTGTCAAAAGAAAAATTTTTATTTATTATTTTACCCAGTTTTTTGGAAAAAAATAAAATAAATAATTTGTATGACGTGAAAATATATTATTATTATAGAGAATTATGGCATAAGTTTGTCAAAAAAATAATGTCAAGCGTGTCAAAAAATGATTTCATTGATTTTTTTAGCCAATTTTTTGGGAAAAAAATGTAGCTGTTTTTATGACGTAAATGTAATTGAAAATGAAATTGGACATGGAAATTTTTGAATTTGTTATAGTTTTTGAAATACTTTTGGAATTTTGAAAACAGTGTGTATTTTTGATTTTGTTATTATTTTTGCAATATTTTTAGAATTTTGTAAAAAGTTTTAATTTTTGATTTTGTAAGAATTTTTGGAATATTTTTGGAATTATGAAAAATTTTAAATTTTTGATTTATCATAATTTTTGGAATTTTGAAAAAAGATTCAAATTTTGATTTTGTAATAATTTTTGGAATATTTTTAGAATGTTGAAAAAAGTTTGATTTTATTATAATTTTTACAATATTTTTGGAATTTTGAAAGAAATATGAATTTGTGATTTTGTAATATTTTCTCGAATCGCTAAATTGAAGGTTTTTGAATAGTTTGCTGAGAATGAAAATGAAATTGGACATAGACATTTTTGAATTTGTTATAGTTTTTGAATATTTTTGGAATTTTGAAAAAGTTTCAATTATTGATTTTCTAAGAATTTTTTGGAATATTTTTAGAATTTTAAAAAATTTTATATTTTTGATTTTATTATAATTTTTGTAATTTTGGAAAAAGTTTCAATTTTTGATATTGTTATAATTTTTGCAATATTTTTAGTTTTGGAAAAAGTTTGAATTTTTGAATTTTTAAGAAATTTTGGAATATTGTTAGAATTTAGAAAAAGTCTAGATATTTGATTTTATTCCAATTTTTGGAATGTTTTTAGCATTTAAAAAAATTTTTTTTAATTTTATATATATTTGGGCTATTATTTTGAAAACGTACATCGAAAAAAAAACAACTATTTTTTAAAAATCTGAAATTTTGATATTTTGTTGGTATTAAGACTCGTAAAATACTCGAACATTAAGTACCCGGGTATCGAGTAGTTATTTTACTCAAATACCCGGGTTACCCGGGTAACCCGTGTAGTTGGATAATTAAAACAAAACAAATTTTTAATAGTTCATTTGTACATATTTAATTCAATTAATATTGATATTTATTTAATTCAATTAATTTAATTCTTAAAAATATGTTAAACGTTAAATGAAATCAAATTTTATAATAATATAACATTTACTATAACTTTTTGTTTATAAAATAGTATTTTAAAAATATTAAGCCGTTGAGTGTGGAAGGAGCTAACGAACTGCGAATTTTGGTTATTATATTGCCGGCTACTGAAAACACCCGTTCGCATGCCATTGATGTAGGATTTATAGTAAGCAGTGAAGCGTGCAGATTATCTAACATGTGGTTTCGCCTACCTCCATTTGTCTGCATAAATGGAAGGGATTGCTCAACATTTAAATTTTCGCTTTTTTCTTTGGTTTTAGTTATATATAATGCAAGACAATGCTGTAACTCATTATATACTGATGTTGGTTCCCGCTCTCAATCAGAAGAGCTTGAGCTTTGATCTGCAACTCTGATGTTGTTTTCATTCGAGTATAGACGTAATAATAATTGATGAGCAAGCTGCTTTGTAGAAATTTTTGTTGCGTAGCTTAAAAACTCATTGCCTTTTGAAAAAATGCAATGATGCAAATATAACAATAATGTTATTATATCCTTTTGTCGACGTTCATTAACTTCGTTTTTCAAATAGTTCACGAGAAAGAGGTGTACTAATCTCGTTTATTTTTTTTAGTACGTAGAAGTACCTTCAGCTGTTATTAGGGTGGCGTTTTTTGTATTCAGTTCTTGTACTGCTAACATAAGTGGTTCGAGAATAAAAGAGATTTCTTTTAATATTTCTAAATCGCATTCGTTCATTTTGTCAGCGCCTAGCTCATCGAGTGTAGTATTAATGCAATTTTTTAATTTAAGAAATCAATTTATTGCTGCAATAAGTATGTTCCACCGTGTTTACAATCTAAAATTAGTTTCAACTTTTGACCTTCCTGAACTTCTACGTGCTTTGATTATAAAAATAAAAGAAACTAAACCATCGGAAAATGAATGTAGTCGTTTGTGTGGGAGTACTCAGGAATCTCTCAAGGATCTACATTTTAAGGTGATAGAAGTATTTCTAAAAAATCTAGATTCATTCATTTTATAAATCTTCTTTGGTAAAACGCTCCATGCTTTGTGACTTACAAGCTTCGTAACTATTTGACGGCCTTAGCTGATTTACGAACTTATCTAAAATACAACAATGCAACATATATTTTCTGAAATTATTTTTGGAATAAATCAGCAAAAGTGACAGTGAGCTTCATAAGAATTTTGTTTTTGTTATACCCGGGTACTCGAAGCTATTACCCGGATATTCGAGTAGTAAAATTTTTGGTAAAATACCCGGGTACCCGGTTATCCGATACCCGAGTATACGAGCCCTAGTTGGTATTGACGAAAGGAAAAAAGCAATTTCTGCTTTTATTTTTTGTGTACTCCGAATCGGAGTTATGCGCGGTTGAATTTTTGAGGCTTTTTCACGTAGTTTTGGTAATGGTGTCAATGTTTTGTGAATAGGTGCCACCAATTTCATCCGACTTAAGTATATTTTTGCAACTAAAAAGGAAAATAATTGAATAATTGAAATAAGTAAGTTTAAAATAATAACTTTTCTCTTTTCGCTAGGCGGCGCGTAAAACCTTGGTTTACTTCAAAGCTCATATCTCAAAAAGTCCCTTTTTCTTTGTTTTGTTTTTCACAAATTTTAAAGTAAACATATGCAGCTATATGAAACTGAGAAATAAAAGGTCAGCAATTCAATATGGATTTTTTCTTACGATTTTTAAAAGTTTGGTATATGAAAAATTCACATGTGTTTTTTTATTAAGTTAATAATCCTGTACTAAATGTGGATCTAATATATCAAACATTTCATATTTTAACACCTGCAATAAATTTGAACCATTTTCTGTGTATTTCTGATTGAGAAAGTTTTTATTCAGAATAAGAATTGGAGATCCCAATGATCGAAAATTTTGTTATAATTTCAACATCATCAACACTAACATTAGAAAAAAACATTAAAAAATATTTCTTCTATAAACATTATAATTTAATGAATATTATAAATAAATACATTAAAAAATTAATTTATATATTTTTTTTGCCTTTAAATTGAAATATTTATGATCATCAGAAAAAGTAAACATTTTGGCAAATATTTTATCGAGTGTAGTGTTATCCGGTAAAAAACAGTGGAATCCTTGAGTTCCACATATGGTTTTAATGTCCGAAAACCGCACCGAAAGAAATTGTTCCTGTAGTTCGATATCTTTTGAAGACACATATGAAAACTTCATAACGTGGTTGGTTTTTTTCGACCGAATTTCCGCCCATTCAAACAATTCCCTCGCTGTTGATATTTGTTCTCCTCAAAGCGAAGCTCTTCGGGCTTCTCTTTTAAGTGTTCCTCCAATCTCATCGGATGGACCCTTTCCGTGGGCAGTTGCAAAGAAATGCCATTCTGCAGGTATTTTAAAATTATGAAATTCTTCTTATTTTTATATTGAGCTGCTGAACCATCAGTAAAATATAAAATTTTTTCGATACTTGGATATATTTCTTGCTGTTTTTCAATGAATTCAATACACCTTTCCTGGTATTTATTAACTGCAACTGTGTTGTTGATAAGACCTCTAGTTTATCATTACATGATTTGTAGTAAATTACGATTGGGTGGATTGTGGCTTGAACTTTATTCAAATGTGCAGCTTGTATTTCATTCTGCGTTATCATTGAGTAGTTTTCTGAAAAATCCATAATAGTAAAAAATCCGTAATAGTAACAACATCTTTAAGGCCAGGCATTGTTCTACTAATTTCCTCTGGAAGGCCAGGCATTGTTCTACTAATTTCCTCTGATAAGAAGTATGTTTGAATTTGTTTTACTATATTTTGTGACAAACTGTGCACTTGTTTGCTTTGAGGCCAACTGTAAGGACCTACTGTTTCCAACAGATCCATGGCGAGTTCTACCAGTCGTCTTGATGCATTAAATTCATCCTTGATTCGTTGATTTGACCGAAATTTACGTGGTAGAGTTGTCAACAAAAACACTTGTTTTGATTTACAGCTGGCATCTTTAAATTCTTTTTTAAGGTTCATAAGCCATGATGTATATTCACATTCCTCGTTTGGTGATAACACTTTAACTGAATCTACTTGAAATATTCTTTGACTTATTGCCGATGTGACACTTGCAATTTTTTTATAACTTCCTGTTGTAATATATTTTTGTTTGATAGGAGATTCGGCCAACCCTCCAAGAACATTGTTAATATCTTCTAAAATGTCATTAAGTAGTTCAGGAACTGGTGGAGATATAGTATCAACCGAAACTGGTAATGGATCTAAAGACGCTGGAGGTATTTGAATATTTTCGTTCGTTAGAACATTTTCAACATCCTGATTTGTAGAAATAATATCACTATCGATAGTTGCCGAACATGAAAACTGCTGTAGAAAATATTAGTTGCATATGAATTTTTAT
>OY856188.1:118431103-118518775 GCA_963693315.1 Diogma glabrata
AGGCCAACGTATAATTCATAAAAAATAAATAAAGAAATGAAAGATGGCAAAAAATTTTCCAATCGAATTCCCCTCGTTCGTTGATAAATTCTCATAACTTTTTGGAAAATTCCTCAAGCAAGTGGTATTGAAAATAGCCCTCGGCCTACGGTATTTATCAATATACTTACTTACGAAATTTTGGGCAAAAAATTATTTCGAATTATCACCGCCCTTGGCAAATTACAACTGATAAAAGGCAAGACCATTTCCTGAATAATATCTGACTGTAAACAACGTTTCACTGTACAAATAAATTCCTCTTATAGTTTTTTCCTGCAAAATGTTTATCTTTTATTCCAACTCAATACATATTTTTTTGTTAAACAGATACCGAATTAGAGTAGAATGATGCTTCGTAGATTGTTGGTCTTGCCATCATTAATAAGGTACTTCATTTTGTGATGTTTGAACTGAAGTATCTTCGTAATATCAATAATTGATTGAAATTTTAAGGACCATTTTGTTGTGATTTGATGGTTTGGGACGGTTTGTTTGAATAATTTTTCTCTGTCTGTTTCATTTGTTTTTTCGGTACAACGGAATTTCAGTTTATAGTTAATGTTTGTTTGAAAAATGAGACAGCTAAACACAACGATGATATAAACGGATTTCTTTTTTTTAGAAAATAAAGTCGTTCTGTGAATCGATTTTAATTATAATTTTCAGTAAAAGTTTAAAGATCGAGAAAGATTCTTACATAATTAACTAAGTTCTAGTTTGGTATCGGAACCGATACTTACATTTTTCATAAATTTTGATAAAAAATATCGTTAGTTATAAATGACAGTATTATGTATGCGGTTTATAATCAAAACAAAAATATATTTTTTTCGAAAAGTATTGTTAAATTCGCTGGTGAAAATAAATATTTAATTAAAATCAAAATAAAGATATTGAAAATAAATTCTGTGATAATTCAGAAAAACCACTTAACTCGACACAAGTGGTTTTGTATTTTAGCAGCATCTTCTAAGTGTCGTTTACTGTCGTTGTCAATTTTTATCGTAATCGCACTATTTTGGTCCTAGTTATGCACAAAAAACAAAACCACTTCTGTTCCTTTTAGCCGTTCTTGATTTAAAAAAACAATTATTTCAGGTAATGTGTGTATGTAATCCGATATAAGTGATATTCATTAAAATTGTTATCGGAACTTCGAATGTAATCGATTAAGAAAAATCCCTTAAGTTAAGATAAGTTGTTATTTTAAATTAATGGAGTAAATTTAGCGTTTACATAAGTCTACATAAGTGGTTATTCTAAATACAAATTTATGTAAATATATCATAAAATATTTTGATAAGTTTTTGCATGAGTTAAGTTGTTTTTCTAAAATGAAATAAGTTAGACTTAGTAGCTCAAACATAAATAGGTGGTTTACCTAAATTTATTATAAAGCAAAAAATTGCAATTAAGTGTTTTTTCCATATAATGTTATTGATTTATGTATTGTAAGACGATGAAATTTTGTGTATTCACTCTCGATCTGCAACAACGCTTGGCCACACAATATATATGAAAACTTTAGTATCGTTTTATAAATGACCTCTATTGACTTTTAATCTAACTGTTCATGATTGTGTTAGTAGTCAGACGACATGTTAAATGTGTCATGAGGGAATCGGTAGAAGAGGAGACAATGAAATATCATGTTATCTTTTGGAACATATTCAACAACTCCCTCCTCAAATAATTTCACTAATTATCTATAGTGACTCATGTGCCGTTCAGAATAAGACTTCATTTGTTGCTACAATGTTTTATATTGTTACCACTAACAAAAACTTATCAACAGTCAACTACAAATTTCTGGTTTACCCGGTCACACTCATATGGAGTGTGACATTGATCATGCAGTTATATAGAAAAAGAAAGAAAAAAAATTCGGCGAAGATACACCACTCACGATTGGTTCCAGTTCATTCGAATATGTGGAGGCAAACGAAAGTTTATAGTAAACACGATGAACCAATGTTAGTTTTGCAATTTTTCCAAAATCGCAAAAATAAATTTTGCTTGGAGAAAAAAAAATACGGATAAAGAAAATTTTTATTGGCAGAATGTTAAGTGGCTACTGGCTACGTTCACAAATGAGTTTGGAAAATTCTACTACAAATGTAGTTTCGACAAAGAAAAGCCTTTTAAAGTATTAAATATAATAAAGCATGGAGTAAATCATGTTTCGTTAGACAATAAATATACTACTATGTTACAATGAATCTCTGAAAACTAGCAAGGAGAAAAAGATGGATCTTGTTTCTTTTTTGCCTTTAATGGACGAAGAATTTCACAGTTTCTATCACAATCTTGTAAGTGATAAACAAATTAACGGTGTTGACCCCGACCTTTATAATGATAGCAGTAGAGATGAATGTTAAATTAACATACCATATTTAAAGAGTGATTTGATTTTAAGTATTATTTTGATTGCATACATGAAGTTGTATTTTAATACTATAATTTTGAATAAAATTAGTATAGCACAACAACTTATCTTGGTTTTTATTCTTATTTGCATAGAACACAACCCCTTAGCTAAGATAAGTATTCAAAATATAGGAACTCGGTTTAATAAAATCACTTAACTCAGTAACTTTTAAATTTACCGTTATTATTATGAGGGATTCACAAATTTCCTTATCTCCTTAAAATTCATTCATTAAATACAACAAACAAAAAATAAATTTGAGGTTTATAACGCCCCAAATTTTTTCACATATTAATTTAAAGTTTGTAGCTGGTCTCCTGAAAATTTGCTTAAAAAAACATAAGTGGTTTTTCTGAATTGCCACAGAATTTATGATTGATTTTATAGAATTTTTTTTTGTTCAGAAAATCAACATACATATTTCAAACGATGAACTTTTCCGGAAACCGAACCCTGGAAATAATAAAAAAAATTTGAAGGAAGTTGAAAGTGAATAAAGAATTTGGTATTTACGTAGGGTTTCTGAAGGATTTTATCGTTTGTTGAAAATTTTTGTGATAAATTTTCCTCAATCTTGTTGTCCGTTTAGTAGGGGCTAGCTGATTGTTTTATTGGACGAGAGGATCAAATGTACTACAAACAACATTTTAAGTTAATTTTTTTTCTGTTTTGCTATATATTATTATTATTGCTGTTTTCTTTTATTTTATACATACATATTTTCTGAGGTTTTGGTGTTAAAATGACCATTAAATTAAATTAAATTGAATTTGAGATTTTCCTGAGTCAGAGCCCGTGTGTTGAATTTCTTTCATATTTGTAATACCGAAATAAACAGAATCCTGCTTATTACAACCATACCCCAAAACAAACTAAATATTAAAAAGAATTTTTAGTTTTGTTCTACGACATTAATTTTTGAAGAAATTTGTAGTCTGAACGACCGACTCTGAAGCCGACCATTTGTGATCGACTTCACACTTGGTAAACAAGTATAATATGAAAAACAATTTCGGAGTGAAGCGAATTATCCATTTTAATATATAATTTTTTGTAGTTACACTAACACCAAAAATAATTCACTCTAAAAATTAAAAAAAATATGGAGGAGCTGAAATCTCACAGCTCTGAGATATCAAGACTTCGGTCTGGGTTAAGGATTTGTATACAGTTTTCGGCAAAAATCTTTTATGAGGACTTGGTTTTTAGTTTTGGGCAGCGATGTATATTAAACATAACTCTTTGTTAAAGTACAAGTATTTTTTATCTCTGTTTAAAAATTTATTACAAAACTAACACGAAACATCAATACGTTGCCGGAAAATTATAATTAATGTTCCAAATATATTGTTAAATTAAATAAAATCAAACTTTTTCAAAATTCCAAAAATATTCCAAAAATTAGAAAAAAATGAAATATTTAAACTTTTTCTACATTCCAATAATATTCCAAAAATTCAAACTTTTTCCAAAATTCTAAAAATATTCCACAAATTATTACAAAATCAAAAATTGAAAATTTTTTCAAAATTCCAAAAATTATAATAAAATCAAGAAGTAAAAATTTCTCAAAATTCTAAAAATATTCCAAAAATTCTTTCAAAATCAAAAATTAAAACTCTTTCCGAAATTCTAAAAATATCGCAAAAATGATTACAAAATCAAAAATACAAACTTTTTCAAAATTCCAAGAATATTTCAAAAACTATAACTATAAATTTTTGAATTTCCATGTCCAATTTCATTTTCAATTACATTTACGTCATAAAAACAGCTACATTTTTTTCCAAAAAATTGGCTAAAAAAATAAATGAAATCAGTTTTTGACACGCTTGACATCATTTTTTGACAAACTTATAATGCCATAATTCTCTATAATAATAATAAAATATCATGTCATACAAACTATTAATTTTATTTTTTTCTGAAAAAATTGGGTAAAAAATAAATAAAAACCTTTTGACACACTTGACAACATTATTGAGAAACTTAACTACTCAATAATAATAATAAAATTTCATTTCAAACAAGCAGTTTTTTTTTCCAAAAAATTGGGTAAAAAACTAAATAAAAATCTTTCTTTTGACACACTTGACAACATTTTTTTGACAAACTTATAATGCCATAATTCTCAATAATAATAATAAAATTTCATTTCAAACAAACAATTTTATTTTTTTCCAAAAAATTAGGTAAAAAAATAAATAAAAATTTATCTTTTGACACACTTGACAACATTTTTTTGACAAACTTGTAATGCAATAATCTAGTTTTTGATCTCATATACCAATCCCGACCATCAAGATTTCTCCAAATTTAATGTTCCTACTCGTAATTACTTAAAATTAATGTTTTTTAAGCCAAAAATATGAAAATTTGCTATTTTTGACACACATAATGATTTTTTTGACACACTTTCGCTACAGTTATCGAACACAGCGACCTTTCGGACCTGTCCCTTGTGTATACCTATTTTAAGGAAAAAAAATTTTGAAATCCCTCTAGCGGTTTTCCCTGCAGCGTAGGTAATGACGGACAGACAGCCGGTCTACAGACAGACATACATTTTTTTTTTGCTTTTTTAGAATCAGTAGGTCCTAAAACGTCGAGAAATACCAAAAAAAGTGGGAGTATGAATTTCACTTTGAGCTCATGAATGTAATACTTAGGTCTTTCAGACCGAAGTAATAAACATAATTGATATGATTTTTTATTTTTATCTAATTTTTAGTTTACTACGCGTTTCAATCTGATGCAGATCATCGACAGGTAATACTTTGTAACTAAACAAGTATAGTTTAGTTGAAATAAAAACTTAATGGTTTAATAAACATTTCCAAGTGTTTAGTATGAGAAAGGGGTGGGAAGGATTTCTTAAATTCAAATTCAGGGTGACTTAGAAATGAAAATGCAGAAAAATAGCTTACCCAATATCAATGGTTTTATGTGTATGTGAAAAGAAGAAAACTGGCCTATCGAAAATAATGCACAGCAAATGTTTTGCTTACACTGTTAAACATTTCAAAAAATAAATTTAAAAAAATAGCAATGATGCTATAAGATAAACCTTTTTTGAATTTTTTTGGCAATATGAAAGTTTCAACCCTCCCCTAAAACCTGCCAACATTTTAAGAAGAAGTTTGATGTTGTTCAAAATGTATGGTTTTTAAATATTGTATGTTAGATAAAAAATTTTAGTTTTAGAACTAATCCGAGATACAAATTTATAAAAACTAATATCTTTAAAACAAAAGCAAAATCTTTCCTCATATTTTGGCACGTTTTAAGGTAAATTTGTCACTTTCAGAAAAATTTTAAAAAGTGATTGGACTTCGTCACCAGCTCCATCTTTTAAAATTTTATTCGGAAATCTTTCGGATTACTCTTTTCAAATTAAAAACATTAAAATTTTTCTAAAACAATATGCATTTTTATTTCACGCAACACCAATTGTACAAGTTGATCTAAAATGGTCGGGTTCAGCATCGAACGTTCAGATCACGAATTGCATTTACAATCAATATTTTTGAATGTAGAAATGGGTTAAATATTATTGGAGCATATGTTAAAAAAATACTAAGCTCTTTAATAGACAAAATTTAATTTTTTTAACAGATAATTGCTTAATGTTCTAGGTTGGGCCGAAGGTCTAATCAATTAAAATACATAGTAAACTAATCATTTGTTAAGTTTGGGGTTCACCAATAAAGATACACCTATTCTATGTTAGTGAAAAATCATACGTCTATCGCCTTCAACAGATTACTTATTCTTAACATGCTTACTTACGCTAATTTAGCTATTTTGCATTCGATTTCGATCATCATTCCGTTTTTTTCCGACAAAGAATCAAATCGTTTGAAACTACATAAATGAAACTACCAAATATAGAGTTATAAACAATTCAAGTCTCATCCTCTATTTTGATCAAATTATTCTATCCTTATCCATTGATTGAGTTATAAAATTAAATTTCAATCATCTACCCTCCATATTTTAGTGATTTACGTTCAAAACAACATAAAAAAAATAATAATAATAATAATAAGTCAACAATCGAAAAATTTATTTATTCAAAAAACATTAAAATGATAAAACAAAAAAATCAAAAATACAAATTAAATTTTAAATTAAATTAAAAGAAATACAAACTTCTTATTTGGCATTCATCCCAAGTTTCACTTAACATAAAATAATATTAAAAAAAATTAAGAATATATTTTTTTTATTTTCTTGTTGTGACAAAATCTTATAATTTTCTAGAAAATTTGTGTTTTGTTTTTTTGTGCTTAACTCTCTTAATTTATTTTCAATCGAAATGAAATTTTGAGGTTTTCTTAATGTATAAGAAAGCTATAAATTTAAGAAATATTTTCTTTTATATGAGGAAATTTTGGATTTTCATGTTGCTAAATATAACAGGTCATACTAAAATGACAGGTTTGTAATTGGTTGACGTATTTATTACTGCTTAGTTGTTTGCGGGATGATATTTAGGACAGGAAGATAATGAACTGTGTTAAATGTGCAAGGATCATTGTTTTATTGTGTTTCATTTGGTTGTTTTCAGTTTCATTAATTTAAGAAGTTCTCTGAAGTTATTTTTATATTTTTAATTTCAGCAAAAAATTGATTTACATAGTTTAAAAGAATTTTTTCTACGATCGTGAAGAAGTGACTATTTTTTGCACTATGTGCTGTGCAAAAAGTTTAATTTTTTGCACTAGTGCAAAAAGTACCTTACTAGTGCAAAAAACACCTTCAGATCGTAGAAAAAATGTTGTGTGCAACACGTGCAAAAAGCATATTTGTTGCACGATGCATGAAGTTTGCAGCGGGAGACGAAGTCTTTGCACTTTTTGATCAAGAATCAAGACTTTTTGAACTCGTTACGCAAATAATTATTATTGAAATGCAAAAACTCAACATCAGTTTTTTCCTGTTTTTTTTGCGAAGCGACCATGTGCTCATAGCCTGGCTTGTAGACAGCTAAGTGCTAAGTCCTGTATACCATCCTCCTTTTCAAGAGTTGAAGATCTTTTTGAGAAAAGCCAATAGCCTTGAATGGTTCCCTTTCCAGAAGCCTTCTTTCCTTAGATAGTTTGATCCTAAAATTTCGATTTGGAGCAATGAAAGAGACAAAAATTCTCCCACCATGTAAGGGACTGTTTCATCCTCTTAAAGACAAAAACTCCATGTTGGATCATTTTTTACTCGAAGCCATACCATATGTTTACTCACTTGTGACTTGATTGTAACTCACCTGCTAGTATTTCCACCATTAGCCAGCAGTCTAACCGGCTCAGATCTAACAGAAAATCGATGTGTTGTCAGTTCACCTCTGGAGTGAACATCTTGGAGACCTTGAAGCATTCTGTGTGTCTCCAATCGCAGTTACTGGATTGAAAGAACACCCGTTCGACTAATGATCTTATCCTACCGTTCAATATACCAATTACTGGTTCATGCCTATGAGCCTCGATTCAGAGCTCTTTGCTATATCATTAGCTTTTTCGTTCCCAAAATTCTCATCGTACCCTGGTGTCAATATGAGTAACATATCAGTGCTATTCTTAAGCCCGAGATAATTCAAGGACCTAGAATATTCTTGCACTATTTTCATAGTGTAGTTTTCCAGCGCTTTTAGTCAGCCTGGCTATCTGGTAAAAATATTTATGACCTTGCCAAACCACTTATGCTCACTTATGGTGAATATCTCAGCCTGAAAGACTGTGCAGCGTTCGCCAATTGGAAAATTCATTGTCATTATTGAAGAAAACCGCAGTTCCACACCATTTTCACTGAGAGATACATCTGTGTGTATGTCCAACGTATTGACTGCACTGCCCAATACCAAATCAGCAACAGTCCGGTCCCTTATCGTTGAAATTACAGCCCTACGCTGCTTTCGAAAGGCAGATAGAAATACTGTGTCATCAGAGGGCATGTAAAAATCTATCAGGTGTTCTCGCAGATCCCTCCACAGGATTTAATGATTTTTTCTGCAGATTTTGGTGATTTGCAGGAGTTTGTATCTTTTTGTAGCCTTAAAACTCTCCATTTTTACAAATATATACAAGAGAGGAAATTCTCATAAAACCTGCAAACTCACTGTAGGCATTGTCCTGAAAGTACTCGTGATACATAAGCAAGCAAGCCTTTGTTCTGCCTTCAGTTTTTTTAATCGAATTTTCAATAAACGTTTTCGAGAACTCGCTGACAATGGGTCTAAGGTCTAACAACTACTTTTTACAGCCAGGAGACCATTTTTGGAATTGCCCTCCATTTTACAAGTCCTCCTGCACTGCCACAGAAGTCGAGTTACGTTTACGCATTTATTCCCAACATGAACGGCCCAATTTTGTCGCTTGTCGAGAGTAAAACCAAGATGCTTATAACAGTATTTAGGTGTGTTAATGTGTTATTACCAATTGAAAGAAGAGTGCATTTTTTTATTTATTCCTGTTGGTAAACGCAACGAGCTGTTTCTTAGAAGCATTGATCGCGAGACCATTCTTCCGACAGCAACTGTTGGTAATGTCCATGGAGTTCTGCATTTTAATGCAGAAATTCCCCATATTGTCCCATTGCCAAAGAATAATAACATCATCGGGAAAGCCGAATGTTTATAGCCAATCATCATTTATTATTAATTTATTTTTTATCATTAATTAGAAGTGGGTCTATAATAGGTTCCTCTTAGGCACATCTACGATTCACCTACCTGGGTTGTGAAGTGGTCCTTCGTGTGAATAAATAGACATTTATATTATAGCGTTTTTCCGCTCCGTTCAGGAGTGACTCAAAGGTGGCTTTGTAAAGAGCCCTTTTTATGTCAAGAAAAGTGCAAGAGTGATAGACTTTTTACAAATATTCCATTCAGTATCATCATCAGTTCCAATCGACTCACAGTACTTTTTTTTGTTAGATTTACGAATACGCCTTTTGAAAAAATTCCTTGCTTCGCTGTACAGTCAGCTTTATTACGAATTTTCTTGGACCTTTGTCAAGGTAGTTTGTTAGTCTGGGCTTTTGAGTGCTTCTGTGCAGGCAGCGAGGTGAACACAATCAGTCTTTTGTGTGCACCTTGTTACCTCGTTTCAGAGTACGAGCCTGCACTGGACTGGACTAACAGGTAATTGAGCTGGTCAACGACTGATAACACAGACCTTGAAAATTCTTTCACTCGCCCGTTCCTCTCCTACAAAGTCCCCAAAGCACACCCCATCTGCTTGTCTTGGCTCCCGGTAAACACGATCCTAGGCTGAGATCCCCTTTACTAGCAAATCGATAAATCTGTGATCGCTCATAGGTATATCCGTAGGCACAATCCAGCTCCTGATATCTTCTAGAAAAGACTTGGAGTATAAGAGTAATGTATGTAGTTTCTTGCGTCGGGAGTTAATAAAAACCTGCTCTTCTCTGGCATTAAGACTTGACATAGTTTTTAAATTAGTATAGTAATCAAGTTCTCGTATCTTGCGGTAGATGGGCACAATGAGTGAAAACAAATGAAGTTGTTTATTTAATTCAATTAAAACAACCCTAAAATTGTTTCCGTTTTAATTCGTTTGTTAAACACAAACCAGGAAAAAATATCCGAAATTGCATTAAACCTGTAAGTCAAACGATTTAATGATAAGCGACCCAAGTATGTCAAGAATATATTTGCCTTTTTCTTTAAAAAAAATTGATTCAGGAAACAAATCCTGAAAATTTCGGAACTCTAATTGATTCTATTAATGCCCCATTTACGTTTACCGATGCATATTGTTTGTCTCAACTTTAGCAATTCCGCTATTCCTCCTAGCATAGGAACGTTTTTTGAAAAGAAAATATGAAGTTGAAATCACTTCTTTAGATTTAATCAATTGGAATCTGTCATTAATAACTAGATGAAGAAGATAAGTTGGAATAAAGACTTTTTATAAAAGTTAAAGATCACAAATTCATATTTTTAAAATATTAAGGGCAAAGGCTTGCAGGAAATAAATCCAAAGTCATTCATAAATAAAAATTAGAAAAGTGGGTGTAACAAAATTTGCTAAACATAACATTTCTAAGAGAATTTCACAAAAAATAACAAAACATTAGATTAGATTTGTGCTGTGATCAAAACGATATTTTGTACCACACCTGTTTACTCTCTGGTGAGTATTCAGTTAAAGCACTTCCTCCAATCCCGTTTGCTTTAGTAGCTTCAGGATATCGAAAGGCGCATGTTTATGGATTTCATTCGCAGACATTCGTATCTCTCCTTCACTGCACCGCATTCTGATTGAACAACTAAATTAATTCCTGAGGCTTAATTAAGTCTGGAGCGCTATTTTAGACTTTGGACCGTTTTTTACATAGTCAAAAAAAAGGTTGCGGACCGATGTTATTGATGCTCCTTGCTAATTTCTCAGTTTCTTCATTACTTGCAATACTCGCATAACCAGGTATCTAGTAAACTGTTACCATTACCAAGCTTGTTAGGCTAGTCCACACAATTTCCCAACTATTGGCATACGATGGCATATGCGTTTAGTTTAGTGCCTTAATGGCTGTTTGACAAGATGGTAATCTTCTTGTTGTGATCATTTTTGTTCAAGTCTGAGCATCTTCAAAGTGTACATATTTTGGGCTGAAAAAGTTGAAACAGGTACCCATTGGTTCAATGTATATGGTTCTCGGTTCAACTGCTCCTCTGCCAAACCCTTTCTCGGTTTTTGAACCATCCCGTACTCACTACTTCCCCCTTCTTTTAACACCTCGATGTCTATTTCAAGCAAACTTAAACAGGGGCTTCTCTCTTGGATGTCTCCTTTAATGTTTAGACTCGATAACTATTCCCTTTCCAATGCCATTTTTCAAAGCCAATGCTCTCAATATGCAAGTAATAATATTCATATATGAATGTTCTCTCTAAAAGTAAGAATATTCATATATAAAGAAATTCGCTAATAATTTGCCAATTTATTTCAATTCCGAACTTTTCCGACCTTTCAATAAAAGCGTTTGTATCAATAATATTTTAAATTTCTTTTCTCACTTGATTTTTGTTTGATGATCACGTCACAATGTCAATTAGTAATATGTAAATGTTTTTTTTTCTTCATAAATGATGAACATTTTTTTGTTATGTAAAGCTTAGTCAATTTTGCAATTTGTATTTGTAATGGCATATTTTCTCGTTTGAATAGAATTGTTTATTGAGATTATATGGAGATGGAGATTTGAAATGAGAAATTTATAATTTGTAAACGATGGAAGGAATAATAGTAAAGAAACAAAATACTGAAGAATCTAACTATATATTCTTGACCAATTTATTCGATCGGAGGATTATGTAAATTTAAATCGGAGAGTGAACATTGTTATCAGTAGTGTTATTGTGACACAAAAAAATGTTTAAAGTATATTCTTGATTTATTAATTGTTCTTATTAAATTTGTTGAATTAATTTGTTTTTAAAATTGGTGTTTTATCCTTACTGTGTTAAGTTTTCGTTGCCGTTTATTAAGTGTTGAGTGTTAAAAAGTTTAACAAACAACAATTTTCAAAGGCAAACAAATAATCCAAACAAATTTCAACATTTTTAATTTATTTTGAGTAACATATTGTTGTATTTTTAAATATGAGTATGTTTGTATTAGAAATGGCTTCGAAGATAGCGAAATTGTGTTTAAAAAGGTGAAAATAACTCGTCTAAAGTTCTTCGCATAAAAGTAAATGAGAAGTTCTTTTCTAATACAAACACGCTCATATCCAAAACTATGTAATTTAAAATGTTGAAATTTGTTTGGATTATTTGTTTGATTTTGAAAATTGTTGCTTGTACAACTTCTTAACTGTAGTCTGTAACATAAACACACTGTTAGGATAACAACACCAATTTAAAAATAAATTAATTTAATAAATTTAATATGAACAATCAAGAATATGCCTTTTTTGTGCCATACTAATACTACTGATAACAATGTTCACTTGTTGATTTAAATTTACATAATCTTCCCGGATCAAAATGATCGACAATATGTATTAAGATTTTTCAGTTTTTTTGTTGCTTTTTCTATTATCTCTTTCATCGTATATAAATTAATAATTTCTCCTTCCATATATCATAAAATCAAAAATTTATTCAAACGAGAAAATATTCTCCTTCAACCATTCTTATTAGTTACAAATGAACAAAACTGCATTCTATCTACATATAACATTATGACCAAGATTCACATAACAAAAATTTCTATGTAGGCGCAAACAAGTATTTCTAATTAGTATTGAGTGCAATTAACTAAAAGAAATGTTAAAATATTATTGCGTTATATAAATGCTTTTAAGTCTCTTTCAATTTAATAGGCTGGACTTGAAATCAATTGGCAAATTATTAACGAATTTCTTTATATATAAATATTCTTACTTTTAGAGAAATATTCCAAATAGTTAGTCGTTACAGCATTATTTAAACAAAAAAAAATCAAACCCAAATATTATCGCTCTATAAATCCTTGTTTGACGTTATCTTGTGAAATTTGCCAAATCCAGCAACTCCAATCCAACTGAACAGATTAATTTTTCGTAAACTCTGAACATATACATTTTTATCAGAATGTGCAACATTAATGCACTAAAAAAATTAAACTTAAATTAAAATTACATATTTGTGTTTGCATAAGCAAAATTGTATTACGGTGCCAGATGCACCCTAAGACAATTTTTTACTTACGGCACTGCTTCTCTTTGACTTAGCAAAGTTATATAGTGTTAAAGTTATATAGTGTATCGTTTTAAAAAAATCCTATATTGAATAGTGACCTGAAGTGAACTTTATCAACTGACCGTTTTCAAAAACTGTCAATATGGACCAATCAAAATCCTAATTTTGTAACGTTGTAAACTTTACCAAAATCCCTTTGGAATATTTAGAAAATAGTTGACAACGAGCCTTGCTTGGAAAAAAGCAAGTTCTCTTTCCACATAGGGCCTTGAACTATATTTAAAATTTATCGGATCAGTAAAATTCAAATTATGCTAATTTACTTATGACATTATTGATCCATTGACCAATTTTTAGCTTATATCAATGTTAATAAAAGATTTGTTTGGTTAGTACAATCGTTAGTATTCATAACAATATTTTATTGTGAAACTTTTTGACAACAAACAAGTAATTTAATAACCAAATAATCACGCCGACATGAATTTAAAAAAAATATCCAAAAATAATAAATATTAATCAGTAAGTAAAACAGTCGTTTCCAAAGTGCATGGACAAAACCGACCATGATTTTAAAATGTTTTATAAAAGAAGGAGAAAAGCCATTCAAGAAATAACAAATAGTTTAAATTTGTTTGCAATTGAGAACAAAACCCTTAAACAAAAATTTTACATGTTTTATCGTCAACACTAATATCGATGATACTTATCGGTAATCTTGGTAATCAAAATATTCAAATTAAGCCCTCAACGCTTTCGTGCTGCATTCAAAATACATAAAAAACAAAACGTCAACAAACTATTTTGATTCCCACAAAAGATTTCTTCATTGTTAAAGTATAATTTATTTTATTGTTTTTCGAAATTTATAGGAAAAGTTAAAATTTATTGCTGACAAAAAATTAATAAATAAATATATCAAAGCAGCAAGGGTAAATATTACCTTAAAAATTTGTTGAGTGAAATCAATAAAATGTAAAACTTCTTTACTATAGCCATCTATACACCCGTTTTCTCAAACCTGAGATGACCTTTTCTTGACGTATGGACTTTTCAGTGCTTTTGATCGTGTTTAGCTAGAGTAGCTAGATTTTCTCACAGGCTTGATAATTATGCGTTTGAATATTTTTCGCTACAAAAAGGTTGCTCAACATACACTTGAATGAATAAGGCACCAAAAAGACTGTTTCGATGCAATTTAATTTTGTTTATTTCCTTTGTATTTTAATTCCATTAATTTGTAGTTTTAAAATGACAAACCAATTGACACGATTTACATGAAATTAAAAAATATAAAAATAATAAAAGTAAGAAGAAATCGAATTTCAAAATCCCGGACATTCTTAAAGTAAAAGAATAAAACAAAACAACAACAAATACTCGACATGTCTCAGTAGTAGCCAAATGTCTTGTACAAAAATGTATGTATGCACATTAAATCCGTGATCAGCAATTTGTGCTCGGTGAACAGATTACAACAGGTAGCAAGCTCATTTAATTTTTTTTCTTTTATATTTCTTAAGTATTATTTATTTATTTTCTTGTGTTCTTAAATTTAATTTTTTTTATCATTTTGTCTTGTTGTTTATTGTTCAAAGATTTTTGTTTTGTTTGTACTTTTGAATTGTATTGTATACGATGTGTGTAGGTGGATGATTATATATTTTAAGTTTGTTTTATGAGACGAGAAGTGAAATGGAATATTACAGAAAAGAAAATAAATGAAGAAACAAATTTATATTGGATTGAAATAAATTGAAGAGATTCTAATCTCTTTTGGTTATTTTTCTTATATCTTTCTTTTATGTTTTCGTTGTTGTTGCCATTGCTGGTGTGTTTCATTTCCAGTAGATGATAGTTTACGTGAATGGAAAAACATTGTAATAGATAAGAGGTCAAAATTATTACAAGATTTTTCTAATTTGATAGAGCTTGAGTTTTTTTATTGAGTTTCTGTGAATTGTTCAAAATTAACTTTTGTGTGGGGAAATGTTGTAATGTAACACGGTGTATAGATTATTCTGATTATCGTTTAAAATTTGTTTAAGGATTTTCAATTGCACTATTTATAAAAAAAAACTGATAATAAATTTGATTACAATTTCATGGAATGTTGACCTTCATTTCGGTCCTGAAATTGGCTTTCATTAAATTTTTACTAATCATTGCATAGTTATTAATTGGTGACATAACAAAGTGGAAAGTTACAGTAATGTTCTTTGTCTATTTCTGTTGGCAAAGTAATTACTTAAAGCCTTATTTCATTGCAATTGTACAAAATAAGTACTGGTTAAGTACTGGACGTTTGTAGAGCAGAAGATATTTAATTTTTATGAGGTCGATAACACTTTGGGATGCTTACCCTGTACACTTGTACACTTTATGTATTATATGTATTTCCATTTTTTAGAAGTAGTACGCCGCACACAAAAACTCCCTTGCAAATATAAAGGAATATGATCTTAGTAATAAATCCCTACTCCTTTTTCCTTGACGAATTCACCCCTCAGGCATTTAGAATTAAAACAAATTTTTTCCAATAACCGAATTTTAGTTTATAAAAAAATAATAGAATACCCCAAAATTTTAACTTAAAACTATTAGATTAAGAGCACAAATTACTTCGGTCTAAAAGGCCTAAGTATTACATACATGAGCTCAAAGTGAAATTCTTACCCCCACTTTTTTTGGCATTTCTCGACGTTTTAGGACCTACTGATTCTAAAAAAGTAAAAAAAAATGTATGTCTGTCTGTAGGCCGGTCACAACCTACGAAACCTAGAAAGCCGCTGGACGGATTTGAAAAATTTTTTTTTCTAAAAATAGGTTTACTCAATGGGAAGAGCCAAAAGGACGATGTGTTCGATAACTGTACCGGAAGTGTCAAGTGTGTCAAAACAAGGAAATTTGCATATTTTTTGCTTATAAAACGTTCATTTTAAATGATTACGAGTAGGAACATTGAATTTGGAGAAATTTTGATGGTCGGGATTGGTATGTGAGACTAAAATCTAGATTATTGCATTATAAGTTTGTCAAGCGTGTCAAAAGAAGGATTTTTATTTATTTTTTTATCCAATTTTTTGGAAAAATAAAATTAATTGTTTGTACGACATTTTGGAAAATTTAAAATTTTTGATTTTATTATAATTTTTATAATTATGGAACAAGTATCAATTTTTGATTTTGTTATAATTTTTGCAATGATTTTAGAGTTTTGGAAAAAGTTTGAATTTTTGAATTTTTAAGAATTTTTGGAATATTATTAGAATTTAGAAAAAGTTTAACTTTTTGTTTTATTCTAATTTTTGGAATATTTTTAGAATTTTGGAAAAAACAGAATTTTTAAATTTTATTTATACATATTTTTAGAATTTTGAAAAAAGTTTCAATTTTTGATTTTGTAAGAATTTTTGGAACATTTTTGGAAAAATTTTAAATTTTTGATTTTATTATAATTTTTATAATTTTGGAAAAAGTTACAATTTTTGATTTTGTTATAATTTTTGCAATATTTTTAGATTTTTTGAAAAAAGTTTTAATCTGTGCTTTTGTAATAATTTTTGAAATATTTTTCGAATTTTGTTTGAAAAAAGTTTGAATTTTTTATTTTACATAACGCTAAATGGAGAGGTTTTTGAGTAGATTGCTGATTGTATAATCTTTTCACTAAATTATGTTAATATATGATCTGTTATAATTTTCCAACAACGTATAGATGTTTCGTGTTAGTTTTGTAATACATATCTAAACAGAGGTAAAAAATACATGTACTTTAACAAAAAGTTATGTTTGATATACATCGCTGCCAAAACTTAAAACCATGTCTTCATAGAAGTTTTTTGCCGAAAACTATATCAAAATCCTTATAGGCTGGGGCCGTTACCTTTTGGAGATGAAAAAATTAGTAGCAGGCAACTGCCGGCTGGAATATATAGTTGAGGTCGTAAACAACGAAAAAAAAAGCTTTCGAACTTGAGATGAAGGGAAGTAGTGAAATGATGAATTACTTAATTTTTTTTATTAATAATTAAACCAAAAATTAGTCAAAAATAGTCACTATTTTTCGGCTAATTACTTAATAAAAAAGAAAATTAAATAATTTTTCGAGAACATTTTTTTCTAATATTGTTCAGGAACATTTTTTACATGCATGCAATATTTTTTCCGTCAATTTATTTTTATAGTATTGAAGAAAACTAAAACAAACGAAACTCAACAAAATGTTTTTAATATTAATATTATTTTATTTTATTCAAATTATATGTATAGAATATGTAACAGACGCATCACAAACTGAAAAAATACTTTCACACAACTAGACGAATAGAGATTTACTACTACAACAGAACGATCTCTGCTGCTCTTGTACAGGCTAATCCTACCACTCTCTCCCCCCAACCTTCAGTCGTTTTGGGCGGGCATTTCAAATACCTGCATGCTATTAAATTTTAAACTTCGTAATTTTTTTTACGTAACAGTGTTTTTTTATTTTTTATTTTATTCAATTTTAGCGTTGTTTCCAATAAGTAAATTCATTCAACTTTATTTATTTTATACCAAAGTAAATTTTTTCATTAAAATATTATGAATTATTAATATAAATATGCTAAAAAATTGACAAAAATGAAAAAAATCAACAAGTTGGAGATTCGATATTTTTTTTCGGTTTTTCTCAATTTTAAGCTGCTAAATAACAATAACAATAAATAACAACTTAAATAAAATAAAATAAAATAAAATAAAATCAAAATCCCAAAAAACATCAATAAAGTTGTTCGCCGAAGAGGGGTGTTTTTTCGGAAAAATGGTAAAATCTCGAAAAATATTTTTTTTCCATAATTGAAATAATTCATGCTTATTATGTGCAAATAACTACGTACTTTCACACAGTTTCATTTAAATTAAATAATTTTCACGCGAGAAAAAAATAAAAAACAGAAAAATCGATTTTTCGTCATTTTCTCGCAAACTTTGGGGTTATGTTGAAAAATTTGTGCAGCAAAAGTTTTAGATTTTTTTGTTATCTACAACTTTTGTATGAAACACTTTTCTCTAGGAGGCCTTGTTTCGCCACAAATAACGAAAAACGGTTTTCATCCCTTACATAGCACCCCATTTCACTACTTCCCTTCATCTCAAGTTCGAAAGTTTTTTTTTTCGTTGTTTATGACCTCAACTATATATTCCAGCCGACCGTTGCCTGCTACTAATTTTTCTTTTACAGCAATAAAAATCCATAACGGCCCCAGCCTATTAACCCAGTCCGAAGTCTTGATATCTTAAAGCTTGAGAGTTCAGCCCCTCCATATTTTTAAAAATAAATTAATCTAACAAACTTAATTTGAACAAAATACGTAATGCTCGACCGATAGCTTATTGCTAGAATTTTCTATCTTTTGTTTCTCTTTTATACACCTTGGTCACCCAATTACGCTCAATACAACAATTCCTTCCAACATATGATCTTAAAATTATCATTCTACAAAAAACTTAATTAATCACACGAAAATTTCAAAATAAATATTGAACAACAGTATTATTTATTTAGGCGAAAGTTCTTACTTTCTCTTATAATATCTGAATGACCCAGTTTTTGTTATTGATTGAAGCTAAAAACATGAAAAACATGTAAAACATGTATTTGCTCACGACATTTGTACGATTACATTATCAAGCACATTTTATGCATTTTTTTAAAATTCTTTTAATGGTACATGGAAAATTTTTTGAAAATTGGCCTAGTAAGAACGTAGTATTTCATTTCAGTAGCGATTGAGGATATTGGCCTTTTCAAATTCACTCGAATTCCATTTGACTTACTTATATTGAAGCTTGTGTGACGCATCGAATTAATCAACTTATAATTGTATGAACATACAACAATTTTTATGTATAAAATGTATTAGCTCAAACAAAAATGATTATAGTACTGTATAAGATAATCTTTACAAATTTGTTGATTGACTGGACTTTTTGCACTTGTTGTTTAAATGTTTTATTTTGACTCCCAATATAGATTACGAGTTGAAATAAGGCCGGACGCCAGTCGTTACAAACATGGTCGCCGATTACTAATGTATTCAAGACATAGAAGTCATTTTTTTGTCCTTTAGGTGCCGGGATGAGATTTTGCATAGTCCTGCAAATTTGAACAATGAGGTTCAAGTCTTGACAGTTGTAAAAAAGATTTTTTGACGAAAAGTTCACCGAGGTTTTGGCATTTGTCCGTAGATGAGTTCTGGTGGTGAACGCTTAAGATTTTTTTCACTTTAACTTGAATACCTAACAGGATAATAGGTATTTCTGAGCTCTCCTGTTTTGCCTGAGATTTCGCATAGTCCTGCAAATTTGTGCAATGAGAATTTCATCGCTTGACAGTTGTTAAAAAGATTTTTTGACGAAAAGTTCACCGAGTTTTTGGTATCTGTCTGTAGGTGACTTCTGCTGGTAAACACTTAAGATTTTTTTTCACTTGAACTTGAATACTTAACATAATAATAGGTATTTCTGAGCTCCACGGTTTTTCTCAGGCCATAAGTACTGGCCATAAGTACTGCTCTTAACTTTCGATGATATTTTTTAAAATCCTTTTAGATTGTGGATGGTAGCCTGTTGTTCGTTTTCGATGTGAGCCTTTTATTAATGTTAATTCGGTAAATAGTATTGTCTCAAATTGTGTTCCCTGATCAGTTGTGATAACAGTGCAACACCAAATCGTGATACATATAGTTATTGACATATGTCGTGACTAAAGTAGCAGCACATTTAACAGACATGGTTTGAAGGTTTAAGCTTCTGTTCATCGATCGATTAAGATCACCACAAGTTAAAATATAGTAGTACCCATTAGAAGGGGAAAGTAGTCTTAGTGTCTGGTTGAACTTTTGTTTGTCGTTGGACATTAGAGCGTTGGCAAGATAAACAAGATAAAGTTCAATGATTTATATCTTTATTTATCCTTGCTCTGACATCAGGTACAAGTTTTCTAAGGCGTTAACGATTGTTTTGTGCAATTAATCTGATATGCATGGGCTGTTGTTATTTTTTACCAGTTGGTGTAACGCATACTTTCTCAAAACCTGTCCGTATGAAAAGCTCTAGGTTTATCGTTGAGTAAATTTTTTGTTTAATTTTTGTGCTGTGAAGATAGTATTGAAATTGAAATAAACCTTGACTGATACTGTATCGTTATCAAATACACACTGAAAAAAAAATTGAAGTTCATGACAACCTCATCTCGTAGTTGGCGGTTGATTATTCATGCAAAGAAAATTTATTTGCAAACAATTTCACTGTGATCGGGACAACTACACGATAACATTTTCCTAACAACAGAATGAGGTTTATTTAAAATATAAAGTGTTATGTCCAATTTAACAGTAGTTGAATAAAGATAATAACTTTTTCCCTGAAAATCATTTTCTTTGGCCTTATATCATGAATTTTTCATTTTAAAGTTTAAGTATTTGAGATTAATTTAACCATATTTTATTTTCACATAAATGTTTCGTGTGATTGTCTCAACTTCATCGATTTATAATTGTAGAGTTGTTGAAGCAATTTCGTAGTTTGATTCGCCATATGTGACCGCACGGTGAAGTTGAGACAATTGCATTTCGATTGGAAATAGGACATGTTTTTTTCAGTGCATACATTAAATAATTTATCCTCGATATTTTTATCTTTACATGTTGGATTTTGGTTGTAAATTTACTATTGAAATCCAAATGGCAAGGTTGTCTCCGATTGCGATCAGTTTTAGACTGAATTGCTCGTGTTATAGGCTTGTGTTTGGTATAAATTGTGAATTTCCCATCCTCAACAAAATATACCAGAAATGTTTGATTGCTATAGATAAATTGCAAGAAGCGCTCGATCGAATACGTAGTATTCTATTTCAGCGTATAAAAGTTTCTTTGACTTTGATTATCGAAATACTGTTGTTACACTGCTGCAATGGCAATTTCCGATGAATTCGTAGTAATATGCTAACATCGTGATGTCTTACAATGCAATTTTTTTTACTTAATGAATACGTGTTGACATTCTTTTGGCCAATTTAAATATTTGCATTTTTAGGCTACTCTAGTAAAGCAGTCAAATGAGAATGAATAAGGACGATCGTTTCAGCTGATTTCGGTATAAATATAGTCGAATTCGTTTAATCGAAGTCTTGGATAATACTAATTTGGTGAAAAGTGTAGCATGACCGCGAGAAGGTCAAGAAGAGTTGCGATTGCCGTTTCATGAATATCTTCAATCGCTACTGGAATGATATGCTACGCGCTTACAAGGTCAATTTTCAAGTGCATAGAGAAAATTTAAGTGGGCATTATGCAATCTACAATAGATTCCTAATACGAAAAAAAGAAGATCGACAGGTATCTATTCAACCATATGATGAAAATCAACAGGTATCTGTTCAACCATATGATGAAATGTTATAAATTTAAGTTTTAAAGAAATTGGATCCAGTTAGCGTGACCTTGACACAGAAAAGAACCCGGTGGTAACAATATAATGAGCCAGTTTATGTTTAACTTAAGGGAACTGAAGAGAACTTATTTTGTAGCAGGTCGAATTGGCTGTCGACCATTTATTAAATGATAGTAAGTGTATCTGAAGTCTAAACCAACCATTGTGGCATAGATGGGATGCTCTGCAGCTGTTTGAAAGTGGGAATTTTCCTTTAACTTCGATGCCTCAACCTGTAGAATTTTCGATTCCTAGGTATTTAAAATTATTTCATTGGCATCTGATAAGGCAAGATCAGTTGATTTTATGCTATATGTTATTGAATGATTGCTATTGTCTGGCTGAACCAAAGGACCTGCTCCAATTTCTATAAAAAAGGTTTATTGATTCATTTAGTTGTCGAACACAGCCAGTAAAACGAACAAGAAGTTCTGCATTTACGCACTAATGTGCCAAAGGTTCTGGTGGTAATAGCACGTTCGTTTGCATCCTAGATCTCGCACCGTTTCTCGATCTTGATGTGTCGCAAAATTTGCAACTGGAATACAAAAATTGATTCAAATGAGTTTGAATTATTTATTTTTTTTAGATTTTTTGTTTGCTGTGTTTCATGTTGGTTTACTGATATTTAAATTAATTTTTTTTAAATATTAAAATAATTATGGAAACTTCATTTTATTATTCGTATGTAAGTCAAATATTTTATTTAATCTACCTATTGCAATGGGCTTCATCTCGGAATTTCGGAAAAATTTTGGTGCCAAACGACTAAATATGATAAGCGGAGACGGAAAAACAAAAAAAAAAGTTATATATATATATATATATATATATATATATATATATATATATATATATATATATATATATATATATATATTTATATATATATATATATATATATATATATATATATATATATATATATATATATATATATATATATATATACATATATATATATATATATATATATATATATATATATATATATATATATATATATATATATATATATATATATATATATATATATATATATAAACGATATGAGATATAACGAAAACGACTGGCACTCTCATGGTCGCATTTGTTGAGGTAGATCAAAAAAATTTAAAAATGTGTGTTCTATTAATATCTCAGACGAGTTCGTGAATCAGCGAAATCCGGCACGTGGTTAAGGAACGAGAACCTTTTTACTAAACAAATTTGATTTTTTAAAACCGTTATAACGGCCGTTTAGATACTAATATTTTAAAAAAGTTAACAAATTAAAATTTTTTGGAATTTTTTTATTAATTTGTTTTAAAAATAGACCTCTGCAGTTAGAGGTTCCTTAATGAATGGCTCCAACAAAAAAATTTGCAAAAAACAATTTTTTTTAAACAACCGGCACTCTCATGGTCGAATTTGTAAGGCCAGATCAAAAAACCTTTTCTTTTATTATTAATATATTGGAAACTGGACAGCGTTTTATTAATATATTGGACAAGTTCGTAAATCAGCCAAATCCGACACAGGGTTAAGAATCTAGATGCTTTATACTAGAAAAAAACTCTGTTATTTAAAACCGTTATAACGGCCGTTTAGATTCTAATATTTTTAAAAACTTCATAAATTTAGAATTTTTGAAAACTTTTTAATCAGTTTTTTTCAAAAAAAGACCTCTGCAGTTGGAGGTTTCTGAGTGAGCGGCTCCAACAAAAAAGCTTGTAAAACACAAAATGCGTTTGAATCAACAGGCACTCTCACGGTCGCATTTGTAGAGCCAGATCAAAAAACCTTCCGTAAACATGTGTGTTTTATTAATATCTTGGACCAGTTCGTAAATTAGAAAAATCTGACACATGGTTAAATAACTAGAGGCTTTATACTAGAAAAAAAATCGTTTTTTTTATCCATTATAACGGCCGTTTGGATACTAATATTTTTAAAAACTTCATAAATTTAGAATCTGTGGAAGCATTTTAATCCGTTTCTTATAAATATAAGCCTCTGCAGTTAGAGGTTTTTGACTTGTTGGCTTCAACAAAAAAGTTTGCAACAATCCCCAACTACAATTTCCAAAAACTTTATAACAGTCAATGAAAAAAAATAAAAAGGTTTGAATAGAAGAAATTAATTTTTTTTCTTAGAAATCAACAATTTTGATATTTTGCAGCAATTGGATGACATATGATATAGCGTAGGCTTGTGTCATAAATTGTCACCCACATGTTCTGTGGTAGATTTGATATTTGTTTGTTGCAAAATTGGATAGATATAGTTTTGCTTATATGTAGCTAATTTTCTTTTTAAAACTTGTTCGATATCTGTTTGAAATTAGTTTGTGTTGTTTAAACTTATCTGATACATCAGATTCTACTGGCACACAAAACTGTCTGATTTCGAAATCTACCTATTTCTAGCGGATATACGTGCCGCTTGGACTTTTTTTCATTTAAATTGTATTATAAAAAAATAGTGAAAAAAGGATTATCATTTGCAAATGCAACTCTCAACTTAAAAATACGACCGCTATCTTTATTTCTAGTAATGATGTTACCAAAAATATTAGTCTAGGAATGATTCATAACGTATCATAAGATCCTAGCCATAAAAGTCATACAGCAAATATTCCAGTATTTATACATCGAAAATTCCATGCCCAAAAGTTCTACCCGCTTGGAGGAATCAGATTTTATTGACTAACAATTTTTTTTGATCTATGGGTGTAACAGTCTCGCATGGGTGTGACAGTCTACGGGTGTGGCAGTCTCCTGTCTCTGCTATTAGTATACGAGTTCGAGTGATATCATATACCCATCATATACCACTGGAAATATCAGTGAGATATCACTAGCCAGGTTGATATCTTATGGGTGCTAGCGGATAAACTGTATTCAGTCAACGATAGTACTCTCAGTTTAAGGTATGGAATATTCCTTGCTAATATCATACTGTTGCTTGCTAGAAGAAACGAACCTTGATCGAAGAAACGAACCATTTAACTCTATATCTTGGCTTTAATCATTGAGGAAACAGTTAATGACATGATCAAGGAATATACCACTAACTGGATTATTGGCAACCCCATTTTAGTTTTGTTCCTGTAAATTTTTAAAACAAATTTGTTTTTCCTCTTATTTTATTTGTTCTATCCTATCATGAAATATTAGCCTTTGTAATATTTTATATGTGAAAGGATTAAGGGTTTATTGTTAAGTTATCCATTCATTAACAAAAAAATGATTTGCGTTCTTCAACACCTTAGAACGTATGTGAGTACCTCAGGAAGGCAATAGGAGACGGACGTAATAAACGGTCATAAAAAATTCTGCTAAAATGGAAATTATGTCGCTGTTGCTCATCATTGTGGTGAATATTTAAAGCTGATCAGGTTGTCAACGCTCATACATAGAGCATGAACGACACAAAAAAATATATACATAAACAAAATATAGTATAAAGACATCGGTACATAGATAATATTTTAATTTAATTCAAAGGAATCAAAAAGTAGCTTGGTAGATTACATCAATACATAAACAGCAATAAATAAACAACAATACAAATAATATTTACATTGCAAATCAAAACAGATAAGCGAGAACATTTGTGTATATAATAATAATAAGGAACAACTCGAATCTTACTTTAAAAATTTTCAAAACATCGACACAAACAGATCAAACAAAAACCATTATATATTTCATATTAACACAGGATATCCATTTTTTTTAAGGCGTTCATGCTCCATGTAGGAGCGTTGCCAGGCTAATCAGCTTTGAATATTCACCACGGTCATTCGCAACTGCGATATAATTACCATGGCAGCCGATTTTTTTAAGGTCGTTTATTACGTCAGTCTCCCATTGTAGTCGTGGTCTACCTTGCGGTCGCCCATTCCCTGGGGTACTAACGTACATTTTTTTAATCATTCCAGACTGTGAATCGGCTCGTAGAACATGCCCAAACCAAGCAATCCTATTAGAACGGATACAACCTATTATATCAGGACCCCCAAGCAGGTCTCTGATCTCAGAGTTATACCGGGTTCTATACTCTCCATCGTCTATCTTAAGTGGACCAAAAATGTAGAGTAGGATCTTACTCTCCAATACAAATAAACGCGATTCGTAATTTTGTGTAAGGGTCCCCGTTTGTGACCCATACATCACAACCGGTCTAATCAATGTCTTGTATAACTTGAGCTTGGTGTTAGTTGATACATACGGTGATCCAAGGAGAGGTTTAATTGAGTAGAAAGTTCGATTACCTGCAGCGATTCAAGCTTTTATATCTGTTAGTATGCTGCTCTTCGAGTCAAGCATTGATCCCAAATATTTAAAAGATTCAACTCACTCAATTCGTTCATCGCCGCACATCAAATCTTTCTTCTTAGCCTCTCTTGAAACATTCATATGTTTGGTTTTATTGTAGTTAATTTGCAGACCATTTTTCCTAGCACCACTCTCAAACGACTTGAAAGCCTCACTCATAACAGCTTCACTTCGGCCGAGGATGACAACATCATCAGCGTATGCGATCATCTGTACTGAGTTTATTGACAAGAAATTGTTGTTAGTCGGTAATTTGTTTTAACGGCACACATATTCTAAGGCGAAATTAAAGAGTATAGGAGAGATAGCATCACCTTGTCTTAAACAGGAGTTGACTTTAAAAAATTTTGATATTTCGTTCTCTACTCGTACACAGCATTGAGAGTTCTGTACTGTCATTTTGCATAGTGATACCAGTTTACCAGGAATTCCCATTGACACCAGGGCAGATCATAGACTCTCTCGTTCGATAGAGTCGTAGGCCTGCCTGAAATCAATGAAAAGTTGGTGCGCAGGTATGTTGAACTCTCGACACTTTTCCAAAATCATCCTTTTGAGAAAAGTGCATCGGTAGTACCTCGGCACCACCGGAAACCACACTGATATTCTCCAAACAGTTGTTCAGCAAAAGGATTGATTTTGGATAGCAAAATGTAGGAAAAGATCTTACATGCTGTGCAAAGGAGAGCGATTTCTCTGCAATTTACACATTGTAGGCGATTACCTTTTTTATGGATTGGTATCAGCAAAGCTGTGTTCCAGTCCTATGGCTTGGTTTCAATTCTCCAGATTTTTTGAACAAGCTCAAACAGTCTTAGGGATAGAGTTTCAACACCATGTACAATCATTTCGCCGCTTCGAATTCCTCTTTGGTATGTTCGTCTACATCTACATTTGATGCACGAATAAGCTTTGCTCGTCTTGTTGCTGGTCACTTAAGTTGGAAAGTTTCTCAAAATAAGCGGCCCAAGTATCTAAAATATTTTTAAGGTCTACTTGTAGCTCCCCATCTTTGTTTTGAATAGCAGTCGATCTAGTTTGAGGACCCTTCTTTAAGGTTTTAACCTGTTGAAAAAAGTTACGTGATTGATGTTCCTTATTGAAGTTTTCAATCTCCTCACACTGTCTCTTCCACCATTCTCTTCGTTCGTCTACATAGCCTTGTAACGGTTTGTCTTGCCAGTTTACAGTTCTCCTTCGTGGACCTGGTGTTGCGTCCTTGTAGACACATCAGACAGCAATCTCTTTTGTATTGAATAGCGTCAAGACATGCTTGATCCATCCATCGCTTCTGGGGGTGGTTCTGTGAGCGTCCAAGTATTCCCTTAGCAGTGCTTAAAACAGCATCTTTGAGCTAATACCATGACTTTTCGACGTCTCCATTAATAGTTTCTGATTTTTTAAATGTTTCGGCAATATGGATTTGATATATCTCTTCCGTTTCAGCATTCTTTAATAATGAGGTGTTTAAACGTTTCCGTTGATTAAATTTCGGAATGCCTGGATTTGGGAAGTGGAACCTTATCGTAGCACATACAAGGAAATGGTCACTTTTAATGTATGCACCTCTAAAGGATCGCACATCCAGAACGCTCGAAAAGAAACGTGTTGTTACTAGAACGTGATCAATTTGATTTCGAGTGTTTCCATTCGGTGAGACTCAAGTCTGCTTATGAATCGATCGATGCGGAATTAGAACGTACTGGCAATTCTCAAATTATTTGATAATGCAAACTCAGTCATTCTCTCACCATTATCATTCGAATTCAAATGCAAGCTGTTGGGACCCACCACATTTCTATAAGAGGAAATTCCTTCCAACCTGTCCATTAAAGTCACCAAGAACCATAATGGAGTCGCTTGTTGGTGTTTGTTTCATAACCTCTTCTAGTGCTATGTAGAAATTATCCTTCTCGTGGACGGTCCTAGCTTCAGTAGGTGCATGCACGGCGATAAGAGAAATGTTGTTATATGTACAGCGTACACGTAGGTAGCAGATCCTCTCACTGACCGGGATGGATTTCATCACAGCTTCTTGTATCCGTGCACCAACAAAAAAGCCAGTTCCAAATTTTCTTCGAGAAGGATGACCACTACAGTATAGAGAGTGACTATCCAAATCTTGTTTTCCGATTATCGGCTGTCTAATTTCTTGTAGAGCAATAATATCCATCCTATACCTCTCAGCCTCTGTTTCTAGACTTATAAGAGCATCAGGAGCGCTCAGGCTGCGCACGTTCTACGTTCCGATTCGGTAGTCTGGTCATTTTTCACATCCAGGAAAAATGCTGTTTTTGTGTCCGGGTCTGTTATTCTCTTTCTGTACATAAGTTTTTTTCCTGGGTTAGGGTGTTAACCTTAGGCCCAACCCAAATTGTCGTGAATGGGTCCGTTCTGCATATTAAGGTCACCAGAAACAACCTCTTTACACGTTTATATAGCGAACCGCTTGATTCAAGACAAACGCCCGCTCCAAGCCGCCCTTGACATGGAGAACCTTGACATTGGCGCCAATTCGCTGTGATAGGATATCCACATCAACACAAAATATCGACATAGAATAACATGATCAACAGGCTTAGCACAATACCATTGAGCAAAGATGATAACCAAGAACTAACAAAGAACTAAATAATGTGAAATGTATAGTCCGCAAAAATGGATAATAATTGCGTTTCAAATAACTCGCTGTATATCCATTGTTGTGGGCTATATATTTGAATAAATAAAAAACACAAAATCAGAAAATATCGACAGAACCTAATATCTCTAAACATATAAAATCATTTTGGTCGTTGCATATAAAACTAATTATAAAACATAAAATATAATAATTCCTAGAAAAACCAAAGATCCTGAGATAGGTATTTACAAGTTAATGTGATAATAAAGTTGATGTGAAGATTGCTAAAAATTATATATTGGTCAAACGGAGCGATCCTTCAAAATAAGGTTTGGTGAACACATAAATGACTTGTAAAATGAAAACACAATATCAAATTATGCCAATTAATTTACAAATAAAAAGCATAAGTAAACCGATATGAACAACAACTGAAACATAATAATAAATAAAATGTGGAATGACCCAAAAAGAAATGACGAACGCACATCTACAAACACAAAAATGATAATTTTGATTTGATTTTTTTTTCAAGAATTGATATCTAATTAAACAATAAATCCAATCACTTAGTACAATATTTCATGATAAAATACAGGAAATAAAAATAAAATACATGAGTTAAACGCACGAAATACCCTTGTATAACGAGTAAGAAAAATTCGCACAAATAAAAGTTCATCCACCAGTAGCCCAAATAAACTACCAAAGCTAGTGACTGCTTTTGTCAGTGGTGTGTGATACCTCACGTTAACTTAAATGACAATGGTATGGACTAGAGTACGTTGTGACCCGTAGATCAAAAATAAAAAATTAAACTGATCATGCGGACGAAGTATAAAAAATTATTTGAAATAATTAAAATCATATTGAAAAAAATTGAATTCCTAAAGATTTCTAAAGTTCGAATTAATTTGTAGAAAGCTCAACCATATGTTCTATCTTTTAGTTTTTTAGCTCCCTTCCTGAGCCGTATGATGGTATTTTATTACAGCTACGTAAATCAAAACTAAACAATTCCCCTCTCATCACGGCATGGTATCAAAATCTTTCAATAAAAATAACAATACAGATTTAGATTAGGCCCAATTAGCTACACAGCTTTCCACTCCCACAAAAAATATTATATCATTTCAAAGGATAATGTCTTACTGGCGAACTCAGAATATCATAACAATTGAAAAGTCAGTGGTGTAAAAGATTACATGCTTAATACGTATGTTATTTGATTGACTTACCTTTAAAATTATCTTAAATTTTAAGATTTATATAAATTGAAATTTGATGTTGTTTTTTCTGTTTTTATTTATATATTTTTGTGATTTATTATTATTACGTATTGGTGACATTTTTTTTTAAAATGTTTTTATTAGACGAGACCAGACCTCTTTAGTTTTACTCATAAAATTAAAAATGTGGGTTGGAACCAAGCTTATTTTTAAAATTCTTCATTATCAAGTGACTCAGATGATATAATAAATTAAACGCAAAATAAATCATACTAAAATCAATTAGCATAAATAATAAACAATAAACAACATTTTAATATTTATATTGATAATAAGTTATGATATTAGTATTTATTTACCATACAGTCAAGGTACCATCTAACCTGCTTCTGTAAAATTTAAATAAATTCTATAATTCGAAATTCATTATTTTTCTAATCGTTTTTCGTGAATCAACAAAATATTGAATTTATTGTACAAGCAAAATAATCATGCATTCGTCAGTCTGTTTTAATATTAGAAATATTTCTATATAATTTATCAAGAAATTGAAATCATCAAATGAAAAGAAATAAGTTTAAATGACTAATTCATCGAATTTTAAATATTGGATTTCAGTTTCATAGAGGCTCGGCGAAGGATGAATAATTATTAATGTGTAAAAACTAGATAACTAATTTACATATCAAAATGTTGTAAGATATGATATCATACTAATATCGTTAAGGTAAAAACTCAAGACGCCGTCTAATTACACTATCTTTAAATAATTTTCAATAAATAAATACATCTTATTCGCAAGGTATAGTTATTGACTTAAAGTGCAACTATTACTGCTAGCAAGTAGCAAGATTGCAAAAGTTGTTCTAAAATATCTTAGGCTTTCAAGTTATCAGGATTTCAACAATATAGCGTTTGTAAACATGATGCGTACTGACTCTTAAGGAAAGACTCAGCTTGAGGATGGTTTTTCCTGACCCAGACGGCATTAGTTCGAATAGATTTCCAAAATTTACTAATAGTTCGGATAGTATGTGTCTAATTATAAATCGGATGCAAAGCGATCCTGCGCATTTTGGAAGTAAGGCTTATGAGTATTGAACACACTCAAAAAATTCAACTCAGTTTCCATATAAAGAGCATCCACGACCGAGTTTGACATTGAAACGAACATGCGGTTCCTCAGATCGATGTGATGGATTTATGCCGTGTTTGGAAAACCAGTTTGCGCTAGTTATACACATAAATATTTGTAACGCTAGCAGTGTTCCGATTTTTATTTTATTTTGCCCTTAAAAAGTTTTTGTCTCCCAAAATAAAATACATATAAATTAAAATCTGCACTCAAAGAACTAAATTTTACTTTCTTATTTTTCGCCCTCAGATATTTTAATTTTACTTTAGAAATAAATTTTTGTACGTTATACGTTTTATTTTTTTTATTTTATTTCGTTCAAAGAAAAGAGGAATAAAATAAAATCTATTTTTTTTTAAACAATCCGTTTACGGTTACTTACATATTTTTGTTTGTTTTGTTTTATTCTGGTTAGTTTTCGTCCTATGTATTTCGTTATTTGTATGATTGAATCGTAATTTTAGGTAATGATCTCCATTTAGGTAAATGATTTAATAATGAATAATTTTTAATATGTTATGCATGAATTAAATTATAAAGTAAATAAAATTATTTATTATTATTTATTTAAAATGATTTATTGAACGGATTCGTTAAAATTAAAATAAATAATAGTCGAAAAAAAATCAATTAATTTATATTTATAAATTAATTAATTTTTTTCCGACTATTATTTTATTAATTAATTTTATATAAATTTTATTTCTATCTATTCCGACTGATAAGGGCAAATGTACGTTTTTCTTTTTTTTATTAAAACAATAAAAAAACATAAGTCGACTTCGATTTGACTGAAGTAACTGTATTATCTGAAAAAACTATCGCTTTGTTGTTGTTTTTTTGTAAACTAAGCTATTTTATATTCATATCGACCTCGCTTATTTTCATACATATTTTATTAACCAAACTAAACCAAAAGAAAAGAAAAACAAAAAAATTATTATAAAAAAAATCTCTGAGAGCATTATATTTATTATTTTCAAATAACTATCTGCCAACAAAATCTTTTCTCGTAAATTTTTATTTTGCCTATAAAGAGTTTTTTTGTAAATTTTTTAATATTATCCTAAGTGCAAGAGCGAAAAATAAATTATAAAAATAAAGCCCGCATGGTATTATTTTTAAAATAAGTGCGAGCGCTCTTAAAAAATAAAAATCTGATCACTGAACGCTAGTTATACATGCGCTAGTTATACACATAAATAATTTATAATTTATTTATTGTTGATTACATAATTTATTTAAGAAAATTGTAAACAAATTTAAGAAATTGAAATCAAAACTAAACCGCGGCATATTTGTTGTAAATTTTGTACCCAAAGTACTAATGCTAGATTCCAATTTGCTGATATGTAAAAATTGCCGAATTTGTTTAAGTAATTTTAGTATAATTTGCAAATGTTGTGAACTGGAATACTATATTAATAATATATTTTAGTACAAATCCTAAGATGGGATGGCTTTAGTTAAGATATAAATTTTTTTAAGAAGGAAACAAATATTTTTTAAATTGTTTGTATAAAAAATGTAACGACCAACAAAAATCTGATTAGCGAACATTTTTTTTAAAATCTAAAACAATCAGTTTTCACATAATTACACATACATTCCGTACTATCAAACAATTTGATTCGTTTCATAAATAACATCTGTCTATTTATGACATTCTACTGTAATGCATAATTTTTTTTTATTTTAAAACATTTAACGGATCTTATATTTCGATGAGAAATCAATTGTTTTTATTATTATTTTTTCGTTTTTAATGTGAAACAAATATATTTTTTGCTAATATTAAAATAAAGTAAGTTGATTCTGTGCAGGCGTTTGTGTTGAATTAGTGAAAGGCTTTACATTGTTATAAATAAAGAATGTTTGCAATATTAATAATTGACTGCATTTTGAAGGACCTTTTGCTTTTTCAATATGATAGTATGGGACGGTTTATTTGAATAATTTTTGTCTGTCTTTTTATTTGTTTTTTTCTTATACACGGAAGATTTTCAATATGTGGGTAAATTTTTGTTTTTTGCTGGAATAAGAAAACCAAAAACAATAAAGATGAATGGAAATCGTTAAAAATCGAATCAATTTATAAAGCCACATTTTCAAAATGAATAAGTTTTGAGTGTTGTATTAGAATGAACAGTCGTATTTTCATAATTATATTATATTTTTTGACACATATTTTTATACAGAATATCATTAGATATAAATAATAGTATATATTGTGTACCCCAAGGCTCAGTATTGTCCCCAACCCTATTTTTGATTTATATCAACGAATTGTTGAAAATCACCAGCAACCCAATAAATAGTTTTGCAGATGATAGTACTCTGCACAAGTCGTTCGAGCCCCTTCCTTCAAAAGGTAAAATGCACGAACGAATTAATCCTGCCCGGAGAGACGCTGCCATAAACGTGAACAAAGACCTGAATAAAGTCGCCGATTGGGGTGACCAAAACCTTGTCAATTTCAACTCCACCAAAACACAGCTGTTGATTGTTTCCAGATTAAAGACCGAGTTCCCCAAAGATATTTTATTTAGTATGTGTGATGAACCAATAGGTGAATTTAAAAACATTCGTTTATTAGGTGTCACAGTTTCAAATGACCTACTCTGGAACGATCATGTAATGGTGATGGCAAAAAGCGCGTCTAAAAAACTCGGCCTCCTAAATAGATGCAAAAAATTTTTCACTCCATACCAATTGCTCCATGTTTATAAGTCCTATATTCGTCCCTGTATGGAGTACTGCTGTCAAGTTTGGGGTGCTGCCTCTGTTTCCATCTTGGCCCTCTTGGACTCTGTTCAAAAGCGAGCTATACGAATTGTAGGTGATCGAACTTTGACATCAAAACTTGATTCCCTACAACATCGTCGCACTGTTGCTGACTTCGTTGTTTTTTACAAATATCGTCATCAGCAGTGCTCAGATGAAATCAGCGGCATCGTGCCTCAGACTTATTCTTACCCCCGTTCCACTCGGCAATCTGCTGCCGCAACCAGTGAAACGGTAAAGATCCCGCGCTGTCATACTGGCAGATCGCAGAGAGACTTCTTTGTCCGAACTGCGTACAAATGGAATAGTGTGCCGGAACACTTAGTCTCAGGTGGCTTCAACCCGCAGATGTTTAAAAAAAGCGTTAATCTACACCTCAGAACGCCAGTTGTTGTGGGACCCAGGTCTAGACCTAGGTCTTAAAAGGTATTTATGTGTTGTTGTGACACATATTCTAAACCCTATTACACAACACATTTTATTAAAAAAAAAAAAAAAAAATATATTATTTAATTAAAGGCAAAAAAATTGAAAATAATTTTCGGAAGCCGAACCATTTTATTATCAATTAAGGAATTTATATAATAAACAAAACCGGGCGATGTTGATGAAGTTAAATAATTAGGTATGTACATCTTACAATAAAAATGAATCTAAAATAATCATCGATCATTCGAATTTCTTTGATTCGATTTGGATTTTGGATGATTTGAATGGCTTTTGAACTTGAGAAACAACAGGAAATCATAAGGAAACCAATATGAACAGTTTTCAGATCTTCATTATGTGTATCAAATTGATGGTTGTTATTTAGCAACAACCCAACAGTTATTGGAATGTACAAGTGAGCAGAAAGGGAATAAGGAATTTGTTGTTAATTGAGTGTTTTTGGAAGGATTATACGGATCATTTGTTGAAAAATGTAGTGATAAATTGTCATCAATCCTGTTGCGACTAAACGACTACCTAGCTGATTGTTTTATTGAACAATAGGATCGAATGTAAACAATCAACATCTTAATATAATTTTTTTTCTTTTTTCTATTATCATTATTTTATTTTATTTTATAAACATATTTTCTGAGGTTTTGGTTTAAAAATGAAAAATTAAATTAAATAGAATTAAAGATTTATTGTATTTTAGAACAAAATTGAATAGAGTTTTGCACGTTTTATGAAAAACATATTGTTGCTAATTTAAAATTAAAATTAGTAATTTTATATTTGATTAAGAAAAACGAAAATTATAATATTTAGTATTTCAGGATTCTTATGGATATTAATTCCAAAATTTTTCATATATTGGAGAGGATATATTACGTCACACCACATGCGCAAAAAATATTAAGTTTTGTTTAAAATGAAAATAACCTAAAAATAAATATGTTACACATTTAACCTGCGAAAATATTCATTGCACACAAAAAATTAAATTTTACATATTGAAATATTTATAAAAAACTAAAAATCCAAACTAAAGCGCCATCTTCATCGTAAGAGTTCTATTAAAAAAGTTATTAGAACTGTGTATCAGTTCATTCTAAATTATGCGTCATTCGCTTAAACAAGTTAATCAACTTTTTATTTAGCAGTAAATTTTTTTTTTAATTAAAAAGTGTTATGTTAAAGGGATTAAAATATGCGTCAATACAACACATAGATACCTTTTAAGACCTAGGTCCAACAATAACATGCGTCTTGAGGTGTTGGTTGACGTTTTTTTAAATCTTTGTGGATTGAAAGCACTCGAGACTATTGATTTGGGCAAAGCATTCCATTTGTACGATGTACGGACAAAGAAGTCCCTTTGTATTTTTTACTATGATAGTCAACTGTTGATCTCAACAGTTTGACTGTTTGTACAAACTGGTGAGCGAGCAAAACGGGAAAAAAACACGTTTAAGGCATGGTGGATCTGATTTCGTCTGAGCACTGCTGCTGATACTTAAAAAAACAACAAGATCAGTAACAGTATGCGACGATATTGTAGGGCATCAAGAATTGATGTTAAATTTCAAACACAGACAATTCGTATAGCACACTTTTGAACAGAATGAAAAATAACCATAATGGAAACAAAAGCAGCGTCCCAAACTTGACAACAATACTCTACACAGGGACGAATATGGGACTTATAAATGTAGAGTAATGGATACAGAGTAAAATTTTTTTACATCTACACAGGAGGTTGAGTTTTCCTGACGCGCTTTTTGCCATTTCTGTTATATGATCGTTCCAGAGTAAGTCGTTGAACATTGTGACTCACAATAAATGAATGCTTTCACCTTAATGAATTTGTTTGTAATGTATTAGGTGTACATTAATGTAATGTACACTAATTGAAATATTGTTGGAGAACTCGATCTTTGATTAGGAAACAATCAATATAGCTTTGTTTTGGTGGAATTAAAATTGTCCAAGTTTTTGTCACCCCAATCGGCTTTTTCTAGGTCCTCTTTTACACTTATGGCAGCGTCAATCCGAGCGGGATTTATTCGTTAATACATTTTACCCTTTGAAGATAGGGGGACAAATGATTTGTTTAGTGTACTATTATCTGCAAAACCATTTATTGGGTTGACGGTGATTTTACACAGTCCGTTGATATAAATTAAAAATTAAGTGTGAGATAAAACTGACCCTTGGGGTTAGTTAATTTAGTCTCAGAAGAAAAACCATCTATAGATACCGAGATGTATCAGTTAGACAGAAAATTTTAAATCAACTTCACGACTGCGGGATGAAAAACTTACGCAACGAGCTTGTTGATCAAATTGTCATGCATTGATTCTGGTATCAAATCAAAATCTGATATTAAAAGGTAATAGTTTTAAGTACAATACCTGTGTAAATGACATGCTTTAGTTAGAATTTATATTTCTTCGATTTATTTATAAATTTGTTAGATCAATCACTTAATCAACAATAAATTGTTTAAATTTTGTGCATTTGTTAAATTATAAAACAATTTGTAGAACTGGCTCGAACTGCTTTTCCAAACGCGAGTGATTTCTAGTTATTGTACAACTTTTATGCAGTAACATATTTTAAAAATATATGTATAATTTTAAAAAGACATGACACCTTCGGTTTAAATACGAAATAAATTTATTTTTGAATGTTGTGTTCGTTTGTCCTATATTTAAAAAAACAAATCTAGCTTTTAACGATAGGTGGGCACTGGGCATCCTTATCAATTAAAAATTTATATTTAAAATTCAAGTGGAGGTCAAGTAAGCCATAGTGATTAATTTTTCTCTTTTGATATGTTATGAGCAATGAACCATCCAAGCCGTGAGTTAATCCTGCATTTAAAAATTTAGTGCTCTTATAGAAGCCTTAAAAAAGGACGCCGAAACAGGAACTGGCAGGTTAACTTGTATACTATGACGTATATTACCTGTTTGATCAACATTTCTATTTCTTTTGACTTTGACTATAATCGAAAAGAACCTATTTTTTAATTTACGATTACGGTAAATTGATTTTTCTGTCACGTTATTTTTTGTTTGTTAGCCTTAAAAAACATCCATATAGAAAACACAATGCCGCAGTCCTCTTTTTATCAAAAACATTTTCTGTTTAAGTTAAATTTTAAAAAAATACACAAATAAAAATCCCTAATAAATTCACTTTCAAAATAAAATAAAACCGTTTGTTTATTAGAAAGTTGGAATACAAGACAAGCAATACCGGAATGCGCTTGAACAGAATCCGGTCTTTCCTGTAGGGTTGCCTACAGAAACCTACAAATCCGAGGACTATGATGATAGATACAGGTCAAATTCAAACTTTCCTCCACATAAGGTGGAATAGACACAGTTTTAGTCACCCCGATGAAGATTAAGATATTGTTGTTATTGTTGTTATTGTAGGTTACAAGAGTTGTTGCAAAAGTTTGTGTCTTTTCTATTATTTTCTCGATCCTCAGCCGCACCTTTTGATTAATATTTTCAACATAAATATTCTAGGACTTATGGATTGTAAAGTATGTATTACCATATTGGGCAGAAATTCCTTAGAGTTATTCAAAGTGGTCGGTATTTTTTGTTGTTAGTTTACATCGTGCATCCGCACTGTTGATGGTAGAATAAATCAAATTTTGGGATGAGTCATTTAAGATAATAAGTATACATTGACCTATACCTCTTATTTTTAATGGCTGCATTAAATCTATGCAACTCCATATTGTTCCGAGTGTCCCTAGGGATCGATTTCTGGGAGGCTTTTGCTATCATATTTTCCTTTGTCAGGAACTGTCACGAGTTGAGTCTGATGACTCTAAGACACTTGATCTCACCTCTGTCCAGTTCTTCCAGCTTCTTGAAGGCTTCCTTGGTATGACATGACAGTGCTGGTAACAATGTCCCGGTTTCGGCACCACGTGTAAATAAAATGCTAATAAATCCAACTCTGTAGATCACCAATCGAACACTGAAAACAAGTAACCCAATTTATTCGAAGTAGTGTAGATGAAAGTATTTTGGATAAGTTTCGTTTTCAATGGAACGCACCTAATTTTGTTAAACATCAATTCCAAATGTTCAAATGAAATGTTTCATCGAAAATTTTCATTTGTTTAATCACTAGATTCACCTGTGCTTCGATAAGCTGTGAATAACCATTGTCTCGTTTACCTTTGTCTACCATTAAAGGCATTGAAAGCATCAACTATCTTGATTTACCATAATCATCAAAGTAACAAATTAGTCATACTATCAAATTGAAATAGTGTAGGTCTTGAAGTGCCACTGGTAGCAGTGAACTAACAACCAAAAGTCCTTGTCATTTTGACGTTTGACATGAAGAAGTTTTTTTCTTTAGTTATCTAAATTATTGTCGAATAACTTTCTAACATTCCTCAGCCTTAAAATCTCCTTAACATTTTGTCTTAAACTTGGATACCAAAACAATTTCACATTGAGAAAAACACTAAAAAATTAAAACAAGTCAACATTCGATTTATAAATTTTCTTTAACCTTCTTAATTCCCAGGTTGTTTAATTCAATTATTTTATTCGTTTTTTGGATGTAGCTGTCTATAATGACAAATTATTGTTGCTTCCTCGGAGAGTTTCAATTTCTTGTTTGATTTTTTTCTTGTGTAGTTCTTTTTTCTTATTTATTTTTAGATACACAAAAAATAAAATAAGAAAACAATCCAAACATAATAAATACCAACAACAAATGGTGTACACGATAAAGTATACTTATATCTAACACAACAACTTACATAAGATTATCTATTTTTGGCAAACAATTGTGCTCTGTTGTTGTTTCTGTTATTAGAAGAAAAAAACAAATAACACAAAAATTGGAAGAAACATAATCAATTTTCTCATCAACTTAACATTGATTGAAACTATCAAACACAATAACAAATTGGTGGATTGGTACGTGGGTCGCTGAAGGAGATTTTCTTAGATTCGTGTTGTTGTTTTTTAAAATTCATTCATAAGTTTAGAAGGTGTGTATGGTTAAAGGAGATTAATTGTTTTAAAGAATAGATTAGATTGATCAAAATTTTTTAAAAACATGAATGAAATTTGTAAATTTGAGAATAGTTAAATGTAGTAAAATTTATTTGTAGTTTGACATTTCTGATTGTTTTTAGGAATTTTTGTAAATGGTTGATATTTAGATTGAATTTGTGTTAATGGTGTATAAGAAAGCTATTTTTTACAAAATTACTTTTAAATTTGTTCTACTTGAGCCAAAATGCAAAGTGCGTTGGTGGAAGAACTCTACTCAGTTTGTAATGGGCAAGATAATATCTTTGTTAACTGTAATTCAACTTCCCGTTCTCTCTACATATAGTGTTATACTAAAGCGTAGTTCGAAAATGTATATATATACATTTTCAAATAGTTTGCAACCCATTTTGTCTTATTTCTTTCAAATAGTTTGACTCTTCCTTCCCATTATAGCAACATATGCAAAAAAAAAACTGTGAGTCGTGCGAATTTAAATTAATTTATAATATTTCATCGATGGAAATGCTAGAAAATTAGATCTCATCTGAATCGTTCACAAATATCTTCTTCCCATTTTATTCTCACCTGTTTTTTGTTCAGAATTTACTAAAACAAAACTATCAATTTTAAAATCAACAAAATCTAAAACCAAACGTTGGATGTGAAGATTTAATTTTGAACAAGAAATGCGAAATGAGTTTGGCCAAAGTATGTAAATATCAACAATTGTCCCAAACAAATGTTATTTTCCTTTTTAATATATATTTGTATCGTTGAAATATTTGCTTTTGTAACACAAAGGAAAACGCAAAAAACTGAAAAAGGATCAAAGAGAAATTATAGTAATCAAACCCATTTTTCTACTTTTAACTCCTTTTCATTAAAAATCCTTTAAGCTATTCAAAAAATTTATTTTGTATATATTCGATTTTAGAAATTGTGTATTTTTGGGAATTTTAAAGTGTGATCAGTAAGTTTGGCATCTAATATCAAAAATTTAAAATATAATTCAATAAAACGTGCTTACAACACAGCCTGTGTATTGTAATCAGGACAAACTTTTAAAATAAATAAAAGAAAACTAGAAATTGGAGGTGTGCTTTCTAAAATTTTCTATTTAATGTTCAATTTAGAACTTTTATTTATTGAGGTTTTCCCAATTTATTATTGTTTAATTTATCGGGTTTGTGCTGTAATCGTAATCTTACGTTTATAATAAAACAATAGAAAATTGTTTAAATAAATTAAGAAAAATGGTTATTTGAAATTAAGGAATATAATTTAAGCATTAAGGTTTATTAAAAAACTAAACGAAAGTGAAACTTTGGAATACGCCTGCGTGGTTTTTGATATATGAAAAACATAAGAAAAGTATGAGGAAATTTGGTTTATTTGTTTTTTGTTCAATGAATATTTTTCAAGCATTTGTGATAAACTGGGAATTTTTCAATAAAACTGTCTGGTTTCCTAAAATATAAGCTGTATACTATTCAAAAGCATTGTTTTTTCCAATAAACCAAAAGTCAGTCTATTGTTGTGTACCATAATTAATAAATTTATGGTAATAATAATTAAGATATTTCTTCGACAATAAGGATCAAAAACATTTTTCGTTACTAAAGATTGTTAAACTTTGATCTTCGGCTCGAATTCGTTTTTTTTTTATTTTAAAAATTAGTAAAAATAAAATAATTTCGAAATTAATTAATTGAATTATTAAATAAAATAAAAATTGCCAGCTTTAAAAATTAAGAACTGATATTGGTATGTCTACTAATATCGATATGTAGAGTGTTTCACTTTGATTTCTAATTCTGGTAGTAAAAAAATTATTTATAAAAAAATAAGAAAAGCTTTGATTCCTGTAGAGTTGTCCCGGCAATGATGCTTTTTAGAGTTGTCCAGACGATGATTCTTGATGGAGATGTAAGGGCGATTACACTTAATGTGGTTGTTTTTATTAATGCAGTTTTAGTTGCTTGTGGAATAGCTGTCCAAAGGATGAATCTTGACCCAGAGAGAAATAAATACAATGCAACAGTTCTAGAGGTTTCTTGTTTCTTCGATTTAATTTTTCATTAACATATCATATTCATAACATCTTTTTTAATCTTTTTGCAAAACTGAATTTAACACAAATATAAATTATTATGGGATATAAAACAAGACAATTATTTGGTGGATATTTTATTTCCAGCCATCAGGATAAAAGCACTTCAATTCATATTATACATTAATGTTTTCATCCAGTACAACTGCTGACTTTTCACACTTGGTTTTTTAACTTTTTGGTAGCATACAGATTTCATTCATTAATCAATTTTAATGACACTTTTAAAAAAAAAAGAGACTTAAATGACAAAGAACTAATTAGTTTTTGGAAAATATTGGGATAAGTGGTGAGGGGTCTCCCGAATACCTGTTTACTGGGTCACCATTATTTTAATTTTTGTTGGGAGCATACAACATTTGTTCGTGAATGAATGTTGATGACACTTTGGAAAAAGATGCAAATATCTATAGCAAGCAACTGATTAGTTTTTTAGCGATATTGAACAAATACACCCTGCCGCTAGCTCATTGAACGAAGGTTCTACCGACCGACTTCTTTACAAGAAATTTTAAAATCAACCAAATCAAATTCGAATGCGTGCCACTAACATCACCCAGTTTCCGAAAGAAAGGCCGTCATACCACAACTTTCCCTATTGATTTAAGTTAGCACTTCATTATATTTATTATGCTTAATAAAATCAACCCAATTACCAATCAAAACACAGTCTTAAATTTGTTTTAATAATATTATTAACAGTACCTGTCCACCTTCTGATATGTTGATTTGTTGAATTTTTCCATAAGACTACTCCTAGTATCCTATTTACTCCAATTTCAATTCCAAATAACTCAAATGGGTATGGTTTAAATTTTTCTTGCCTTTTCCAATATATAGTATTATAACAGCACTGGGACGTGATTTGATAATGACGATACTGATCTTTAATTATTCCTCCAATATTATTTTTAATCATAGTCCATGCCCGTAAAAGATTATGCCGTTTAAACAAAAATCGATCTTTGGAGTTGAACAGAGATCGATTTTTGTTTAAACGGCATAATCTTTTACGGGCATGGACTATGATTAAATACACCACACATGAAGTAAATAATAACACATTCGGTTTTAGTTTCAGACATTTAATAAATATATTTTGCATAAATCTTGACATATAGCTGATATATTTGTCTTACAATTTATCTTCAACTTAGCTATCTCCTTATTTATTTAATTCAGGTTTTAAATTCCTTTAACTTATTGTGTAGATTAATAATCACTACTCTAACCGATCGAAATTAACTCAAAAAAAATCACATATTGCTACTCACTGTGTCCCCTACAAAACAAAACTTAATCCCGACTCAAGCGAACCATCCCATTCAATAAACAAAAGCTTACTACTTAATTGTTTTTACATAAAAAAAAATTAACCTTCAATCGCGCACGCCGAAATGAAAATTGCCCGGTCAGCATAAATTTTTCTTTTGCCGTTGAATTGTTTATTCTGCAATTTGTTTTCTTTTAATTTTCATAATTATGTAAAAAATATGAATGGAAATCAGAAAAAAAAATGAGTTGATACGAGCTTCCGGAAGAGTCAAATATTAGAAATGGTTTAAATAATTTTGTTGTTACACACATTTCAGTTGAGAAGTGTAGTGACTTCGAAGATCTCTATAGTATATTACTATAGGTAAAGGGGACGGAAATAGAAACACAACTCACAGGGAATATCTTGCCCATTACAAGTGTGAAAAGTCAGCAGTTGTATGGTAGGCCCCACGCCATTTTTATCAATGTGTTCCGAAAGATGATAATTATCTTCTCACACTAAATAAAACCTTTCTCATAAGTTTCATCATAATCACTTCATTATTGTAGGCTAAAGTGTACATAAAGACACCTAAAACCTTATACACAATTGTTCACAAAAACCAATCCGAACTTATACACAAAGTTTCCATAATATCATAATCCGGGATTAGAAGTTATTTTAGATTTAGACTTAGAGGTGTTCGTGAGTCCCCCGTCATTTTGTCCATATTTGAAATTAATCCAGATCTTGCATTTTAAAGTGAACCTCAATCATTTTCCAAAATTTCATCAAGATCCTATGCAGGAATATTACGCAACCACCCACCCACCCACCCACCAAACCACCCACACATAGATGTACACCAAAATTTTTATTGCCTATTTAGATAGAGAATGGTCTAAACCAAAAGAAAAACACAAAATTTGGGGTATGTAAGATTTTTTCTCGATAGATTGCATTACTTCACACAATTTAAAATTGTGGTGAAGTAAAAAACCAAAAAATCATTCCGGTGTTGATTTCTCCAAAATTAAACTTCTTGGATGTAAAACTCTCGCTATGCATATCATCGACGGTTTGAATCCAGTCAAGTTTTTTTAAGTTATTGATATGTGATATACCTAAACCAGTTAGTTAAATAAAATAAAAAAATCAATTATAACCTTTTCAACAAATAATTTAAAACATTTATTTTAAAATCTTTATTATGCTAACAATGCTCTGAGCCCATAACCTCTTGATTTAGGAATATTACAGAGCAAACACATAACACAGTGTTTGTAAATAAAGGATAGTTTAAAGACTTTATTGGACACAAGTTGGACATCACATCACATATTGGACAAATTCGGTATTTTAATTTTTTATTGTTTATGTTTTTCTTTCTTACGATTAGAAATTGCTTTTCTTTAATTTCATGAATGTATGTTCAATTGATTTCTGATCTGCTTACTGAGTCCAAGATTAATATCATATATTCCTTTTTTCATCCAACATACAACGTTACTTTTTTTGGTCCATAAATGTTGCAGCGATTGCATAAAAAGTTTAATATGCATTTAACAAAAGTTAATGATGACTATTAAAGTAGACTCAATATGTACATTTCACACTTACCCTAGAATACAAAAGCTATGATTTCTTCATATTATATTTAGTTTATTTTTAATTGTTGTAAAATAAATACAAAAAAAAATTATTATTATAATAAGACACTCAATGTGATGAAATGAAAATCATAAGAAAAACATATCATTAGAGACGTAACTCAAGTGATGTGTAAAAGTTCAACTTATTGTTCTCAACTATTTCTATAATGATAATATACTTGATGTGTTATAGTTTAAAAAAACAACAACAAAACAAAACCATTTTCAGATAGAAATGTAGATTAAAAATTATATAACCCATGTAGCACCAATGAGAAGTTAATAGCTATCCTAGTCCCCATTTCAATTGGAAATATTTTTTATGAATTTAATTAGAATTTTTATACTAGAATTCGGGCTTTGGCACGTAAAACTTTAAATTATTTTCTTTATGCTCATTGACCAACAACAACAATAATCATAAAAACGAAAAGAATTTAGAAAATCTAATAAAAAAACATTTTTTTTTTTTCAAAAATTTCCTTCTTTATCATATTTTTTCTTTTTCGTGTCCTTTTATCTAGATTCAAAAATAAAATTAGAAAAAAAAACCGAAATAATAAATTGAATTAATTTAATTTTCCATTTATGTTTTTCTTTTTTGATTATATTTTTCTATTTTTCCCTACGTTTTTTGATTTTTTGTTTCTGTGTGTTTCTTGTAATTTTAAATTTTCGATCCTTTAGGCTATTTTTATGATGTTAATTTTTACTTCTATTTTATTAGTATTTTTTGCTTTTTTGTGTGACCAGAACACAAGAAGACTAAAACTACTGTAGGAAAAGTAAATTAAATAACCAAACACAAAAAAAAAAAAACTAAACAAAACACTTTATTGTTTTCAATTACACAAAACTATTTTATTTGAAATAGAAAAATTGTTATGGAAAAGGAAGAAAAGTTCAACTTTTATTTTATTTAATTTTCTGTGATTTTTCGTTTCTTTAAGGGAGATTTTTAATAAAAATATTTTTTTATTGTTTGTTTGTTTATTAAATTTGATTTCTAAATGATAAAAGGGTTTGTGAAGCCATTTGTAAAACAAACATGGGTTGGGGCTGGTCCGAATGGTTGAGGATGTTACGAAACTAAAGTTTAAAAGTGTGTTGTTCTAATGTTTTAAAAACTGTTCTAACAATGCGCTTGCAGATTGGTTATTGTAGCAGATTTTTTAACTGGCATATCATACTTGTGTGTATTTTTTCAAATTCTGAATAAGTTTGAAAAAATGAGATTTTATTTGGAAAATAATGTGCAGTAATTATATTCATATTAAGGTTACAGAACATCGATTGCTTCGTGTGTGGGAAAAAAGCACATAAAATCGAAAAATATGTTACGCACAGTTTTAAATATTATTAAAAGAATTTCTCTTAGGGTATCAATCTTTAGCACATTTAAAAAATAGTTCAGTGATGGCGAAGCTTTCTTAAAGACAAGTCAAATACTTATAGTATTTCGCAGGTCAATCGTTGTTCATTTATCATGAATTTTGTGGATATATATGAAAAATTGAATTGTTACTTGTATAAGCACAAAATGCCATCGACATCAAGTCATCCTAATTATCCATATGTCCAACTGTTAGTCTAAGATACGGTCTAAGATATTAGTCTAAGATACGGTGTGATTGCTCGAGTGTGCCGTCTTGGAGATCAAAATTGTGTTGTGTGTATTATTTTAAAAACTTTTGTGAACAATTCTAACATGAAGTTAAAATCATGATTTGTGAGAATTGATTGGGGTGAACCAAAAAGAAATACATATTAAAATATTCACTAATTTGTGTTTAGGTATAGTTTGGTAAAGTTAAATTATTTCAATTATTGGGAACAGTGGTTGGAAATGGCCCAACGACATCGAGAAATGCTTTTTCGACCAACACTTTTGCAGTGATAGTTATTCTCGTGTTGCATTTTGTAGAACGTGCAATTTTATTTCCCTGAGATGTAGAACATTTCCTGATAATATTGCGAATATGTACGTGTCAACATCTTTGGGAAAAAATGATAAAACCCTATTTTTAAATCATTTGTTTTTAAGTGAAACGTATGACGTAAGCAAGTACTCATATTAATAATTTAAAATGTGAAACCTCAAACCAGTTTATTGCCAATAATGGAAAACTTCAAAATTTTTAAATGTATAACAGTAGCAACAAACATTCAAAAATACAAAATACAATAGCTCTAAAAGCTCTATACTATTAAGAAGGCTACATTAAAATGTATAATTCACATTTTTCCTCTTCTCAACTATCACGCACAGTAAAAACTTATCAAAATTATAATCTTTAAAATAATCTAAAACCAATCAGTTGTTCGGAACTGTTAGTTCTTAAACAAAAACCTAATAATAAAATTTAAGTGTCATGTAACAACTCATTTTCTTTCAAAAAGAAAAGAAAAAGTTAAGAATATTATTCTTTGGGATCAAATTACATTTCAGATATAAAAAAAATGAAACGAAGACAATATGGTAAGTTGCTTTTGTGCTTCAATAAAGTTATTATATTTTTATTCATTTTAGTTGTGATCCTAATCAGAAGCAAGCTTTATGATTGTTTTAATTCAAATAAATATTTGTTTTTGTTTTATTTATAAAAATATTTATAATTTATATTTTTTAACAGTTTTTTATTCGTTTGCCTTTGTTCTCAGCCGATGATCAACTATAATAATCTTCTACAAATTTGAATGAAGATTGTTGCAATTTATGTGATGGAAATGAGCTTGAAAAATCCATGAAGTTTGCTTGCAAAATTTTAATGGATAATTGTGGAAAACACAAGGTTCTGTTTAGTTTAAACAGTTTCTTACTATGTGATACATATTACATACCACATATATGTTTATCAGCATATTTCAAAGTTGTGTATCAATTTGATGGTATTTATTTACCAATCGACACTTCACTGATCTTCATTATATGAATACACGCGGGAAATTTGCGAGAGCAAAACTGTTAGGTTTGGTTTCCAATAACCAAGCTAGTGGCATATTTCTTGACCATGTTTCACATGGTTTATCATTTTGATTTGAACCCAAACAAAGAGTTATAAGATGGCTCATTTCATTGAGCAATAGCATGCCATCATCAAGAAATATTCTATAACTAAAATTAAGGATGCTACACCCTACTGAATACAGCTCTTCCTCCAGCATCCTTGCTGAACACCCCTGCAAACTAAAAATTGGCTTTTATCGCTAAATCCATATATCTGAATTCCGGTTATTTTCAATAAAAGAAAGATAGGCTAATTTTATTTTAAAAACGAGATTAATTATTATTACTTAATTCAATACGCAATTTGGTCTTATAAAAACAAAAAAAACAATTGATAGTATTAATATATCCAACAACCTAGTTGGTATAACTTAAAGTTGTACCAAAATATAATAAAATAAATAAAGCTATGTTAATAAATGCAAAAAATGTGAGTGTTATAATTAAAAAAAGATTTATAAGTGCTCATATAAAACCCTCTGGCAGGCATCGTACTACATCCTTAAGATATCATTTGGCTCGCTTTGGTTTCTTTTTGTCTCAAAATGTTGTATTCACAAATCCTTTATAGATGCGACTCGTGTATTTCATGTTACCGACTTAGAAAAACTGAGAAAGGATTAAATCAGTGCAGATAAAAAACAATTTTTCTTTTTCATTGCTTGTCCGCTATACACAAAGCTCTGGTGAAACCAATCATATGGAAAATTCCAAGAAATTGTAAAATTGTTACCAAATTATTTTAATAAAAAATTCCTGGTCCACTTTGAAATGGGCATTTAACCTATTGCTAAGAATTTTAATAGGAAGAAATAATGAGCACTGCGCGCCTTGAGATTTTTCGTACCAGCTAGTAAGAGCCCTGTGGAGTCGAAATTGACCGTCCTCGGTTCCAGTACAAATTAACCAATATGCACGTATTCGAAAATGTACCGACAAACCAAAGAAAAATTGAGCAGAAGAGACTCTGACGACCGTAGCCGTGAAGAACCCAAGACCGTCACATCGACACCAATACTACACTTTAATGATATGAACAATATTATCAATTAAAATTATGAATCACCTAATGATGATAGGAGATCCCACAGCCTGTAAATATGGCTCAGTACCCTTTTTTCTGCATTAGACTATCATCCTACTTAAAACAACGGCTTAAAAAATATGGCTGCATGCACCCCAAATCTGCACGGGTGAGAGTTTAATGGCAATTATAAAATATCAATTTGATCCAGTAAATTGTTGACAATAATTATTATACAAATATTTGATAAAACTAGCTGTTGCGTCACAACGATTGGACGGTTGTTGATAATGATAGTTATCTATATATAAATACGCAAGCATAACTTTTGCGGTACAATTTTAAAATATTTGTTCCATCAAAAGTGTGGCAGGAAAGGTCTTGCGTAGTAAATGTGCCGAAAAAATTTTTTTTTGAATTTTGACGATTTTTTCAGAAAAAATGACGCAAATGTGATAATTGTATTTTTCGGAAAACGGCTAACTTTACAGCCGCTAGGGAGTTAGCTAAAGTCTTACTTTTTAGCCTGACAGCAAAAGTAACGTCTACACTGAAAAAAATAATCGGAGATATTAACAAAAATTGAGAATTAGTTTTACGTAAAATATTGTAGGATTCCAGCCAACGCTGCGATTCGCAAATCAACCAAATTTAAAAACGTTGCTTTTACAAGCTTTTCGAGTTCCCAAATATACGTAAAGAGAAATTGGGTTTTGTAAAAAGATTTACAAAACCTTTTGTAAAAATTGCGATTTTGATGCAAAATTTACGACCCACAATAGTTAAATAAACAAATTTTATTCGAAAAATTTACAATGTAGATTTTTCAAATATAAATGCCAATCTTACAAATCTGGTATGTAAAATGTTCAGAATTAATTGTAAAGTTTACTAAACTGCCAACCAAAAGTAACAAATATTATTGCTAAGTTTACAATTATAGCACGTAAAATAATCAGAATCATCTGTAAATTTTGTAAAATTCACAACTCGTCCGTAAAATATTCGGAATATTTATGTATATTTATAAATAGATTAGGGTTTAATGATTGAAAAACAATAGTTTTAATTTTATTTGGTTTATTTTAAAATATTTCAAAATTAATATTTATAAATTAGAAAAACTCAAATTTCATAATGTAATAGAAAATAAAAAATAATATGAATTTAAAAACAGTTATGTACAACAAAATTAGTATATAAAAATATATAAACACAAAATATAACAATTTATTTTTATTCTTTATCTTCGTGGCTGATGCGTTGTTGTCTGTAACAGAATATAATTAGTTTTAAAATGTATGTTAATTATATATAAAACAAATATTCGAAATCAATAATATATATTAGACTTAAAATTTTAATTTGTTTACCTATTATTTAAATCCTTAATAAAAGTATTTACACAAGGTACTTTAATGTGGTATGGAGGCTGGATGTCGTAAAAATAGGATTAAATGAATAACCAAAGATTCAAACAAGGACTTGGGTACTCAAGTTTGAAAACATGATAAATCTAAAATAATTTCTTAAGTGCCTCCAACAAAGTAACACATAAGTACTGGTGGTCGTCAACTAATAATATCAATTCTTTCAATTGATATTTCTGCCTGAAAGCAAAAGTGCACAAGTGGTTGAAATTTTAAGTGTTGATGCATTAAATATTAAGATCATTTCATGGGTTTCTATGGGGATGTCAGTGATATAATTTTCACAAACCATGTTTGACTATCCTTTATACTGGCTTTCCAATATTTCACATCTGCACCTAATGATTTGTTTTTTTTGTAGAATTGATTTTATCAATTGATTTGTTTTTTTACAGAGAGTGGTACCAAATTTGATAGCATATTTAGTAACTGTAGATTGTATGAACCTGTGAGTAAAGAAAACATATTTTGTATTTGAAGTTTTAATATTACGAGGAAATAGAACAGTAAGAAAAAATGTTATTTATTTTTAAATAAAATAAGAATTTACCTGAATTAATTTCATGTTATTTTTCAACACATCTACATTTAAAGAGGCTTCCTTTTGTTTTATATGGCTCTTTAGGATATGTGGTACATGTTTTATAAACGTGTTGCATATTGAATACATATCTTTTGAGCTGAGATATAAGCAATCGATAAAGTTTCGAGGGTACTCGATAAATTCTAAAATTGAAATAAATGTATACATGAATATATATGAAAATAAATTGCACAAAAAATACACACATATAATTTTATTTTACTTACTTTTTCTGTTTCCTCTTTACGCTTAAATAATATTCAAATAATATTTTTTGGCCAAACTGGTTTTGTAAATACTAAATTGATGTGCTCCGGTTTTAAATCAATTAATCCTTTATAGAATGCTTTTTGATCTAAAAATTCACATTTATGTGTTAGTGGGAGAATTAGAAAAGTTAATAGTTTACATTATATAGCTAGGTATTATTGAATAACCACTTTTATATCATTAGACGCGTAACGCCGAAGGATATAATGTACGAGGTCAATAATTGTCTTCTTAACCGAGGTATATATACATTTTGTTCACTATTAATACTGATATAACCATATTTGATTTAATAACATGAAACTAATATATATATAAACCACTCACCTAGTATTCTTTGATATCCAACAACATTAATATATTTCATTCAAAAACTTTTTATGATTTCACTATGATTTTTTATTTTCCATGTCCTTACACCACACACGCACTATTTAAAATAAAACCTAACTAAATATCCTTACCAAAATTCATATGGCAGCGACACGATTTTACGAAACAAATTTGAACGTTTTACAAAATAGATTGTAAAATCTTAAGAATTGCTTGTAGAAATTACATACACTTTTGTATTATTTACAAGTTACACAAAGTGGTATAAATTTTACGAAAAATACCCGTTAAATTAACAATTTTATTTGTATATTTGAAATATTAGTGCAATTAAAGTTGTAAAGCTAACAAATCTGTTTAGTGTTAGTTACTAATTAATTTGTAAGTACAGCAATATGTTTACGCCTATAAAAATAGGAATTCTTTTACAATTTTTATTTGTAATTTTATTAACAAAATATTTTGTAATCATTTTCTGCTACAGTTTTACGATTTTCGTACGTTATTATTACAAGTCAATATCGTAAATTTCATTTTATATGAAAGAAAACGTTACGAATCTGCATTTTGTTGGATTAACATTTGATTTGTAAACTTTACAATCAAAATCAAGAAGGTGTAAACATTACAAAAAATTTGTAAAGCTTGCAATTTTTTCTTTACGCAAAAAAATTTGTAAAAAAACCAAATTATTTTTTTTAGTGTAGCGACAGTAAAAGTAACGCCATTTTTATTTTATATTACGGAGGCTGTAAAGTAGCATTTGTTAGTTTGTTATTTTTGCAAACATATTGTATAACCATGACAACAAAATATAAATTGTATTTCATATTATGAAATTTTGAAAAGACTGCTTTGATAAAAAAATTTTATTCATGCAAATTTAAATGTTTTTTTCTCTTTTTTGGAAGTAATTATGACGATGCAAATTCATATTTATAAAAAGTTTGATGTATTAATTTCAGATTTATAAAAAATTTAAACGTTTGCCGAAAAAATAGTGTATTTAATTCGGAGCTAAAGTGACTTTTTGTGTTTCGTCTATAATTGTCGGCCTCCCTGCGGTCGGCCGTCAAACTATAGACTCAACACAAAAAGTATCACTTTAGCTCCTAATTAAATAATGTACTATTTTTGAGTTTTTTGTTGGGTTATTTTGTTTTTTTTTTTCAAGTTATTTGTTTCACAGTTCAAAATCTATATATCTATATGTATATATCAATACGTAAGCAAAATTTTTGCGGTACAATTTTAAAATATTTGCTCTATCAAAAGTGTGGCAATATGGATATTGTAGGATAGGTCTTGAGGAGATGTGCCGAAAAATACTTTTTTTTTAATTTTGACGATTTTTTTGGAAAAAAATGGCAAAAATGTCATATGCGTATTTGTTTGAGTTTTTTGTTCGGTTATTTTGCTTTTTTTTTTCAAGTTATTTGTTTCACAGTTCAAAATCTATCTATATATAAATACGTAAGCAAAATATTTGCGGTACAATTTTAAAATAATTTCTCCATCAAAAGTGGGGCAATATGTATATTGTAGGATAGGTCTTGAGGAGTAGATATGCCGAAAAATACTTTTTTTTTAGTTTTGACGATTTTTTCAGAAAAAATGGCACAAATGACATAAGCGTATTTGTTTGAGTTTTTTGTTCGGTTATTTTGTTTTTTTTTTCAAGTTATTTGTTTCACGATTCAAAATCAATTTGTATCAATTAATAAAACTCTGAAATAATGTGTTGTAGCTATTTGGTTGGGAGTTCTATTTACAATTTCTATTTACAATGGCCGAATTTCGGCCACTGGGCGATTCCTAGTATAACTAATTGATCAAAAAAATTGTAGCGTCATAACGATTGGACGCTGGTTGACAATAATGGTTATATAAATATTTGATCAAATAGTGTCGTACGTCACCACGAATGGACCTAATATCCTAATTTACTTTCACATTATGCCATCTTTTTCACAAAACAAAACATAATAACATCAACTAACATTTTATTTTTTTTGTGTTTTTGGCACTTATTATTCAAAACACAACTCAACTAAACCAAAATGTGTTGAATTTAAGTTTAATATTATATATTCACACATGAACATAAATTTATTTTCTAATAAATGGTTTACCATTTATTTCCGGGATGAAAAAAAACTATAATTTAGTCGAATTCACAAGTGGTTTCTGGCCCAGGAAAATTTTTAATTATACTTGAAGTTACACTATCACCAAAACTCAAAGTAAAATGAACGAACATATCCAAACATAAAAAATGTTAATGAAAAAAAAAATGGCAATAATAAATAGTATATTATTGAATTAGGAGCTAAAGTCGTACTTTTTGTGTTGAGTCTATAGTTTGGCGGCCGACCGTAGGGAGGCCGACAATTATAGACGAAACACAAAAAGTCACTTAAGCTCCGAATTCAATACACTATTTTTTCGGCAAACGTTTAAATTTGTTTAAAAATATGAAATTAATGCATCAAATTTTTTGAAAATATGTTTTAGATAATCAATTTTCTGAAATTAATTTTTTTTTATTTTTATTCATTAAAATGAACTGAAATGCATTCTGTTTTGAACAAATTAATAATATCATTTTATTTTACTTTACTGCCGCCGTAAAAATATGAAAATTACTTTACAGCCGCCGTAAAAATATGAAAATTACTTTACAGCCGCCGTAAAAATATGGAAGTTACTTTACAGCCGCCGGCAGAAAAAGTAAAAATGACGTCACTTTTGCAGCCGCCGGCTAAAAAGTAAGACTTTAGCTACTCCCCAGCGTCAGTAAAGTTAAACTTTACAGCCGTTAGCCGAAAAAAGAAATTAACTTAAAAGCCTGTTGATTGGTGACCTTCGTGTTGTTGGACTTTATTTATTATTTGACTATTTGTTGCACTTCTTGCGATAACATTGATTAAAAAAAAAAATTAATATGAATGATTTTCATTTATTGACGGAATTTCGACTTTCCAGATTTCACAGCTCCCAATACTGACAGCTCCAGAGTTAAATCTTCGTTCTACATCTCCTAAACTAACTATTAAACATAATTTGTATGTAAATAAATCATTACGACATCGAAAACCGAACTTGAAAAAAAGAAAGATGTCACATCACCGTCAGAATAGCCGTTTTGTTTTACTGTTTTCTGATGAATAATGTTTTAGTGCATTCGTAGTAATTTTCAATCGTGTATTTAACGTATTAAGCAAACACTATCAATAGCAATCAATTATTACTTAGTTTCGTTTTTATTCCATATACCCTCGAGAAACAGTTATTTTAGGCAGAATAGTATAATATGGTGTATAATACGTTATAATATCTTACTTTTGGTTCTCCAGGGTTTTGAGTTAAAATATCTTCCCAATATCTTTTGTTTATTATCAGTTGACTGTTGTTTTTATATTCCAAAGCAAAAACATCTTTCAACTTATTGCACCTTAACAACCACAACATAAAAAAACATTTTTTTTTCTTCTTGACTACACCGCTATTAGTTTATTTTTTCTACATATGAAAACAAAATAACAACTGAAAAAACTTTTTGTTCGAAGTATTTTTAATTTTAATATATACTTGTAGTTATTATTTTCAAAACCATTATTAAAAATACTTGTACGATATAACCAATTTCATAACTCTTCTACATATATTTATGTTGGTTTTCATGGGTTTTTTATAAATAATTTGTTCCAATAAAATATTTTGATATGGTAACTTTAAAACTTATACTTATACTTTAAAATAATTATTTCACCAGAAAATGAATACATTTCGAGTACAATTCGCACAAAATTTAAATTAATTATTTCATTCATTAATTATTTCATATTTCATTTTTAATTGTTTGAATTGCTTAAAGACCAAAACTTTACTAAAATATTGTAGCTGAATCGCTACATACAACAAATTGGTTACCAAAAAAAAATCTCTAACAAGTCTTTTCATTATTGTGTATTTGTTTCATTTCAGCAAAACAGCAAAACAACGAAATCGCAAAACCCAAATTACAAGGCTAACCAAATTATAAAAATCAATTTAAATCAATTTATTCTAAACGCATGGAGGGATCAGTTTTTATTAATTTGTTAATTTTTTTCTATTTTTTTGATCCACGGGTGTGACAACCCCGCGTACTCTAGTCCCTGCTATTAGCATATGAGTTAACGTGAGATATCACATACCACTGGCAATAGCAGTGAGATATCACTAGCCAAGGTGACATCTTAGGGGTGCTGGCGGATGAACTGTATTCAGTCAACGGTAGCACTCTCAATCTTAGCTAATGAATATTCCTTGATGCTGGAACGCTGTAGCTTGCTCGATGAAACTTCATATAACTACATATCTGAGCTTTAATCATTGAAAAATATACTGCGTCCCATAATCAGGGATTATGCCATTGGCTGGACTATTGGCAAACCAATTTTAGTTTTGTTCCTGCAAATTTGTAAAACAAATTTGCTTTTTATCTCTTATTTTATTTTTATTTTCCCTATCCTATCACGATATATTGGCCTATGTCATATTTTATATGTGTTACTTAACAAAAAAATATTAAAAAAAAACAAAAAAAAACAGATTTGCGTCCATTAACATCCTTAGAACGCATGTTGTTGTGGGACCTTGGTCTTAAAAGGTTTTTATTTGTTGTTGTGACACATATTGTAATGCCTACTACACATCACATTGTATTAAAAAAAAAAAAAAAACAATTCAAAGCATATCATATCGAAACAAATAAAGCATTCTATAATGCAAGTGACGAGCAACAAAAAACTACCTTATTTTCATTTTAGAAAGAAAAGAAGACCCAAACAAATAAATTTAACAATGTATGCAATATGAGCCGTGTTCGATTTGACTGAAACAACTGAAGCAACTGAAAAATTAAATGCAATTGTTGTTGTTTTTTCAGTTGTTTCAGTCAAATCGAACCAAATATTCAGAGAGTAAAATAAAGGAGTACGACCATAATAAAAGAAAAGATTTTGCTTGTTTCTATTATTTCTTCTACCTACAGTGAAACTTGCAAATTCTATTTAGTAGGTATTAAATAATGTTTTTAGGCATTTTGATGTTACGGAAAAGTTGGTACATTTATTGTGTTCATTGTTTTGTTTGATTTCGATGCTAATAAAAATCTAAAAATAACAGAATTTGTCGAGCATAACAATTTATATAATTGTATTATTGATTTAAAAAAAATGAACAGTAAAAATTAAATATTTCTTTTGAAATTTAGTCTTGCTACGATAGAATTTCTTCTTATTATTAGTAACACCGCCATTACTGTAATTTTAATTCACAATACTGAAGCGGAATTGAATAGTTTATTCGATGTGATTTTAATAACAACACAAACAGATAATCATTTTCGGTTATTTTATTAAGAAAAACATATAACATATTTTATAACATATTTTATAACAAATACAATCAATTGCTTTAACAATACAAAACAAAAAAAAGTTTTCACACATAAATATTTTTTTTTCAATATTCAATGTGAACTATAAATTTAACATCGCACTAATTCAATTCTTCTAATTTGACTATTTTTCAAAAAACAAAATTTTAATGAATTAAAAAAAATTCTCATTTGAATCTCAACAAAATGAACTAAAGTTATACTTACTAAAGTAATATTACTTCGGTCTGAAAGACCTAAATATTACATTCATGAGCTAAAAGTGAAATTCTAACCTCCACTTTTTTGGCATTTCTCGACGTTTTAGGACCTACTGATTCTAAAAAAAAAAAATTTATGTCTGTCTGCCGGCCGGCCGTCACAACCTACGAAATCTAGAAAACCGCTGAACGGATTTTAAAAAATTTTTTTCTCAAAATAGGCTTACTCAATGGAAAGAACCGAAAGGACGATGTGTTCGATAACTGTACCGGAAGTGTGTCAAAAGATCGTCAAGTGTGTCAAAACAAGGAAATTCGTATATTTTTGGCTTAAAAAACTTTCATTTTAAGTGATTACGAGTAGGAATATTGAATTTGGAGAAATCTTGATGGTCGGGATTGGTATCTGAGACCAAAATATAGATTAATGCATTATAAGTTTGTCAAAAAATGTTGCCAAGTGTATCAAAAGAAAGATTTTTATTTATTTTTTACCCAATTTTTTGGAAAACAATAAAATTTATTATTTGTTTGAAATGAAATTTTATTATTATTATTGAGAACTATGGCAATATAACTTTGTCAAAAAAATGTTGTCAAGTGTGTCAAAAGAAAGATATTTATTTATTTTTTTACCCGTTTTTTAGGAAAAAAATAAGATTAATTATTTGTTTGAAATGAAATTTAATTATTAATATTGAGAACTATGGCATTATAAGTTTGTCAAAAAAATGCTGTCAAGTGTGTCAAAAGAAAGATTTTTATTTATTTTTTTACCCAATTTTTTGGAAAAAAATAAAATTAATTGTATGTTTGAAATGAAATTTTATAATTTTTTTTTTTTTTTTTTTTTTTAATAAAATGTGTTTTGTAATAGGGTTTAGAATATGTGTCACAACAACACATAAATACCTTTTAAGACCTAGGTCTAGACCTGGGTCCCTCAACAACTGGCGTTCTGAGGTGTAGATTTACGCTTTTTTTAAACATCTGTGGGTTGAAGCTATAGTTTTAATAATTGTAAACTATATTTAATATTTCCAATTTTATATAAATAAATTAAAATACTTTTATTTAACTTTACAAAAAATATCATCACTTTTATTTGGTAATAAAATATTTATTATTTACAAAAATTGATTTGTACTTAACCAAGTTAACAAGACAAGTGATTAATAATTTGCTAATTTAAATATTAAAATAATATGATCGAATGCAGGTACAGTTACATTATTTTCTCTTCTCATCGACCACCACACACACATATATTTATTATTACAATCATTAGGACAGGGATGTAGAACCAAGAACTCTACAGGACTCCCTTCCTTTAAAAAAAAAAAAAAGTATGAACAGGGAAAGAATAAATTAATTGACTAGAAAAAGTGATGAATTATCTAACGTTAACAAAACATACATTAAATTCCTCCGAAGTAAGACCCCAATGCTCAAAAACACGGGGTCACCATTTATAGTTTTAATAATTGTAAACTATATTTAATATTTCCAATTTTATATAAATAAATTAAAATACTTTTATTTAACTTTACAAAAAATATCATCACTTTTATTTGGTAATAAAATATTTATTATTTACAAAAATTGATTTGTACTTAACCAAGTTAACAAGACAAGTGATTAATAATTTGCTAATTTAAATATTATAATAATATGATCGAATGCAGGTACAGTTACATTATTTTCTCTTCTCATCGACCACCACACACACATATATTTATTATTACAATCATTAGGACAGGGATCTAGAACCAAGAACTCTACAAAGCCACCTGAGACTAAGTGTTCCGGCAAACTATTCCATTTGTACGCAGTTCGGACAAAGAAGTCTCTCTGCGATCTGCCAGTATGACAGCGCGGGATCTTTACCGTTTCACTGGTTGCGGCAGCCGATTGCCGAGTGGAACGGGGGTAAGAATAAGTTTGAGGCATGATGCCGCTGATTTCATCTGAGCACTGCTGATGACGATATTTGTAAAAAACAACGAGGTCAGCAACAGTGCGACTATGTTGTAGGGAAAGTTTTGATGTCAAAGTTCGATCACCTACAATTCGTATAGCTCGCTTTTGAACAGAGTCCAAGAGGGCCAAGATGGAAACAGAGGCAGCACCCCAAACTTGACAGCAGTACTCCATACAGGGACGAATATAGGACTTATAAACATGGAGCAATTGGTATGGAGTGAAAAATTGTTTGCATCTATTTAGGAGGCCGAGTTTTTTAGATTGAGAATTATGGCATTAGAAGTTTGTCAAAAAAATGATGTCAAGTATGTCAAAAAAAAGATTTTTATTTATTTTTTACCCAATTTTTTGGAAAAAAATAAAATTAATTATTTGTTTGAAATGCAATTTTATTATTATTACTGAGAATTATGGCATTATAAGTTTGTCAAAAAAATGTTCTCAAGTGTGTCAAAAGAAAGATTTTTATTTATTTTTTACTCAATTTTTTGGAAAAAAATAAAATTTATTATTTGTTTGAAATGAAATTTTATTATTATTATTGAGAATTATGGTATTATAAGTTTGTCAAAAAAATAATGTCAAGTGTGTCAAAAAATTGTTGCATTTATTTTTTTAGCCAATATTTTTGAAAAAAACTGTAGCTGTTTTTAAGACGTAAATGTAACTGAAAATAAAATTGGACATGGAAATTTTTGAATTTGTTATAGTTTTGGAAATATTTTGGGAATTTTTAAAAAAGTTTGTAGTATTGATTTTGTAATAATTTTTGCAATATTTTTAGAATTTTGGAAAAAGTTTGAATTTTTGGAATATTATTGGTATTTAGAAAAAGTTTAAATATTTCATTTTATTCTAATTTTTGGAATATTTTTGGAATTTTGAAAAAATTTTTTTTATTTAATTTTTACAATATTTTTGGAATTTTGAAAGAAATATGAATTTGTGATTTTGTAATATTTTCTCGAAACGCTAAATGGAGAGGTTTTTGAGTAGTTTGCTGAGTGTATCATCTTACCACTAAATTATGTTAATTTATGATCCGTTATAATTTTCCGATATCAAAATCCTTAACCCAGACCGAAGTCTGATATCTCAGAGCTGTGAGATTTCCGTCCCTCCATATTTTTATTTTAACTTTCAAAACCTTCCTTTCTTAGAGAGACTGCCCATGTACAAAAAATGTACATCTAATATATATAGCTTTCTTTTGGCTTTTCCCCTCACAAGCTTTTAATCGTTGTATTGCTCTATGGATCTGACAGATAACATTCAGCAGTGAAAATTAGAAATCAGCAAATATGTATTAAATTTTTTTTCAAAAATTGCGACAAAAATACAAAAATGTCAAGAATTATTCAGAGATTACCTGAAACAAGAACGATTTGAAACAAATAACAATCATCTGAACATTTTTCGAAATATAAATCATTGGATCATTAATATCAAGTTTCACTATCTTGTGAAACAAACTATGACATGTAGAAAATGAAATCGGAGACAGTCGTGACTTGTATAATCTGTCTGCCTACACCGTTTTATAAGAACAAACGTTTCACCGCATGAACTATTCTAACTTAAGAAAACAGCGTCGTAACAATACTTCACATATGTTACCCACAACCCACCAAAACGAGATACCACTGCAGGGATAAAAAACCGCTCTTTTAATTTAATGATTTTGCCTTGAGAGCATAATTATCTTTGAAGATTTAAAATTTATATTAACTTTTAAAATGTTGTTTAGTTCTGACACTACTTCTGGATTAATTGCCTTTACTGCCATAGGGGAAAAAGGTATGTAACCTTTTAGAAACTTTACATATCACTCCTGCTACTTGAAAAGTAGAATTGGTATAGAATTAGGGAGGTCGTAATAACTAAAACATACGATGGTATAAACAAAAGACAATATAAATATTTCAATTGTTGTGTTTTTATTCTGTTTTTAAGCTTCAAACTAACCTGTCCACACAAGATTGAGCAGTCAACTTAGCAGATGAAGATGGAGCAGATTAATGGAAAGTAAGACATGTTCAAAGTTAATTATAGCAAATTATAAAAAACGTCTGTAAATATCCGAAGATATCATTTCAAAAGGATGGGTCCCAGTTATTCTGGTGTGATTGGTGAGGTTTGCTATGCTAGATCAGGTAAAATCGATTTGAGCTCTGCGGCAGTTTATTCATTCGCAATGTGTTTATAAGAGATTTGTTAAATCCGAGACATCTATTCTGTGTTGCAAGTATTCAAGCTCGTTTGTAAAATTAATTTTGTTTTCTCAATTTTTTTTCGACTGATACGCTCTTAGTCATTATGACGTGCTGTCATAAGATGAACCGACCGATCTATCGGCTGGCTGGTATAATTTCAGGATTGTAAGGCCAAAATGTGGAACAACAATTAAACATTTTTGAATTTTTGTGTTTGTGATTTTTTTCTGTTGTTCTATATAGTTTCGATAGTTGAGAAATTTCTTATCGTAGGCAAGTAGACAATAGGCAAACTATTTGAGTCGGAAGAGCCTGACACGCTTTATCTCTGGGTTTGGGTCAGAATTCGACTTCCATTTAATTTGTTTTTTTATCTCAATACCAATTTTGTCAGCCAGGCCTCCTCCTTTCGTCTTGTTCTGTAATGAACGATAAGTATTATAGCAAGTGTACTTTAACTTTCCATCTGCTTCGTATATATACACATGTATTTACGAATATTTTCAAAAACTTCTCATACCGTTTTTATTCCAAATTGTCGATTCCTAAGTACAATTTCAATTTAAAACCTTTATATATGTTAAGCTTTATTTGGTTAACAAAACTGTCTCATGCTTTTTAGAATTCCAAATTTAATATAAAAAAAAGTCGGACAAATGCGAATAAAATTCGCTCGCCAAGGGTTCCGCGAATGTAAAAGAACACAATATCAACAATAAATGACATAAAGCTATGTTGTAAAGTCTTTATATCGCCAGACTATGGACGCATAATGGAATAAACGTTTAATCGTAAACGTCAATTGTAAATGTCAATCACATCTACATTGATCAAAAATGTTACTTGAGGTTAAATCTTATCCATAGCTGTTTATGAGATTTAATTAGTATTTTAATGGTCTAAATTGGGATATTTGTTCTATAAATTAGCGTCGAAATATAGGGTGGTATACATACACTTAAAATAGTACTTTTTTATCAAGAACTTAAAAACAGTGCATCGCAGAATCCTAGAAAAAATTGCAATGTTTCTGAAATTTGGTGTTCTTTTAAATGACACTTGCTTGGGTAAAAAAAAGTTTTTTTTTACCCTCCTTACACCCATCCCCTAAACACACAGAAATATAATTATTTGTGAGTTCGCTATAATTTTCGTTCAAAATATAGCAAACTTCCTGTCTCTATGAATTTTTTTAATTTTTTCTGTCAATCAGCGTCGAAACGTAGGGGCGGGGGGAACGGTCTGGAATTTGCACATTTTTTAGAATAACTCAAAAACTGTGTACCGGAAAATTCTAAAAAAAATGTGATGTTTTGGAAATTTAGTGTTCTTTCAAATGACATCGCACTCGCTTGGGTCAAAAAAAGTTTTTTTTTACCCTCCTTACACCCATCCCCTAAACACACAGAAATATAATTATTTGTGAGTTCGCTATAATTTTCGTTCAAAATATAGCAAACTTCCTGTCTCTATGAAATTTTTCAATTTTTTCTGTCTATCAGTGAGTTCGCTATAATTTTCGTTCAAAATATAGCAAACTTCCTGTCTCTATGAAATTTTTCAATTTTTTCTGTCTATCAGTGTCGAAACGTAGGGAGGTGGGGGGGTTACAACAGTCTTGAATTTGCACATATTTTAGAATAAATCAAAAACAATGTACCGGAAAATTCTAAAAAAATTTGCTATGTTTTGGAAATTTAGTGCTCTTTCAAATGACACCCCACTCGCTTGGGTCAAAAAAAGTTTTTTTTTACCCTCCTTACACCCATCCCCTAAACACACAGAAATATAATTATTTGTGAGTTTTTTTTTTTTTTTTTACATTATTATGATGATTTTATTAAATATTTACATTTTTATATATAATTTTACAAAGTATTTTAATCTAGCAGGTTCTAAAAAGTTTATAAAAACTTGTCTAAGATCCAATTAACAGTTAAGATTATGTTATTTAAAATCATCCTTTAAAAAAAAAATTTTTTTTTCAGAATTAAAATTGAAAAAACTAAGAAGATTATATTATAATAAGATAATGTTTTATGCTAAATTTAAATATTCAGCTTTAAATTCATTAAATAAAATGCATTTCAAACTTTCTTTAAAAATATGAATCTTGCGTTCCTGCTTTATTTCATTAGGTAAATTGTTAAAATATTCCAAGCCAATATAAATAACCGATTTCTGACCAGCTACAGTTCTGCGAAAGTCAAACTAAAATCATTGGTATTTCTTGTGTGATAGCTATGTCTATTGCTAACATTATTGAGAGAGAAGTTATGCTTAATGAGGTTGTTCTTTAGTTTATATATAAATAAAATAGTTTCATATTTTATTAGTTTTGAAACTGGTAATAAGTTCGAAGAATACAAATAAATGGTTGGTGTTAACATGGGTGTTTTTTTTGATAATTTTTATTGCTCTATTTAATAGAATTTGCAATTCGTTTATAATTTTTTAGATGCTGTACCCCAGATTATTGCAAGATACCGCAATTTGTTGATGACATGAGCATTCAGTATCATATACATAATTTTTTGAGGAAAAAAACTTGTCATTTTACTTAAAACAAAACAAATAACATTGATATTATTTTTTAAATTTGCTATATGGCTGCTCCAAGTGAGTTTGCAATCTATTACAACACCTAAATAAGTATATTCATACACTCTTTCAATAGCATAATTATTATATATCAAATGAAATCTAGAGTCATCCAAGAAAAAATTTGTTTTTTCAAATATTATAAATTTTGTTTTTTTCTCATTTGATTTCAAATGGTTTGAAGATAAAAATGAATTTAGTAGATCGAGATCAAATTGGATGTTTTGATTTAATAAATCAATGTTTGTGTGTTTGTATATTATAACCAAACGAATCGTCGTATCGATCAGACGTGTTTAATTTATTATTGAATCTGTTTTTTTTTTTTTTGATTTATATTTAAAAGAAATTTGTTTATTTCGATTTTTGTTTTTATTAACTATCTTAAAATAAATAAAAGTAATAGTTTGATGAGTTTATTGAAATTTCTAAATAAATTGAAGTGATAATAGTTGATTTTTACGATAACTGTGTTAAAATATTTTGTGTTTACTGCAATTAATAGACAATAAACTGGTAATATCCGTAATTGATATAAAAAATACTCGACAAATAATAAATTACATTTATTAACATCTGTTATTTTTTGTTTATTGTTGAAACAATTGTACTTAAATTGTATTTAAAATGCATTACTTTGAAACAGCTGAATCCAGTACAAATTATAACTCTATGGTACAATGCCCAACCTGTAATAAAACTGTCACAGAAAAGCAGTCAGTCTTTCAGTGTACAGGTTGCAAAAAAATGTTTCATCTATCATGTAAAAAAATCGTTGGCAGTAACATTCAGAGATTAGCAGCTGAATCAACCTGGTATTGTTCTACTAAATGCAAAATTACCGAAATAACAAGTGTCTTAAACCAAAAAATTGATGGTTTGACCAAAAATTTTTGTGAATTCAAAACAATGATAAATGAAATAATATCTTCGCAACAATTTCTTGCGAACAAACTTGATGAATTCTCTGGCAAACTTGATAATCTCCAAAAAGAGAATAACAAAACTCAACAAGACATTGAAACAACATTTAAAAATCAAAAATTTCTTGAAACTACTATCAACCGTTTGGAGGCAGATGTTGATGAAGCAAAGCAACAAGATTTAGTGAATAATATTATAGTTGCAGGTATACCCGAAAATAAAACGCCTGAAATAACTATTTTACAAAACATAATCAAAACACTCGAACTAGAAACAACTTTCATTGAAAATATTGCCACTAGTGTGTATTTAAGAAATAAAATTGAATCCAGTCATCGTGATCATCAAATTCTTATACGTTTTAAATCAATAGCAGCGAAGACAATTTTTATGAAAAAAAAAACAAGAAAAACAAGTCATATATGCTAATCAAATAGGTTTCCACTTACAAAGAGATCAGCAAATATTTATCCGGGATCACTTGACTCCATATAAACGAACATTATACTTTAATATGAGGGAAGTTAAAACAAAATTAAATTTTCAATTTCTATGGATTAAAAACACAACAATACATTTTCGGAAAGAGCCAAATTCTAAAGTATATCTCATTAAATCTAGAAACGATATGGAAAAACTATTACAAATGTTTTCATCATCTTAAACTCTCGCAAGCTTTATTCTGCAATAGCACTTTAATAAGGAATAAAAGTAATAAAAATAAAGATAGTAATAAGTTTTTTCAGTTATTTAATCTGCCTGTTAGTTTAGTTAATTATTTTATAGTTGTAAGTATGTTCACAAACATTTTCATATTCATTTCATTTTTTTTTACATTTTCATTTCATACAAAACATTTTATTTGTAACTTGAATTTTAATCTTGTGTCTAAAAGTAAAAAAACAATACATACAAAAAACTATTTCAATAACATTCACTATGCACAATGATAAAGATGATTTGTTGGATTTTGACAATATCAAACACAATTTATTTTTAAATGATAAACCATCGCTGGGAAACGGTGATTGCAATTTTCTCTATCTTAATTGCCAAAGTATAAAAAACAAACTTCATGACATTGAGTTTTTAGTATATAATTTACAATGTAATATTGATCTTTTAATTCTTACAGAGGTTTGGTTAAAGGCAGAAGAAAATAAATTCTACAATTTAACTGGGTTCAAATCCTATATTTGCAATAGAAGTGATGGCTACGGTGGGGTTGCAATTTTCGTAAAGTCCAATATTGCTTCCTGTGAAATTCTTAATATAAACAAAGATTACTGTCAGTGTATTGGTATAAACTGATAGAAAAAAACATGAATATAATATCTGTTTATAGGTCACAAAAAAATGAAACAAATATGTTTTTGAATCACTTAGAATCGATTTTGGATAGCAACAGTAAAAATATTATAGTTGGTGATATAAATATAAACTTATTAGACTTGAATTCATCCCTAGTCTCAAAATACATAAATCTGATTAATTCTTCGGGATACCTTATTCTCAATAAAATTACATCAGATTTCGCTACAAGGAAAAAAAATGCAATCGGAACCATAATAGATCATGTTATTTCAAATATTTTTAGCTTTAAATACGACCTGTCAATATCAGATACGCATTTATCTGATCATAAAATTGTACTTTTACGTATTATTGATTTGGAAATACCAAAAATTAAACAAGAAGAAAGTTACTTAAAACTTAACTATAAACAGCTCTTATTGGATACTAATTGGCCTAAAATACTCAATGCGGTAACCTTTGATGATTTTGTTAAGGAATTCTCCAACGTAGTAGTCAAATCTACCAGGTCAGTGACTCAAAATAAAAATTCCAAAAAACAATGGAATGAATGGATGACCGATGAGTTGGTGAATCAAATGAAAGAAAGAGACCGTTTTATGAAATTAAAAAATAAATACCCCAACTTAGAATATTTCAAGCATCAGCATAAATTCTTAAGTTCCCTGGTAGCTTCTGGAGTAAAAACTGCTAAAAAATTGTATAATGCGGAATTAATCCAAAAAAATATAAATAATTCAAAACTACTTTGGAAACACTTAAACAAAATTATCTTTAATAAATCAGTTACTACACCCATTCCCATCTACTTATCGGACCCTTTGGACTCAACGTTTGTCAAAGATAGTGCAACAGTAGCTAACATTTTTAATAATTTTTTTGTAAATATCGCCAATGATATAACCATCCATTTACCTGCGCCTGACTTTGACCATTTTAATTATTTTCAATATCAAATTGTATCCCCACTAAATATTCAACACACTAACAAAAATGAGGTTTTTCAGATAATAAATGGTTTAAACACTTCAGCTGCAGCAGGAATTGATAAAATCTCTACGAAAGCTCTAAAACATTGTGCACATAGAGTAGCCTCTGTAATTGCCGCACATATAAATAATAGCATAGATAACAGTACCTTTCCAAAATCTTTGAAAACTGCAAGGGTAAAACCTCTTTACAAAAACGGAATTGAAAGTGATGTCTCAAACTATCGGCCTATTTCAATCTTAACTAGTTGTTCTAAAGTTTTTGAAACCATATTATTGAACCGGCTGGAAAACTTCTTAGTTGAAAATAACATTATATACAATCTTCAATTTGGTTTTCGTAAAGGATCAAACACAACTGCTGCTTGTTTATCGCTTACCCACTATCTAAGCAAAAATCTAGATCAAAAAAAGACATGTGGATGTATTTTTTTAGACTTTAGAAGAGCATTTGACACAGTAGATCACAAAATTGAGATGTACAAACTAAAAAAATTACAGTTTACAAATGAGCAACTAAAGTTATTCGAAAACTACTTATGTGACAGAAAACAAGTGGTGTGCTTAGATAATAAAACAAGCACAGAAAACATAATTAAAAGTGGTGTCCCTCAAGGATCAATTCTTGGTCCGTGTCTTTTTCTAATACAGATAAATGACTTACAATTTATGAATTTCGATGGAAAATTGCAGCTTTTTGCGGATGATGGTGTATTAATGTATGAAGCAGATTCAGTAGAAACTCTTCATTCCCAAATGAATAATGACATGGTGTTGCTTGAATCATGGTGCAGTATAAACCATATGGTCCTAAATAACGAGAAGACGAAGTATATGATTTTTGAGAGTAGATGCTTTGATCTAGTGAATCCTAACGCGCTTCAAGTTACATATGCCTCTTCTGCAATTGAAAGAGTACATAAATTTAAATATCTAGGCCTCACTATCGACAGCAGACTTAAATGGGTTGATCATATTGACTCGTTGAAAAAATCCATTATTCCATATATTTTTGCAATTGGCAGAACAAAGCGGCTACTTCCAAAGACTTCACTTTTATTATTGTATAACGCATACATTCATTCTCGTTTAATGTATCTAAATCCGGTATGGAGTGGATGTGCTCAATATATGCTTAACGAACTAAATATTCTCCATAAACGTACTTTAAAATATATTTTAAATGTACCCATTCGATTTCCAACAGAGGAACTATATTCAAATTTTATTTCATTTAGCTCTTTGTGTGAAAGAGAGCTTTATGTGTTAGCATATAAAATATTAAATAATGTTATTTTACATAACTTTATTATAGAAAAACAGGGTCAGAAACATAATTATAATACAAGGAGAAAATCTCACTTTGCTACCGAATACTTTGCAACCACATTTAGTACAACAAATGTTATATACCGGGCAATTCCTAAGTTTAACAGTCTTCCTACAGAAATAAAATATTCGATAAATCTAGCAAAATTCAAACATAACATAACGGCACACATGAAAATAACTTAGCACACAATAGAAGTTGAATAATATTGTAAATGTTTGTTGAACAGTAATTTTAGTTTTTTTAATTATGTAGATATTTTCTATTTTTCTATTTTATTTTTAATTTATCAATTTTTAAGATTGAAAGTTAAAAATTGAAAACATTTTTAAGATTCAATCTTAAACCTGTACGTTGCGATATAACCTTTGGTTCGAGCAATGTAAAAAACCAAAATAATTAAAATAATATAAATTATACTCTACAGTGTAATGTAACAAAATTTATTGATGTTGAATAAAAAAAAAAAAAAAAAAAAAAAAAAACCATGTCATCAGCATACATTACCAGTTTCCCCTTTAATCCTATTGCAAAAATGTCTTCACAATATATATTAAAAAGTAGAGGGCTCAAAATGGAGCCTTGAGGTACGCCAAATTCAATCGTTTTTTGTGTACTGGATTTATCTTTAATTACAACGAACTGTTTTCTATTATCATAAATATGATTTTATTAGCTTCACTGAGTTTTCGGAACAGCCAAAATTTTTCAATTTGTAAGTAAAAAGCTTGTGACAAACCGAGTCAAAAGCGTTTTTCAAGTCGACAAACATGCACGACACTATTTGTTTATCATCCAAACCTATTTGTATATCTGTTATAACTTCTGATACCACAGATAAAGTGGATGAGCTTTTACAAAATCCAAATTGGTTTGTATTAATAACATTATTTGCTTCACAATAAGTTGTAAGTTGGTTGAAAATAATTGATTCATAAATTTTTGAGAAAGTATTTAAAATTGAAATTGGCCTATAGTTAGATGTAAGTTCTCTGTTTCCACTTTTAAATATTGGAATAACTTTTGCCACTTTTGCCACTTGCCACAAAGCAACCGTTTTGAAACGATGCGTTAATAAAATCAACAAATTTTATAGCGATTTCGATTCCAAAGTTTAAACAAAACTTTAACGATATTTTATCATATCCAACTGCCGCGTTTAAATTTAAATTGTTCATAACATTTATAATAGACATTAAATCAACAGGAGCGAAATTAAAACCATTAATAAAATAAGGACCAGAATCTTGTAGTTTGCACAAGCAAGAATTATGCGGAATGATGTTTTGGACGTTATTTACAAAGTAGCTATTTAGTTCATCGCATACTATTTGTTCATCTTTAATTAATTGGTTGTTAATTTTAAGTATTATTTTGTTGGCTGTCCTAACATGATTGAAAATATATTCATTAATTGTTTTCCATAAAAATTTAGAATCACTTTTCCCTATTTCTTTTTCAAAATATTTTTTTTTCTCAATTTTTTTCAAATTTTCTATTTGTTTTTTATAAACTTGGAACAAGCCATAAATATATATATTATTTTCATTGCTTTTATGTAATTTATATAACCTATCTCTACATTTAATTTTTTGTAATATATCATTTGTTATCCATGGAGTTTTTGATTTTTTAAAATATTTAATTACTTTTTTGTGTTTTTCAATTTCTAAGGAGCACAAGTTAGTTAACTTTAAAGTTAAATCACATTTTAATATTTGTTCTGAAAATTCATTTTTATCTATTCCATCATAATTTAAAATAACTTTTATTCTCTTCCATTTAATTATATGAGCTTTATTTGTATGTTTTTTCGATAATAATAGTATGTATTATTGTATTGTTTTCTAACATATAGCCTAATGAACTTAACCTATTGTCTAATGAAAATTTTATTCAATTGGTATGATTCTAATTGGTCAAATTGTTTTGATTTCATTAAAATTATTTTCAAATTATAATCACAATTGCTTTGATAAGTTTTGTTCAAAAATCAAATTTTAATTTAAATTCTCTTATTTCGTTTAGTTGAACTTGATTGATTGTAGGAGAAGGGCGTTTTTTATCATCAGGGTTTTTTTATTAAGAAATTTGATTTATCAATTAAAACAATAAAGATTTATTGTTTTGATTGAAGAAAATGTTTTTATTTATTATAATACACAATTCTTTTTTGTAATAAAATCTTTGTCAGAGAATAAAGTATTGTAATCGATTCGTGAATAATGAATTTTATTCTCTCGCAAATTAAAATTCTCGCTCGTGCCTCGCTCAAATTTTAAACTTTTGCTTGAGAATAAACTACTTCATTATTCACTCATTGATTAAACTACTATTTTTCTACATGTTTGTAGCAAACAAACAAAATATAGCAAACTTCCTGTCTCTATGAATTTTTTCAATTTTTTCTGTCAATCAGTGTCGAAACGTAGGGGGGGGGGGAGGGAACGGTCTGGAATTTGACATTTTTTAGAATAACTCAAAAACTGTGTACCGGAAAATTCTAAAAAAAAATGTGATGTTTTCGAAATTTAGTGTTCTTTCAAATTTCAAATGACACCCCACTCACTTGGGTCAAAAAAAGTTGTTTTTTACCCTCCTTACACCCATCCCCTAAACACACAGAAATATAATTATTTGAGAGTTCGCAATAATTTTCGTTCAAAATATAACAAACTTCCTGTCTCTATGAAGTTTTTCAATTTCTTCTGTCAATCAGCGTCGAAACGTAGGGGTGGGGGGAACGGTCTGGAATTTGCACATTTTTTAGAACAACTCAAAAACTGTGTACCGCAAAATTCTAAAAAAAATTGCAAAGTTTCGGAAATTAGGTGCTCTTCAAATTCCCCCCCCCCCACTCGCTTGAGTCAAAAAAGTTTTTTTTTCACCCTTCCCCACCCCAATCCCTTAAAAGCACAGAAATATAATTATTTGAGAGTTCGCTATATTTTTCGTTCAGAGTTTATCAAACTTCATGTCTTTGTGAATTTTTTCAAATTTTTCTGTTAATTAGGCTCGAAATACAAAGGGGGGACCAACTTTTTGTGCCACTTTATTGATAATAATTCAAAAACTATGCATTGCAAAATTTAAAAAAAATGGCTATAATTCTAAAATCAAGTGCTCTTTCAAATGACACCCCACACAACCAGGTTTTAAATGATGTTTTTACCCCTTAACATTTCCACCCCTTTAATAAATATATTTATGAGTATCTGCCACTTTTCTATATTTTTCATTAAAAACCTACTCAATTTTTTATCATTCCAAATATATTTCAAGATTTTCGATGAAGTAGGGTCGGAGTTATTCGGGGCAATAAAACATCCAGAAAACGACATTTTTCAAAATTATACAAAAATGGTGAAGTGTAAAATTCCAAAATATATTTTTAAATAATTCTGAAATCAAGCCCTTTCATATGGTATCCTAGTCGTCTCGATAAAAAAATTTATGTTTTCAAAGGCTTTACATCGTACCTCCTTAAAACAAACGAACACAACTTTAATTATTTTTTAACCCGCCATCTTGTGTAGATAGGTAAGTTTTATAAGCAGCTCAAATTTTAAGTTCATCGGATTAAGGGTTCACGAGATAATCGAAATAATGTGAAAAACACGTTGTACTCTCACCAATAGTGTTCCGTATAAAACGCGGAACCCTATTTTTAGGGTTTTAAATCTTTAAAATTAAATATCTGAAGAATACGAATTAACGCTTCTTTGTAAATGTGATATATTTTAAAGGAAGGTTAGAACTATATTTAAAAAATAAAGAAAGTTAAAATTCAATTGATTTTAAAATTTTTTGTTAATGGAAGTTGTTTGAAAAAATGAAGAAAAATTCGAATTTCAGCCGTACTAAAAATCTTTAAAATTAAATATCTCAAGAACAAGAATTTCAACCTCTTTGTTAATTTGTTATATTTCAGAGTAAGGATAGAACTATTTTCAGAAAAAAAATTAATTAAGTTCCAATTGATCTTTGACCCTAGCGCCATCTTTAAAAAAGTTTTTTAATATTTTTATTTAAAAACTAATTATAAAAACAGTAAATTAATTTTTTTTCAAACGACTAATTAATCATCTATCAAACAAAAAAAAGTTTGATGAAATCGGTATAGCCGTTCTTGAGCACTTTAATTTCAAAGTTACATCGGATTGGAAGAATTTTAATTTTTCATGCATGTTGGGTGCTCAAACTATGCACTTTAAAAAAATTTTAAAATAAGGGTTATTTTTTATTTTGTCCATACTACTTATATGTCAAGTTTCAGGAAAATCAAAAATGGTCAAGTTCAAATTTCGACTTTTTCACCTGCGTAGATCACGTTTTTCATCTATTGCATCTATCTGATTTGATGTTTTGTGATTAGAGACTACGGTGGCGTTCTATACTTTAACTTTGGGTAACTGTCAACATTGATAAATGTACTGTTTCATATTTTAAGAATTATATTTATTTATAGGATCAAACACGATGTATCTTGTCTAACTTTTGCCACTAAATTCAAATATCCTCAGACATTTAAAATAACAATTTTTTGTTATCAAAGAAATCTTTTTTATAAATCATTGTTCCTTAAATAAATTAATTTTTTTTCTTAGACAATTTAATAACTCTTTGCTATGACACATCTTGTGTAGGCGAATGAATGGATGGAAATCATAAGAAATCAATTATTGATTTTTTTATATTTTTTGTCATATAAGAAAATAAATGAAGAAAAACAATTCTTGTCAAATTGATTTAATAATTTCTTATTGATGACTATTTATTAATAAAAATTATTACTTCTGTATGTGTGGCCTATCGCGATAATTTAAAATTGGATACAAAACAAGAAATCATGTGGGTGAAACTGTTTGCTTGTTTGTTTTGTTTTTTGTTAATCATGATTTGTATCCATTGTATCCAATGAACATAATTTATAGATTTGGTGATATTTAGTGTCATAATTCTTAGAAGATTAACGATAATGTTGTTAGTAGTCGATGTAGTAAGAGTTGGTTGTGTTCAAAGTTAATTAACACTATTTATAAACAGATTATTATAATTTTTATCAACCATGATTCGATTGAAATCAAGCAACCGATTTTTCATGTTTACTACAAACAATAATTAATCATACGAATAACTCAAATTTATCATTTTTTATGTAATTATCTGATGAATTTTGGTGGATTTTTTTTTCATGATACAATAAAATAGTTACAAGATATATAATAAAATAGTTGTAATTATTATACATTCAACAATTTATATACGCTCTTTTCGTTTTTCCAGGTACATGTCGCGGTGGATAGGAAGAGCGTATGATGTCCAGGTGGTAGATGCGACTCTTTCGAAATCCGAAAAACCTCTGACAACGTTTTCGCAATGCGATCTTGATGCCTCGATTGTCCACGCTGTAGTAGCAACCACACTTAAAATCTCGACGAAAAACATCTTGGCCGGTGATAAAAAACCACTGCTCAAAAAACGAGACGCCGAATTGATTGTCACAGGATTTCATCCTACCTCCTTCTAGCATTCACAACCAAAGCTTTGTTTTCTATTTCTGGAGGCTTTGTTTGGTTTGAACTGAATCAAGAGCCAAGAAAGAAGTTATTTCACTTTCCGGCGATAAGCGATTTCGCGGCTGGGGCAGACCAATTCTATCTCGATTATGAAAGATACATACTGAACGTATATGCCTTGTCTTTAAAGGTATTGATTTTAATGACAAACGTCACACTGAGTTGCTTCGTGTAAAGCGTAGCGAAGCCGAACAACTGTTACCCACGATGCTTTCCGCGTTCTTTAGAGCGAGAAACTTGCGCTCTCCATCTAAACGACCATAGCAGCGAAAATTGAGCTTTTAGATGACCGAGCTAGATTGTTGAACCTTATTTTGGCGTCAATATTTTCACAACCCTTGTATAACTTTGCTCCAGCTGCACCTTAGTCAAATATTTTGAGTACTAGCTCAGCAAGTACCACATCATCCGAATTGCTTTTAATGCGAAAGCAATTACAGGTTATGTTTGATGGTCACAGTAGTGGACCTAGACTTTTCTCAAGTGGAAAAACAATTTTTCATCCTAGAAGGTCAAGATCACGCACTCTTTCTAAGTCAAGGTTTTCACGACCTCTGTCTATTGATGTTTGCTTATGGTTATTCTTGATGTGATGGATCATTGATTTTAATATTTTATTTTATTATTGATTTTATTATTTAGTTCTTGATTATAATGATACATATTAAATTATAATAAAAATATGACGAAGAACAGAAAACATTTTGTTGTTATGCATTTTTTTAAATTTTTTTAAAATTTTATTTTCAAGTTTTCGTTTTTCATTTTTTCAATGTATAAGTATATATGTTTATTAATTTTGTTGTTGGTTTTTTTGTTGTTTTGTTTTGGAGGGCAGCTAACGTTTCGGAAGCTTTTGTTGTGCTTCCTTTTTCAATGCGACGGATCTTATCTATTGGATGTGTGGAGAAGAAGAACCACAACAAAATGTTTTCTGATCTTCGTAACTTTTTTTATAATATGTATCATTATAGTCAAGAATTAAATAATAAAATCAATAATAAAATCAATAATAAAATAAAATATTAAAATCAATGATCCATCACATCAAGAATAACCATAAGAAAACATCATAAAAACATTGGATGAAGACGATATATCATTCATTACAAAGTTGTGTACAAATATTCGTGAAACTCCCAACATCAACGTCAGTGTTTGCGTTCCAAAAGTAGGAGCAATCGTCGCGTTCGCTGCAATTAGGGTAAAGGCATTTTCCACTAAGGTTCTGCGCATGGATAGCTGGGCGGGTACCCATGCTTACTATGGCTACCCGGCGGCACTATTTGTGGCGAGCGCTACATTCCGTTATATATGCCGAGCTTCATAGTTTCTTGGTTCAAGCTTGAACGATGTGTGGTGCGAGCAATTAAGATTTGGGACGGCATTCTTTGGCAATTTCTACGAAAGTGTGGTGTTAATAGCGGAAGAAATTAGGAATTCGAGTTTCCTGTGATTTTTAAACGATTTTCTTAAAGGCTCCAAAATGAACGACAAACGTCCAGTTAACTAGTCAGAAGCTTCTCTTGCAGTTCTTGCAAATTGCAAATTCAAACTCAGCAACACTTCATCGCTTTCGCTTTCATGGTCGACGCCACCGACAAGCAATAATCGCTGTAATCATTCAACATCTCGCCACCGATTCATGGCAGCCTCTCAGTTTCTTTCGGTTCGATTAACCGAAACACAACACCGTTACAGCGCTTATGATCGTGAACTCTTGGCAGCTTATTTGGCCATTAACCACTTTCGTTATCTACTCGAAAGACAAAACTTTTTCCTATTCACCGATCATAAACCATTGATTTATGCCTTTATAAAAAAGAATGTTTTGTGTTCTGGATTTTATCGGCCAGTTTAGATGCTTTGTCTGAAGGACATCGGTATTGTGCAACTCTGATCGACAGAAACACAAGATGGCCCGAAGAAATCCCAATTTCAGATATTACAGCTGCAAGTAACAATCGACATTGGTTCCACAGTCGGATTTCGTAGCTAACCTTAAGCTACAGTTTAAAGATCTCCAACCGCATCACGTCACTCTAGTGACAACGTTTTTGTGATCACCGACTTGAAAGCCTGTTCACATTTTTTAGAGAAGACACGGTCTGAAGGTCACTGCAACAGCCTTACGACGGACCTTTTCTTGTCATCAACCGAGATGACAAAACATTCACTAACGACATTAGAGGTTGATTAATCAAAGAAATCGACACACTTAAACTAAGTAAGCAGGATAATACCAAGCGTGATTGACATCTAACCGACCAATCGCCGTCAATACATAGCGCTTGATGTGGAATTGGGAATTCCACTGGCCTTTAGACGAACAATTAAAATAAATTACACAACGCAACTGCACTTAAAGAAAATCACTTTTTATTTCTTTATTTAATTTAATTATAGATGATTCTTTCTTAAAAATATGTTCAATCCAAATGACATTATTTTTAATGAGCATCTTGTTTTTATATACTTAAAACGGAAATGGAAAAATATAATTCACAATAAAATATTGCTTAGCTCTAAAAATAATAATTCACAATTGTAATGCTTAATTCTAATTTAAGAAGTATTGTCAGATGTACATACAGTTATAATAATATAAGGGTGGTATACAACACCCCTCCCCCTTTAAAAGGAATTTATTTATAATGAAATTAAGTTTTATAATAATATTTGAAAAATAAATAATTTTTTCTGATTAAAAAAAATTTTGTATGCAATTTATTTTTGGGTTAATGTTTTTACATTGAAAAAAAAACAGTTTCTTATCACATCAAATTCATTATTTTCGAGAGTACAACAATCGACAGAGATCGAAATTACTGGATCTACTAACATATGAAAATTATAATAACAAATGTAAAATGATAAGAATTACAATTTCAAGGATTTGCTTTTTTTTGAAATTCATTTTTATAATTTGATTTGTTAAAAATGCATATATGTATTTCCTTATAATAAATTTTGTAATTTAATTTATTTATTGAAAATCATTATTTTTCTCTTTTTTTTTTTTTGAAATTTTGTTTTAATTCCATTTTAATTCAATCTTAATTTATTTTTATTTTAATTTAATTTTATTTTAATTCAATTTACTTTAAATTTAATTTTATTTAAATTTAATTTAATTTTAATTTAATTTAATTTAACTTTAATTTGATTTAAATTTTATTTTATTTTAAATAATAAATAATAAACATTCATTTTGATTAATTTGATTCTCGTTCGTAATAAAGTTTTAAACGATTGTTGTGAATTGTCTTTAGTGAACGACCCTGTTTAATAACAGAATTTTCATCGCTGAGAATTGATTCAATTTCGAATGGTCCTAGCCATGATGGAGCAAGCTTTCCTTTTTTATTTTCATTTTTAAGTAAAACATTTAAAAATTTCTTTTGCATTTAATAAATTGTCTTTGACTTTTTAGTTTGTAAGTTGCATTTTATATTTTAATTCTTTTACTATTCTTTTACTTTAATTCTGATGACTATCATAATTGTAAAGAGGATCAGGAATTTTGGAAAAAGAATTAGGAATAATAGGTTTATGGCCAAACAAAAGCTCGAAAGGCATAAACTTTGTTGCAGTGTGAGGAGTAGTATTCAGGTGGCTTCAACCCACAGATGTTTAAAAAAAGCGTTAATCTACACCTCAGAACGCCAGTTGTTGTTGTGGGACCCAGGTCTAGACCTAGGTCTTAAAAGGTATTTATGTGTTGTTGTGACACATATTCTAAACCCTATTACACAACACATTTTATTAAAAAAAAAAAAAAAATAAGGAATCCATGAATCCCAATCATTTTTATTTTCTGAAACTTAATTTTTTAAATAATTTGCTAGAGTGAAATGTGTACGCTTCAAAGCCCCATTTGTTTGTGGATGATAAGGAGAAGTTCTAAGCTTTTGAATTTTTAACAATTTTGTAACATTTTTGAAAAGCTCACTAAGAAAATTGCTTCCTTGATCTGTAAGAATAGATATTGGTGCTCCATAAATACAAACAAACTGTTCAACGAAAGCTCGTGAAACTGTGTCAGATGCCTGATTCTGTAAAGGAATCGCCACACTATACTTTGTAAGTTCATCTTGAATTGTTAAAATATAGGAATTTTTACTGATCGTAGGTGGATTTAAAGGTCCTACGATATCGAGCGAAATTTTTTCAAAAGGATAAGAAGCAGTGGATGTTATAGCCATTGGCATTTATGTACTTTTACCCGGTTTATTAATTTGACATTTTGCACATGATTTAATATAATTTTTAATTCGATTCAACATGTTTGGAAAACTAAAGTAACTTTTCATTCTATTGAATGTTCTTGAAACGCCTTGATGACCTCCTAGAGGTGCATCATGAAATTCAGAAATGGCTTAAACTATATCTTTTTCGGATTTAAGATTTACGATATCATTAACAGTGTTATCCCCATTATCAGGACTATCACCAATACCAATCAAACTTTCATCTTCAGACAAATCAGATTCAATGTTTTCAGCATTTTTACTACGAGATCGGGTTGTTATTTTTGTTATTTGATTATTTAATTTAACTCTACTAAGAGCATCAGCAACGAAATTCGTTTTACCAGGGGTATGACGTATTTCAAAATTGAACTGTTCAAGTCGTAAGCGCCATCTCATCAACCTAGAGTGTGGATTCTTAATATTCCACAACCAAAGCAGTGGTTTGTGATCTGTGAACACGACAAAACGACGACCAAATACATATGGACGAAATTGTTCTACACCCCATACAATACCTAACAACTCTTTTTCTACTGTTGAATAGTTTTTTTCTGCTTTATTCATCGTACGACTAGTATACGCGATGGGCAATTCGATTTTATCATGTTCTTGTGATAAAACACTTCCGATGGCAATATCACTTGCATCACAAGTAATATGAAATTCGCATTCATAATTTGGATACTGTAGTATTGGTGACGACGTTAAAGCAAGCCGAAGCTTATTAAAAGCTTCATCACAAAATGCATCCCATTTATATTCGACTCCTTTTTTTAACAGATTAAACAATGGCGAAGCGACGTGAGAAAAATTGGGTATAAATCTCCTATAATACCCAGCAAGCCCGACGAAGGATTGCATTTGCTTTGGTGATTTTGGCACGGGAAATTTTTGAATAGCTTCAATTTTCTTCGGATCAGGCTTAACACCTGAGCTGGAAACAATATGACCTAAATACGATATTTCTTTATGCAAAAAATTGCATTTGTTAGGGTTTAATTTTAAATTATTCTTTTGTAAACATTCAAAAACTTTAATCAACTTAGTATTGTGATCTTGCAAGTTCACACCATAGACAATAATATCCTCTAAATACACTAGACATTTTATACCAATAAGACCTGACAAAACCATATTCATTAAACGTTGAAAGGTTGCCGGAGCTCCTTTTAAACCTTGCGGCATACGTAAAAATTCATAGTGTCCGGTATGAGTGCTGAAAGCAGTCTTTTCACAATCGGATGAATTTAAATTTACTTGGTGATACCCATTTGCCATATCCAAAGTAGTAAAATACTTTGATTTTCCTAAACTACAAGAATATCCGTTATATTCGGTAATGGGAACACGTCATCTTTAGTTACTTGGTTTAACTTTCGAAAATCAACAACTATGCGCCACCGTTTTGTATTTGTATGATCAGTTTTTTTCGGAACGATTAATAGCGGAAAATTCCAAGGACTCTTAGATGTTTCAATAACTTCATCAGCCAACATTTGACTTATGTTATCGTCAATATCTTTTTTTACTGATTCAGGAAACTTATATGGCTTTACATTAATAGGCTTTGTACCAATTTCAGTTTCAATAGTGTGTGTAATTGCGTCAGTAGATGTTAATTTATCATTGTTAAGTAAAAATATGTCATTATATTTGCGACAAATATTTAAAATAGAATCACACTCTTCAGAGTTTAAATGTTCAGTAAAAATTTTTGATTCTAATTCATTCAATCTTCCATAATAGTTATTGTTCCACGATTGTGAAAAATAGTATACGTTATAATCGTTGAGACTTTCAATTTCTAAATTAAAAGAATCTAAAATATAATCGTCTTCTGTTGTATTCATGACAGAAATGAAAGCAGAATTATTTTTAACATTAATAAGAGATCGCGCGAAATAAGCACCACTTGAAATTTCACAAGTTTTACAAAAATATTCACCGTCTTTTCTATTTGGAAAATAGATTTTTAATAATTTTTCAGAACGTGGAGGTATAATCTCATTTATTTTACTTTTCTCAATACAATTTAAATTTAAAATAAACTTAGAACCATTAACATTTATTTCTACAACTTTTCTATTGTAATCAATAAGACATTTGTTCGCATGCAAGAAATCTTTGCCCAGAATACCGTCGCAAGAAATTGGAAATGTATCTGGCACTACTTGAAATGTTTGTAAAATTTGTTGGTCATCAAAAGAAATATTTCCCACTGTTTCTGCTAGCGTAAAAATTGTATTTTCGGTAATTCCTGTTATTTTGCATTTATTATCTGGATAACACAGTGTGTTACCATTTAATGATCCTTTTTTTATCAAACTTATAGTGGCACCGGTGTCAATGAGCAAATTTAAATCTTCATTATTTTGAAAATCAATATTTAATCGAACAGTATCCAATTCATTATTGGAAACCATTGAAAAGAATTTAAATGTTTTTAAATTTTTAGAAAAATTAAAAAATTTGTGATATTTCGCAGGTATTATAAAATTAATTGGAAATTGAAAATGAATAAAAATATTGGAAAAATTGTAGGAGAGAAAGATAATTGAAAACTTGAGTTGATTGAAAATTAAAAAAAAATTTTGAAAATTGATAATTATTTTAAAAAGTTTAAGATGTTTGAAAAATATCTGGTATGATAATTTTGAAACATTCCAGAAACAACAAATATTCCGCAGCAAAATACAGAAAATTCCAAATATGAAGAAAAAAATAGTATATAAATTACTTTGAAAATTTTTTAATATCAAAATAATAATTTGGAAATATTTAAAAATATTTACTGCTTTAAGCAAATGTTCTAGAAATTCAAGAAAGGATGTAATAAGATAAGAGTTTAATTGGAGTATTTTATGAATAAAGATATGAAGATTTTGCTCAATAGAAAATCTAGAGAGTTTGATAGCTAAATTGCGAATTAAAAAAATTGTTATCACGAAAACATGTTTTGAAAATTTGTAAGAAAGTTTGAAAAATAATTGAGAAAAATTTAGGAAATCATAAAAAACTTGCAAACCGAAAAATAAAATGCCAAAAGATAAATAGAAAGGAAGAAGAAAATCAAAAGAAAACAATTGGAAAATTGGAAAAAATTTCAACTTCAAAATAAAAAATATCTTTTGGAAAAATTGAAAAAAACAATCAGCTGCGTTCAAAGAAATTCCTACTATTTTTGATGAACTGGTTTGTGGTAATTTTATAGATTTTTGGCTCGAACCGCTCTGTTCGATGTTGGCTGATCGAGCCCCCACTCGTTTCCCGAAACTTCAGAAGTACTATTATTATTTGTATTAGAACTTATTACAGTAAGCTTTTTGGAGCTTTCAGAATTATTTTTAATTATTTCACCAGGCCTACTATTTATTTTTTCTTTGTTTTTTAAAATATAGCAATCATTAATGTGATGCCCAGGTTTTTTGCAATAGGCACAAACAAGATTACTATAATTTTTGTTTCCAGTAGAAGTAGATGGTTTTGATTAGTACGATCGATCTTGAAAATTACTTTTTGATCGGTTTCTATAGCAACGGTCTGCAGAATGACCGTATTTTTTACAGATTTGACACCTCACAATGTTTGTAGTATTTTCAAAAGAACCTATATGACGTTTATAAAGCGCCTCTTCTTCAATAGCCTTTGTTATTGAATCGCTTAGAGATTTATTATTTGAAGATTTAACAACAACACGGATGCTACTGTTAAGTCCTTCCTGAAATGCAATCAAGGCAGTTTGTTGATTTAGTGTTTCGACAAATTTTTCAGATCCAACACCGGCCTCAGAAATGCAAATATCATTAAACTGTGATAAAAGTACTTGAACTCGACTGCCATAATACCTAACATCCTCATCTTCCTTTTGACAGACACTATTCAATTCTTGAGAAATTTGCAATTTTGATCGAACATCAGTATATCTTAATTTTAAATCGACCTTTAATTCGTTCCAAGAATTATACACGATATTTTTTACAGTTTCGTCATACGCTTTGTCTACTAATAATTTTTTCATAATTGATAAAAATTTTTGGTGTTCGCTTACTTTAAGATCAATAAAAATTAAATCACTTAATTCTAAAAATTGATGAAGTTTTGATGGTGTACCATCGAATTGAGGAATGAATTTAATAGTTTTGAACATGTCAAAATCCTTATTTGCCATTTTTATTGAGTTATTTTTTTCAACTAGATCAATAGAATTATTGTCAACAGTAGAACTATCAGAATTTTCAAAATTAGTATTTTCAGAATTATTTAGAAATGTTTCAGTTAGGTTAATTTCTTCAAAATCCACATAATTTGGATTTGAAGTTATTTTAGCACTACAACAAGTGACGATGTTTTCAAAATTCTTTGCATCACGATTTGCTTTCACTTTTGAGCCTTTTCGTAAGGAATAAAAATCTGTTATTTCAGATTGGCTATTGTCTGACATATAAATTATAATTATGCCAAACTATCACTTTATATACAATTCACAACTAAAGATTTAATCCAATATTATTAACGAAAAATATTATTAACGAAATATTTATTTATTAAAATTACCGGAAAATTAATCAAAATAAAGAAATTATAAATTATATAAAAATTTATTATTTACCAATCGATGATGGTGGTAGTAGCATCTTCTAATAATTTTTTATATTATCTTCCTTTGTTTACTTGCTTTCATTTATTAATATCATTCACCAAAGAAATTCCAATATTGTTGACGAATCCTTTATATTTTGACACAGTAGGTTATTTATTTTGAAACATCAGGAGTTGTATTAGAAGAAACATAGAAAAACTTCCAATTTTGATGACGAATCCGGTATTATTTAGTAAAATTTTGATATTTGACACTTTGTTGAATAAATAAACTTCTATTTCATTTGACATATTAGGTTGTTTTTAGGAGAAACAAAACTCCATATTACTTTTTAATTTGATGATTATTTATGTTTATTTGGCAGAAGCATGAGACTTAATTAATAATTTTGACTTTTGTATTATTTTTATTTTGTTCTAGAAAGATTTTCCATATGTTTTGTAAACGTTGATGTTTAAAATATTTGTTAAATTTGTTTTACATTTTTTAATCAAATTTTCTTTTGAAAATAATTTTCATTTTTGGTATATTTTTATGTAATAACTTGGACAAACTTTTAAAATTTATGATTATATTCACTTCAATTGATTTTTATTGTATTTTAATTTTCTTTTGTGAAGATATATTTTGTATTATAATTTGAGAAAACTTTTGATTTCTTAAAATTTTGATTTAGCTGTCACCAGTGATGTGGAATTGGGAATTCCACTGGCCTTTAGACGAACAATTAAAATAAATTACACAACGCAACTGCACTTAAAGAAAATCACTTTTTATTTCTTTATTTAATTTAATTATAGATGATTCTTTCTTAAAAATATGTTCAATCCAAATGACATTATTTTTAATGAGCATCTTGTTTTTATATACTTAAAACGGAAATGGAAAAATATAATTCACAATAAAATATTGCTTAGCTCTAAAAATAATAATTCACAATTGTAATGCTTAATTCTAATTTAAGAAGTATTGTCAGATGTACATACAATTATAATAATATAAGGGTGGTATACAACACGCTCTCCAGCAACCATATTCGACTTCTTTTTCAACTTCTACGAAATAAAGTCACAAATACAACTCCGATCAGATTTTGTTCCCAGTTTTAGATTATTCGCAACAGGATGAAAATTCTATGGCAAAGCCCGTGATCAAAACTAATAAACAGTGCGTTTCACTTTCCAACCACAAACATTTACTACCACATCTCGACAGATTATGTGTCCAACATCTAAACTTTTAAACTAAATTTCAAAACTTATTATGCAATTATTATTATTACTATATTATTTTTAATTATTAAATATAAAAAATAAAAATATTTCATAAATTTAGAATATTACCTAACCTTATTAGTAAACACTCTTTTAGCGTTATTTTGAATAAATTTTAACCAATTTAACAATATCACTAATAAAGGGGTGTATGTGGCGTTGAATATTAAAACTAGCTTTACTCTTGATTTTGCGTCTATATAGTATAAGTCAGACATTTGGATATAAAAAATCAATGTGCGTCTCGGTTTTTAAAACATTTATGTTAATAAATAACTTTGTGAGATGTTGAAATATTATCTAAATACATATATAAAATAATAATATTATATTTATCTACAAATTAAATAATTAAGAGATGTTTTCTGAAAGTTTTTTGTGTGAATTGTAATGAACGCTTGACCTGCTAGTGCTAGTCACTAACAGAAAGCAATCGGAGGACTGCGTGAAAAGTTTTTGTTCCAGCGAGCTTCAGTCATGTGTGTCCGAGAAGTTATTTCCCCTAGCTCAGCACATATAATTAGATAAGAATGCAAATGATGACCAGATTTATAATAACGGAATTTACATGACAGTTACAAACAGGTTTAATATATAAATGATTGTTTGATGTTATCGTAGATTACTTAGTTGTTTACAACAATTTCCAATTTGTTCACTTTATCTCGTAACATTTAATTCATACCCACAGTTTTTAAAAAGAGTCAAATTTAATTTTTCTTATAATAATCACTAGATTTTATTTTAGTTTTCTTTAAGTTGTTAAATAATAAAATAAAAAAATTAAATCCAGTCCATTTCACAACACCTATTAATCCGCTTTTCGATATAGTAGCGAGGACGCTCGCCAAAAACAATAGTATTATACAATATAAATAACCCACAGTTTATAACAGACAATCGTTTTCTTCGTTTATTGAAGTGAAAACTTCGTTAGGCGGGTTGTGCGATTTTGTATGGGTATTATTTATATATTCGAGTTATTGTCAAATAAATATTAAATATAAAATAAATATTAATAGATAAATTTTAATCATTTGTTATTTTTTTATTCTCATTTATTGATTTATAATATGTTTTTTTTTTCATTTTTTTAAATTTGATTTTTTTTCGGTTTATAACGTGTGTAAGCGTATAGTAAATAGAGTAAGTAAAGATTTTGTTGTATTTTTAAGTAAAATAAAAAAAATTGTGTTTGTCATATTTGATTTGTGTGTTTTTCTTTATATTAATTATTCTCGTTCTCTTGATTTTTATTTTGGTTTTTTCTTTTTTATTGAATTTGATGTGTTTCTCAGTTAATAACAGTGTGTAAGTGTGGTAAAGTAAGTAAAAATTTAATTGTATTTAGACGATAAAAGCACAGCTATTTCACAGTTTTAAGTTTACACTTCTTTCGGCAGTCCTCAAGTCTACTTTCTTTTTTTGTTTTTCTTTGTCTATTTACATACAAATTGAAAACTGTCGTAATTATCTTTCAAATTTATTTATTAATTCAACAAGTTAATGTAAAAACAAAATGTTCATATCCTTAAATATACAAATCAATTTATTAAATACTTAAATAACTTATCACTTTGGGAAATTAATTCAGAAATTCAGTTCATTGAGTAAACTGTTTTATTTACCAATTACAGATGCATCGAATCAGTCTTGTTTTTCTCAATTTAACAATCGACTGACAAAACAAACATGTAGAACTTTCTAGATTTTATTTGAATGTATATTTACTTAATACGAAAGCCAATGTTACTGTAAATTATACTGGTTAATATTTTTAATTCACTAGATTCGAATATTAAAAATTTTGAATTATATATTAGAGATTTTTTGAGCACTTAAGCTCAAGGAATTAATATTCGAATTTTTCAATTCGAAAGTATATTTTGGATTTTTCTCAGAGAAAAACTCCATTTTTCTCTAATACGTGTTTCGGATCGGGATTCGAACTTTCCTCATCAGTGCCATGGTTTGAATCGATTTTGGCAGACATGCTATCCAACTGACCTGCAGAGGCGATGGTATTTCAAATTTGAAATTTCATCATTATTTAACTACTTTAAATTGGATTTTTCTCATAAGGTATTTCTGTTTTTTGTAATCCAATAAGCCAATTCTAGTGTATTTAGTCTAATCAACTCTATGAACATATGTTTGTCATCCTCTAACCAGGGCTGCGGAGTCGGTGCCAAAATTAAGCGACTCCGACTCCGACTCAAAGATTTTAAATTTTAAATCCGACTCCGACTTCGACCCCGCCCCCGACTCCGACTCTGACTCCGACTTCTGACTCCGACTCCGACTCCGATTTATATATATAATAGAAACTATTCAAATTTAATTTCGAAACAATAAATTCTACAAAACGTAATAAAGCACCTGGTATTGACTCGGATATAAAATATCCGAAATGATTGTTCAGGGTGGTGAAACTCTATCTTCAAGATTGTTTCAACTTGTTAAATGATCTGTATAGGACTGAAACTATTAGTCCCTGGGCCGGCGCCGATTTCATGTGATGATTACCACATATTTTATACTTCGGGAGGCGTCTGTCCTTGACGAGCCCGAAAACATTTGTTCTGCGATTTTTATCAAATCGGCCGCTTTTGCGTTCGGCAAGCTCCGAAAAATGCTGATTGCCCGCGATCTTGTAAATTTGCTACCACATTGATTTTTCTTAACTGTTGGGGTTTGAAATTTGTTTTAGAACACGAGGGTAAGCTTGTCCGACCAAAATGTGTTTGCTATTGTCGAGTCCGACCGCTGACATTTTGGATGTTTGGGTTGTCGGACTAGACAGTAGCAGACAAATTTTTGTCGGACAAGGTTACCCTCATGTTCTGAATCAAATTTCCAACCAGCATAGTTAAAAAAACACAAAAATTTACAAGAACCCGGGAAATTGGCATTTTTCGGTGCTTGCCGAATGCAAAAGCGGCCGATTTGAGAAAAATCACAGAACAAATGTTTTCTTGCTCGTCAAGGACAGGCGCCTCACGAAGTATAAAATATGTGGTAATCATCACATGAAATCGGTGCCGACACAGGGACTATATGCCACAGGACTGGAATTCAGCTACGTTGATACTAATTTACAAAAATGATAAACGCAACCTATGTGAAAATTACAGGTGAATTGCTCTACTATCCCACATATTATATATGATTTTTATAAATTTTTCTAGTAGACCAACCAACTTTTCAAATTTCCAAAACAGGACATGATTGATATAACCAACTTTCATTACCCTCTTCTACACTGAGCGAAATGAGCGAAGAAATTCACTTTAATACAAACAAACAGTAAAATTTGAAAAATTGAATCAATTTTATAGTAACGTATTTTGAATAGTAAGGCCAGAGCTGTTAAACTGATTTGCAAAACAACTCTTACTGATGAGGTTGATTCTTTGTAGCACAGACGAAATGTTGCTGATCTGACAATTTTCTACAAATACATTATGGATGAAGTATGAACGAAATTCCGCAGAAACAAAATCAATTTTACCTGAACTAGCAAATCAGAACAAGTGCTGTGCCCCCATTTACAGTTCAAATAAAAAAGTGTAGAACTGTCTCCTTTCAACGTGATTTGTTCAACAGAGTCTCTCACTTCTGGAATACCTTAGCTTCTTGGGTTTTCGCCGATGGCTTTAATCCTGAAAATTTTAAAGTTAACGTTAGTAAATTTCTTAAGGAAACTTAATTTATTTGAATATAATCCTAATCCCTAGTTGGCATGGTGTCTTCGGATATTCATAGACGTTAATTTATAATTTATTATAGTCAACACTAAACATGCCTAACTTTGAATAAAAAAAATAAGTTACATCGTAATTTGGTAATAAATTTATAGACTCTAAGTTAACGAAATCCCAAATGATTTTTACTACAAACAAATCAAATTATGCGAGGTTTTTGAATAACGAGGATGAACTTTTAACAGAATCCGTGACGTCCATTTGATCTCCTTGATGCCAATATCAAAACCACCTTCAAACTTTATATAATTTAACAAAAGAGTATCGCAATAAAATGAACACTATATCAGGATAGGTTAGGTTACGAGTCGGCAGGTT
>OY856188.1:118518975-118552408 GCA_963693315.1 Diogma glabrata
ATTTAATTAAATATTTGACAGGCAGTGCTAAAAATTATATAATAGTGGTTTTCGATCGTTATTTTCTATAATTTCTTTCCAGTGAAATAAAATAAAAACAAAAACTACTACATATTTGAATATTTCTCTTGCAAAAACAGATAAACAGCTTCATCGTAAAATATCGTGTGACGTCATTACGAAGGTTTTATTCAGTTATTTGTAATTTTAATAAAATTTAGAATGCATTCAGGGGATTTTTTTAAAGTTATTCATAGTTGTTGTTTTAATGAAATCTTTTTTATTTTCAATTAGTCACAAGATATGTAATATGTATTATGAAAAATAGTTAGAATTTCGAAAGTTTCGTGGAGCATTTTTTAAAGGAATAATTGATACATTAAATAGTAAAGTTGGTAAATGGTATTTATAATATGTTTATTAAAAAAGAAAAAAGTAAACAAATCGGTGAAGGTATAGTAGAACTTTTTTGCCAGCGAATTTTTGACAGATAGGACGCAGCAAAAGATAAAAGATGAGACAAAAAGTAAAACGAGATGCATTATTTATTTTGGGATAAATTTGTTTACAAAACAATTATATTAGTTAAATTTCTACTCCTAGTTCGTACCATTTGTTTGTTGTGATATTTTTTTACATAGGCGTCGTTATTTTTATTATAATTATTTTTAATTATGATAATTTTGTTATTTATACCTACAAAATCATTAATATTTTTACTATAGTTTTTGGTTTTATATTATAATTGTTTGAACTTCAATAGTAATTTATTAATTTTATGCGTTTTTTTGTCCATTTCATGGGACTCCAAAAGTTTTTTTAATATTTTAATTCGAGACACTGAATTCCGCACATGCGCATATCGCAATATGTACAGAAGAGCCAATTTTTGTATTCGTTTGTAAAAAAATTCTACTATACATAATTAAAGGTCTATTTCCTCACTTTTTGTCACAATATTTCGTAAAATGCTTTCTTCAATTAAATTATACAATTTAACTGTAGATCAGTAAGATGTTAAACAATGAGTATTGGTCAATTTTTCTTTTCCAGTATTCACCGCAAACGCGCTACATGAGAAAAAAATCTCAAAATTTTCAAAGGATTAGTATACCAAAGTATACCAAACACAACTTCCAATAATTTTAAGAATTGTCAATGAAATTTTTCATTGTACTACAATTTAAATTTTTTAATTTGCTTATGGAATACATTAAGCATAATATGTAAAATGTATTCTAGCACATAAAAAACGTTTCGTTGTCATTGTCGATGTTGAGGGTTGTGAGAAAGGTTCGCGGTTCGCGGTTCAAGGGGTTCATGGTTCGAGGTTTTTGGCTATTTTTTTTATAGTACCTTAACATTATTCCTTTTATTCATAAAAATTCCATTTACGGCATTTAAATTTTTCGATAAAGTAGTGTTTTAAAATTATAGTTGCGGAGCCCGCGGGATACCCCATAGTATATAACATTTCTTTAATTGGTTTTCATTTTCAGAATAATTACATCTTCAAAAAAAAAATTATGATTATCATCATGTAAGTGTTTTGATAACGTTATTATGTCTATACTATTATTAATATGTTGATTATGTTGACAAAATTTTTTGATTACACGTCAAAAAAAAGGTTTTGTCAATCTATTATTGTATTCAAACGTTACCTTCTAAAAGAAAGTTATGTACCAAATTACTTTGCAGGCACTTTGGAATATGATCTTTTAAATTTGAAAATACTGTTTTGGAAAATTAATAAAAAGCATTCCCAACAACTTTATCTTTATATTTTGATAATAGATATCTAATTTTTTTTAAAAAGAACATGTACAGGGAGTAGGAACGAAATTTGCATTTTTCCAAGGGCTGTATTTTGGACCCCGGGGCTGATATACAACTCTTTTTGGTTTTATTCGTTTAAGTGAGTGATTTTATATCAAATAAAAAAATCTTGGCGCCTAAGTAAATTCATTATGTTCAAAATTAAATACTTCAAATCAATATTTCAATAAATTTATCCTTCAAAATTTTTGTTATACAATTTTTTTTATAATTTTTCATTTTTTTTCAATCAATCACTTCCAAATTCAATAACTTCGATTCAATGCAAGCAAAGCAAGGGTTAGTTATGTTTTTTGATTATCAACACCGTTTTCATTATATAGTTTGATTTCAAAGATATTGTGGAGAAAGAATATGTAAGACTTCTAGGAGTAGAAATTTAAAATAATATTGAATATAAAAAATTATGGTGCAAATTATGAAACTTTTTGCAATCCGTACAATTTTCGACCGATCTAGTTTTGAACTAATGAGAAAATTTTAAACTTTAAAAAAGTTTATCATTCTCATCAGGGTCGACTAGATAAACTACCAAAAAATGTCAACGCTAATATAAACCAAAAATTAGGTTACATTTCTAGCGAAGTATAAGAAAACAAAAAATTTACATAAACATATATTTAATAGATTCAGATTTAGTCAATTAGTTTCTCTAGTGATCACTGTTTTGTTTTTCTCTAGACATACTTGTATTGAATAACCAGCTCGTATCGGCGAGAAGAAGATGACTAGTCTTCACTTGTGTCTATTGACACATAATCCACAATTAATTTAGTAAATTATTTGTGATAAAACTTCACTCCGATGGAAAATCTTGCTAATGAATTTGATTACTAACGCGTAGCAATTAGATTATTTGACAATTTTAAACAATCATATTATAGATGACTGAGGCTGCTCAAAATCAAATTGTTTCTACATAAGTCAACAAACGTACATCACGTTATATCAGAGCAATGTTAGCGACTCATCAGTTTACGATTCAAATATTAACTGTAGAGCTGTCGTATTCCAGCAAGTTTCACTGAATTAATAATACATAATTAATAATAATTCTAAATAAAGTTGATTCCCCGATCATAAGCAAAATATGAAATAGCTTTCTGCCAATTGTCATAGTAAAAAAGTATTGTTCTATACGTTTTTCACAGTTAAAAAGAAGCTGAATATGTAATGGAAATTGCTAAACATAAAGGTCCTACGGAAGTTTCCATTAATAAAACAATGGCAAAGCTTGATTTAAAGATAAATTTAATGGTCTTCCCATAAGCAAGTTGTTTTCAAACTTCTAGCCTACCAAGTTGTTTTCAAACTTCTACCATTTCTATACAAAATAAATTATGATGTTAGAGTTGTACTAAAATTGGTAGTTTTGCATTAGAATTAGTTTTAATGCAACATATGCTTCGCAATTTAATAATAACTTGCTTTACATAAGCCATATATAGCAAAGCTTGTATTAAAAATTGCAGTATTTTCTTAAACTGTGTACCCATGTTTTTGTTTATTAATTCTGAAAAAACAGAAGGAATAGAAATATAGAATAGCGATAACGTAGCGATCCAAGTGACGTAAATAGCGATCCAAGAATATTCCAAACGGCCAGTATTTATAGAACATTACTGTAATAAACGGACTGCATTTTCAACAGCATCGCATTTTACTTCATTTTTTAGAGTAATTTGTGCAAAAATAATGAAATTATAATTTATTTTCGCATGGCAATTATTTCAATGTATTCGATTTATCCAAAATAATCAATGTATTTAATCTTCCAAAATATAAATATTTCAATTTGGTCATTATAGTTAGTATGTTGGTATGTTGCACTTGCATATAAGTTTGGTAAGGACCAATATTTACTATTTCTATTTATGTATTTTATCTAGAACACATTAAAACGTTTAATATGTTTTATATGCAAAACAAATTAAATGTTTTAAAACTAAACGCTTAAAGTGTTTTAGTATTAAACGCTTAAAGTAGTTTAATCAAATAAAACACTTTAAAATGTTTAAAAAGTGACTACAAGCATTTAAACACTTTAAGTGTTTTAAAATAAAACACTTGAGTTTGTAGTGTGTTAGTTGATACATACGGAGATCCAAGGAGAGGTTTGATTGAGTAGAAAGTTCGATTACCTGCAGCGATTCGAGCTTTTATATCTGTAAGTATGCTGTTGTTTGAGTCAAGCATTGATCCCAAATATTTAAAAGATTCAACTCCCTCAATTCGTTCATCGCCGCACATCAAATCTTTCTTCTCAGACTCTCTTGAAACATTCATATGTTTGATTTTTTTGTAGCTAATTTGAAGACCCATTTTTCTAGCTCCACTCTCAAGCGACTTGAAAGTCTCACTCATAACAGCTTCACTTCGGCCGAGGATGATAACATCATCAGCGTATGCAATCATCTGTACTGAGTTTATTGACAAGATATTGTTGTTTGTCGGTAGTTTCTTTTGACGGCACACATATTCCAAGGCTAAATTAAAAAGTATAGGAGAGATAGCATCACCTTGTCTTAACCCGGAGTCGACTTTAAAAAACTTTGATATTTCGTTCTCTACTCGTTCACAGCATTGAGAGTTCTGTACTGTCATTTTGCATAGTGATACCAGTTTACCAGGAATTCCCATTGACACCAGAGCAGACCATAGAGTCTCTCGTTCGAGAGAGTCGTAGGCCTGTCTGAAATCAATGAAGAGTTGGTGCACTGGTATGTTGAACTCTCGGCGCTTTTCCAAAATCATCCTTATCGAGAAAAGTGCATCGGTGGTACCTCGGCCCCGCCGGAAGCCACACTGATATTCTCCAAACAGTTGTTCAGCAAAAGGATTGATTTTGGATAGCAAAATGTAAGAAAAGATCTTATATGCTGTGCAGAGTAGAACGATTCCTCTGTAGTTTGCACATTGTAGGCGATTACCTTTTTTATGGATTGGTATCAGCATAGCTGTGTTCCAGTCCTGTGGCATGGCTTCAGTCCTCCATATCATTTGAACAAGTTCAAACAATCTTAAGTATAGGGTTTCACCACCATGTACAATCATTTCGGATGTTATATCGTCGATACCAGGTGCTTTATTGCATTTTAATTTTGACAGCGCCGCATCGAATTCCTCTTTGGTGGGTTCGTCTACATGTACCTTTGACGCACGAATAAGCTTTGCTCGTCGCCCGACTTGTTTCTGGTCACTTAAGTTGAGAAGATTCTCAAAATAAGCGGCCCAAGTGTCTAAAATATTTTTAAGGTCTACTTGTAGCTCCCCATCTTCGTTTTGAATAGCAGTCGATCTAGTTTGAGGGCCCTTCTTTAAGGTTTTAACTTGTTGAAAGAAGTTACGCGATTGATGTTCTTTATTGAAGCTTTCAATCTCCTCACACTTTCTCTTCCACCATTCTCTCTTCGTTCGTCTACATAACTTTGTAACGGCTTGTCTTGCCAGTTTATAGTTCTCCTTCGTGGGCCTGGTGTTGCGTCCCTGCAGACATTTCAGATAGCAATCTCTTTTGTATTGAATAGCGTCAAGACATGCTTGATCCATCCATGGCTTCTGGGAGTGGTTTTGTGGTCGTCCAAGTATTCCCTCAGCAGCGCTTAAAACAGCATCTTTGAGCAAATACCATGACTTATCGACGTCTCCATTAATGGTTTCTGATTTCTCTAATGTTTCGGCAATATGGTTTTGATATTTCTCTTCTGTTTCTGCATTCTTTAGTGATGAGATGTTAAATCGTTTCCGTTGATTAAATAACGGAATGCTTGGGTTTGGGAAGTGGAACCTTATTTTAGCACATACAAGAAAGTGGTCACTTCCAATGTTTGCACCTCTAAAGGATCGCACATCCAGAACACTCGAAAAGAAACGTGCTGTAACTAGCACGTGATCAATTTGATTTCGAGTGTTTCCATTCGGTGAGACCCATGTCTGCTTATGAATCGATCGGTGCGGAAAGAAAGTACTGGCAATTCTCAAATTATTTGATAATGCAAACTCAGTCATTCTCTCACCATTATCATTCGAATTCAAATGCAGACTGTTGGGGCCCACCACATTTCCATAAGAGATATCTCTTCCAACCTGCCCATAAAGTCACCAAGAACCATAGTGAAGTCGCGTGTTGGTGTTTGTTTCATAACCTCTTCAAGCGCTATGTAGAAATTATCCTTCTCGTTGACGGTCTTAGCTTCAGTAGGTACATGCACGGCAATACGAGAAATATTGTTATATGTACCACGTACACGTAGGTAGCAAATCCTCTCACTGACCGGGATGAATTTCATCACGGCTTCTTGTATGCGTGCACCAACAAGAAAGCCAGTTCCAAATTCTCTTCGAGAAGGATGACCACTACAGTATAGAGAGTGACTATCCAAATCTTGTTTTCCGATTATTGGCTGTCTAATTTCTTGCAGAGCTATGATATCCATCCCATACCTCTCAGCCTCTGTTTCTAGACTTATAAGAGCATCAGGAGCGCTCAGGCTGCACACGTTCCACGTTCCGATTCGGTAGTCTGGTCCTTTTTCACGTCCAGGTAAAATTCTGTTTTTGTCCGGGTCTGTTTTTCTTTTCTGATTTCCAAATTTAACAAATAATTTTTTTTCCGGGGTTAGGGTGTTAACCTTAGGCCCAACCCAAATTGTCGTGAATGGGTCCGTTCTGCATCTTAAGGTTACCAGAAACAACCTTTTGACACGTTTATATAGCGAGCCGCTTGATCCAAGACAGACGCCCGCTTCAAGCCGCCCCTAACATGGAGAACAGACGCTTGAGTCGCATTGGTTTTAAGGCGCCAATTCGCCATGATGTACCATGATTGACTAAGCAGTTTTTACCCTGCTTGTCTCCGGTACATCAACCTAATTCTGTCAGCATTAACCAGGCAGCACGGCGTGGACGTCGAATTTCGGATTTCGCTACCTGTTCGTTAAATTCGCTAGAGGTTCGTTAAATCCGAGACATCTATTCTATGTTGCATGTATTCAAGCTCGTTTCTCAAATTAATTTTGTTTTCTCAATTCTTTTTCGACTGATACGCTCTTAGTCATTATGACGTGCTGTCATAAGATAAACCGATCTATTGGCTGGCTGGTATAATTTCAGGATTGTAAGGCCGAAATGTGCAGCAACAATTAAATGTTTTTGAATTTTTGTGTTTGTGATTTTTTTCTATTGTGCTGTTTAGTTTCGATAGTTAGAGAAATTTCTTATCGTAGGCAAGTAGGCAATATGCAAGCTATTTGAGTCGGTAGAGCATGACACGGTTTATTTCCGGGTTTGGGTTGGAATTCGATTTCCATTTAATTTGTTTTTTTTTCTCCTTACCAATTTTGTCATCCAGACCTCCTCCTTTCGTCCTGTTCTGTAATGAACGATAAGTATTATAACAAATGTACTTTAACTTTCCATCTGCTTCGTAAATATACACATGTACTTACAAATATTTTCAAGAACTTCTCATACCGTTTTTATTCCAAATTTTTCGATTCCTAAGTACAATTGTAATTTAAAACTTTCATATATGTTAAGCTTCATTTGGTTAACAAAACTGTCTCATGCTTTTTTTGCATTCCAAATTAAATATATAAAATGCACACAAATTGTTTTTGTGGCAGTTGGAATGGAGTTGGATATAAGTTGGATTGAGGCACGATGATTCATCTTTAGTGGTAGGGTGTGTTCGCATTGTATGACAAACTGGTGGACGTTGGTGGTGCACCAGACCTATTATTGTATCTTTCTGATTTGAGGTATCATGATTAGAAACTACGGCGGCGTTCCATACTTTAACTTGGGTAACTGTCAACATTAATAAATAAACTGTCTCATATTTTAAGAATTATATTTATTTATAGGTTCAAACACGATGTGTCTCGTCTAACTTTTGCCACTAAATTCAAATATCCTCAGACATTTAAAATAACAATTTTTTGTTATCAAAGAAATCTTTTTTATAAATCATTGTTCCTTAAATAAATTAATTTTTTTTCTTAGACAATTTAATAACTCTTTGCTATGACACATCTTGTGTAGGCGAATGAATGGATGGAAATCATAAGAAATCAATTATTGATTTTTTTATATTTTTTGTCATTTAAGAAAATAAATGAAGAAAAACAATTCTTGTCAAATTGATTTAATAATTTCTTATTGATGACTATTTATTAATAAAAATTATTACTTCTGTATGTGTGGCCTATCGCGATTATTTAAAATTGGATACAAAACAAGAAATCATGTGGGTGAAACTGTTTGCTTGTTTGTTTTGTTTTTTGTTAATCATGATTTGTATCCATTGTATCCAATGAACATAATTTATAGATTTGGTGATATTTAGTGTCATAATTCTTAGAAGATTAACGATAATGTTGTTAGTAGTCGATGTAGTAAGAGTTGGTTGTGTTCAAAGTTAATTAACACTATTTATAAACAGATTATTATAATTTTTATCAATCATGATTCGATTGAAATCAAGCAACCGATTTTTCATGTTTACTACAAACAATAATTAATCATACGAATAACTCAAATTTATCATTTTTTATGTAATTATTTGATGAATTTTGGTGGATTTATTTTTTCATGATACAATAAAATAGTTGTAATTATTATACATTAAACAGTTTATCTACGCTCTTTTCGTTTTTCCACGTACCTGTCGCGGTAGATAGGAAGAGCGTATGCTGTCCAGATGGTAGATGCGACTCTTCTGGAATCCGAAAAAGCTCTGACAACGTTTTCGCAACTCGATCTTGATGACTCGATTTTCCGCGCTGCAGTAGCAACCACACTTAAAATCTCGACGAAAAACATCTTGGCCGGTGATAAAAAACCACTGCTCGAGACGCCGAATTGAATGTCGCAGGATTTCATCCTACTTCCTTCTAGCATTCACAACCAAAGCTTTGGTTTGTATTGCTGGAAGCTTTGTTTGGTTTAAACAGAATCAAGAGCCAAAAAAGAAATTATTTCACTTTCTGGCGATAGGCGATTTCGCGGCTAGGACAGACCAATTCTATCTCGATTATGAAAGATATATACTGAGCATATATGCCTTGTCCTTAAAGGTATTGATCTTAATGACAAACGTCTCACTGAGTTGCTTCGTGTAAAGCGTAGCGAAGCCCAACAACTGTTAACCAACGATGCTTTCCGCGTTCTTTAGAGCGAGAAACTTGCGTTCTCCATAAATGACCATAGCAGCAAAAATTGAGCTTTTAGGTGACCAAGTTAAATTGGTGAACCTTATTTTGGCAACCCTTGTATAACCTTGCTCCAGCTGAATCTTAGTCAAATATTTTGAGTAATAGCTCGGCAAGTATCACATCATCCGAATTGCTTTTAATGTGAAAGCAATTACAGGTTATGTTTGATGGTCCAGTAGTGGACCTAGAAATTTTTCAATTGGCAAAACAATTTTGTCATCCTTGAAGGTCAAGATCACGCTCTCCTTCTAAGTCAAGGTTTTCACGACCTCTGTCTAATGATGTTTGCTTATGGTTATTCTTGATGTGATGGATCATTGATTTTAATATTCTATTTTATTTTATTATTGATTTTATTATTTAATTCTTGATTATAATGATACATATTAAATTATAATAAAAAATGACGAAGAACAGAAAACATTTTGTTGTTATGCATTTTTTTAAATTTTTTTTAAATTTTATTTTCAATTTTTCGTTTTTCATTTTATCAATGTATAAGTATATATGTTTATTAATTTTGTTGTTGTTTTTTTTTTTTTGTTTTGGAGGGCAGCTAACGTTTCGGAAACTTTTGTTGTGCTTCCTTTTTCAATGCGACGGATCTTATCTATTGGATGTGTGGAGAACAAGAACCACAACAAAATGTTTTCTGACCATCGTAATTTTTTTTTACCACACTTTCGTAGAAATTGCCAAAGAATGCCGTCCCAAATCTTAATTGCTCGCACCATACATCGTTCAAGCTTGAACCAAGAAACTATGTAGCTCGGCATATATAACGGAATGTAGCGATCGCCACAAATAGTGCCGCCAGGTAGCCATAGTAAATATGGGTACCCGCCCAGCTATCCATGCAAAACCTTAGTGGAAAATGCCTTTACCCTAATTGCAGCTAACGCGACGATTACTCCTACTTTTGGAACGCAAACACTGACGTTGATGTTGGGAGTTTCACGAATATTTGTACACAAGTTCATTATAGCTGATGTCATAGTTCCAATAATTGGGGTTGACTTTTTGAACATATACAAATGCAAAATCTAGTCGATATTAAACGGAAGCAAATCATCGACTTCTTATCCCACATTTATAGTTCAACTGTTCAACTGCTCTTATTCCTACTCCTTCTTTATTCCGTGCTAGTGAATAATCAAATACGTCTTAAAACGAACGAGTTATCATGCTAGTTTAGAGAACTTTCCTTTCACTCGGATCTTTCTTCAGTTGTTAAACACGATATGACACATGCTGTTCTCACAACTGAATCTCCAGTCTCATGACTCGAAGGCTAGCGGCTGACAATTCAAAGCTGCTAAAACAGATTTTGGCATCCTGATAAATCAAGGTATCTGCATACATTTTACCAGCCAATGGCTCAGTTCCTTACACTTGGTTAAGAAGAAAACGGGTGTATTCGTGTTTGCGGGGTTAACTATGGCTTTATATATGTTACCTTCAGGACAACAGGATTTATTAACTTGCATCTTTTCAACAGGATTTTTCACAACAACCGAATGATTGCAGCTTTTTCTCGAATACCGACCTAGTGCCAGTTTACCACCAGATACCGATTGGACGGTCCGATGTTCCTAAGATGGCTATTTTTACACCATTCGAATTGTTCAAATTTAGCCGCATGGCCTTAAATTTATAAAACTCTGGTCAGACGTTTCAATCACACATGTCCACCACTTCACATGGTTTAGACATTTGCATTGTCTACTTAGAGACCTTCCTGTTGCATCTATGTCCTATATCACACATAAGACATCTTAAACTCATCTTTCAAAAACTGCAAGATGCCGGTGTGATCATTAACATCAACAAGCGCAGCTTCAAAACATCTGAAATTATTATCCTTGGCCTTATCATCTCCTCCGACGTAAATAAACCAACGCGTGAATGAGTAGATGTTATTTCACGTTTTCCGATTCCACAAATGGTCAAAAACATTCATCGTTTCCTCAAAATGATCAGGTTTTACCGTCGTTTCATTCCACAGGCTGCCCGTGATCAAGGATTTTGAAACGATTTTCTTAAAGGCTCCAAAATGAACGACAACCGTCCAGTTAACTAGACAGAAGCTTCTCTTGCAGTTCTTGCAAATTGCAAATTCAAACTTAGCAACGCTTCATCGCTTTCGCTTTCATGATCGACACCACCGACAAGCAACAATCGCTGTAATCATTCAACATCTCGCCACCGATTCATGGCAGCCTCTCAGTTTCTTTTGATTCGATTAACCGAAACACAACACCGTTACAGCGCTTATGATCGTGAACTCTTGGCAGCTTATTTGGCCATTAACCACTTTCGTTATCTACTCGAAAGAGAAAACTTTATCCTATTCACCGATCATAAACCATTGATTTATGCCTTTATAAAAAAGAATGTTTCGTGTTCTGGATTTTATCAGCCAGTTTAGATGCCTTGTCTGAAGGACATCGGTATTGTGCAACTCTTAAAGAGAGTTCCTCCTCTTTTTGGACTTGAACGATGAAAAGATAATAAATATTAAATCGTCCAATTAAATATTAAAAAATATTAAATTTCAAAACTTATTATGCAAATATTATTATTACCATATTATTTTTAATTATTGAATATAAAAAATAAAAATATTTCATAAATTTAGAATATTACCTAACCTTATTAGTAAACACTCTTTTAGCGTTATTTTGACTAAATTTTAACCAATTTAACAATATCACTAATAAAGGGGTGTATGTGGCGTCGAATATTAAAACTAGCGTTACTCTTGATTTTGCGTCTATATAGTAGTCTAAGTCAGACATTTTGTGGAAATAAAAAATCAATGTGCGTCTCGGTTTTTAAAACATTTATGTTAATAAATAACTTTGTGAGATGTTGAAATATTTTCTAAATACATATATAAAATAATAATATTATATTTATCTACAAATTGAATAATTAAGAGATGTTTTCTGGAAGTTTTTTGTGTGAATTGTAATGAACGCTTGACCTGCTAGTGCTAGTCACTTACAGAAAGCAATCGGAGGACTGCGTGCCAAGTTTTTGTTCCAGCGAGCTTCAGCCATGTGTGTCCGAGAAGTTATTTCCCCTAGCTCAGCACAAATAATTAGATAAGAACGCAAATGATACTTTGTAAACGGAATGAAATAGGCAAAGACAATGAACAGGGACTTTGATCGACAAAAGCGCCGAATAAACCGAGATTATCAAAAGCACAACATATAACTACAATTATTATATTTAACAAATATTAGATAAATGTTTCACTCACTCCATGATTTTACAGGATCCAACCCTTCATATCACCTTAATTCAGCCTATCATACTAACTAAAGTATACATCCAAGTAACACAAGAACAATAATATATTGCACCACTGGTCCGGGCGATTTTTGAATAGAAATAATACAAGTAGTAATAAAATTCATCAATCAAAAATGTTGCGACTCTGATCTGGGCTATTGTCGCATATAAAGGTCTAATTTCAGTTCTTCTTCTCCACCATTAACCATATTTGAATTTTGTTTGTTACATTTTATATTTGAGTTCAACACATCAGATACATGATAGCTTTCTGATCATATTGTTATAGACAAGGACATAAATTTTGACGTTTCATTAATTGATTAATGCCGTTACATGCAGCACTCATTCTTTGGTTAATTCCAGATTTGTTGGACCAGATTTATAATAACGGAATTTACATGACAGTTACAAACAGGTTTAATATATAAATGATTGTTTGATGTTATCGTAGATTACTTGTTGTTTACAACGTTGTTTACAACAATTTCCAATTTGTTCACTTTATCTCGTAACATTTAATTCATACCCACAGTTTTTAAAAAGAGTCAAATTTAATTTGTCTTATAATAATCACTAGATTTTATTTTAGTTTTCTTTAAGTTGTTAAATAATAAAATAAAAAAATTAAATCCAGTCCAGTTCACAACACCTATTAATCTGCTTTTCGATATAGTAGCGAGGACGCTCGCCAAAAACAATAGTATTATACAATATAAATAACCCACATTTTATAACAGACAATCGTTTTCTTCGTTTATTGAAGTGAAAACTTCGTTAAGCGGGTTGTGCGATTTTGTATGGGGATTATTTATATATTCGAGTTATTGTCAAATAAATATTAAATATAAAATAAATATTAAAAGATAAATTTTAATCATTTGTTATTTTTTTATTCTCATTTATTGATTTATAATATGTTTTTTTTTTCATTTTTTTGAATTTGATTTTTTTTCGGTTTATAACGTGTGTAAGCGTATAGTAAATAGAGTAAGTAAAGATTTTGTTGTATTTTTAAGTAAAATAAAAAAAATTGTGTTTGTCATATTTGATTTGTGTGTTTTTCTTTATATTAATTATTCACGTTCTCTTGATTTTATTTTGGTTTTTTCTTTTTTATTGAATTTGATGTGTTTCTCAGTTAATAACAGTGTGTAAGTGTGGTAAAGTAAGTAAAAATTTAATTGTATTTAGACGATAAAAGCACAGCTATTTCATAGTTTTAAGTTTACACTTGTTTCGGCAGTCCTCAAGACTACTTTCTTTTTTTGTTTTTCTTTGTCTATTTACATACAAATTGAAAACTGTCGTAATTATCTTTCAAATTTATTTCTTAATTCAACAAGTTTATGTAAAAACAAAATGTTCATATCCTTAAATATACAAATCAATTTATTAAAAACTTAAATAACTTATCACTTTGGGAAATTAATTCAGAAATTCAATTTATTGAGTAAACAGTTTTATTTACCAATTACAGATGCATCGAATCAGTCTTGTTTTTCTCAATTTAACAATCGACTGACAAAACAAACATGTAGAACTTTCGAGATTTTATTTGAATGTATATTTACTTAATACGAAAGCCAATGTTACTGTAAATTATACTGGTTAATATTTTTAATTCACTAGATTCGAATATTAAAAATTTTGAATTATATATTAGAGATTTTTTGAGCACTTAAGCTCAAGGAATTAATATTCGAATTTTTCAATTCGAAAGTATATTTTGGATTTTTCTCAGAGAAAAACTCCATTTTTCTCTAATACGTGTTTCGGATCGGGATTCGAACTTTCCTCATCAGTGCCATGGTTTGAATCGATTTTGGCAGACATGCTATCCAACTGACCTGCAGAGGCGATGGTATTTCAATTTTGAAATTTCATCATTATTTAACTACTTTAAATTGGATTTTTCTCATAAAGTATTTCTGTTTTTTGTAATCCAATTAGCCAATTCTAGTGTATTTAGTCTAATCAACTCTATGAACATATGTTTATCATCCTCTAACCAGGGCTGCGGAGTCGGTGCCAAAATTAAGCGACTCCGACTCCGACTCCGACTCAAAGATTTTAAATTTTAAATCCGACTCCGACTTCGACCCCGGCCCCCCCAAATTTGTTTGCTATTGTCGAGTCCGACAGCTGACATTTTGGATGTTTGGGTTGTCGGACTAGACAATAGCAGACAAATTTTTGTCGGACAAGGTTACCCTCATGTTCTGCATCAAATTTACAACCACCATAGTTAAAAAAACACAAAAATTTACAAGAACCCGGGAAATCGGCATTTTTCGGAGCTTGCCGAATGCAAAAGCGGCCGATTTGAGAAAAATCTCAGAACAAATGTTTTCTTGCTCAGGGCGCCTCAGGACAGGCGCCTCACGAAGTATAAAATATTTGGTAATCATCAAAATGATAAACTCAAGCTATGTGAAAATTACAGGTGAATTGTTCTACTATCCCACATATTATATATGATTTTTATAAATGTTTCTAGCAGACCAACCAACTTTTCAAATTTCCAAAACGGGACATGATTGATATCACCAACTTTCATTACCCTCTTCTACACTGAGCGAAATGAGCGAAGAGATTCACTTTAATACAAACAAACAGTAAAATTTGAAAAATTGAATCAATTTTATAGTATCGTATTTTGAATAGTAAAGCGCAGAGCTGTTAAACTGATTGGCAAAACAACTCTTACTGATGAGGTTGATTCTTTGTAGCACAGACGAAATGTTGCTGATCTGACAATTTTCTACAAATACATTATGGATGAAGTATGAACGAAATTCCGCAGAAATAAGATCAATTATACCTGAACTAGCAAACCAGAGCAAGTGTTGTGCCCCCATTTACGGTTAAAATAAAAAAGTGTAGAACTGTCTCCTTTCAACGTGATTTTTGCAACAGAATCTCTCACTTCTGGAATGCCTTAGCTTCTTGGGTTTTCCCCGATGGCTTTAATCCTCAAAATTTTAAAGTTAACGTTAGTAAATTTCTTAAGGAAACTTAATTTATTTGAACATAATCCTAATCCCTAGTTGACATGGAGTCTTCGGCTATTCATAGACGTTAATTTATAATTTATTATAATCAACACTAAACATGCCTAATTTTGAATAAAAAAATAAGTTACATCGTAATTTGGTAATAAATTTATAGGCTCTAAGTTAACAAAATCCCAAATGATTTTTACTACAAACAAATCAAATTATGTGAGGCTGTTGAATAACGAGGATGAACTTTTAACAGAACCCGTGACGTCCATTTGATCTCCTTGATGCCAACATCATTAAAACCACCATCAAACTTTATATAATTTAACAAAAGAGTATCGCAATAAAATGAACACTATATCAGGATAGGTTAGGTTACGAGTCGGCAGGTTAGGCAGTCATATGCCACGCTTAGGTTAGGCGTAGACCACGCTTAGGTCTACTGATCTTTTGTGATACCTCACCTAACACCAACTTATCATGTTAGCTCAAACCTCTAACTTATAGACTTCAGTATTATAAATCGGCTCTATATAGTCTTGACTGAGATTAGATCCGTCGATTCTGGGCATGAGTCGTCTTTAACGCACTCTCGGTTTTACATTGCCAAGTCTAGTAACACATTAAAATGAAAAGGATTTAATTAACTCAAACTTTATAAAACCTCACCCATTTGACAAAGTTTTTGAATTTTTGAAACCTAAACATCGAATTTCTTTCAATGTTTAGAAAGAAAACAGAAAAAACAAACGAGATAAATAAAATATTCTCAACAGAAAAAGCAGCCAAAATATTTTCTACAGTTGCTTCAGTTTTTGTTTGATGTTTATTTTTTGTAATCGTTAAATAATTTTTTGCCATGCCGTCTCATCATCAAATGGAAATGGAGTTAGTGTGATTTGTGAAATCAAAGATTCCTTTTTGCTATGTGTACTTCATTTCACAAAGATAATCCAATTTTTATGAAATCTATAAATATTTTGTTATTAGACAACATCTTCACACAAAAAAAACTTGTTTTAATGAAACGGGTGAAACCTCGTCCCGCTTATAGTAATATCGGGACACGAGATATTCAACTACAAAAATGGTCTGTTACGTTCAAAACGGGACCGTTGCAAATCCCGTTTTCTTGCCAAAAACAATCCTTTTGCTGAACAACTGTTTTGAGTATATCAGTGTGACATCAGTCAATACTGAGGTACCACCGATGTATTTTTATCGATAAGGATGGTTTTGGAAAAATGTCTAGAGCTCAATATACCGTCTCTACTTAATGGACTCTTAATGCTGTGCATAAATAAAATACAAAGTAGCAAAATTTCCGAAAGTTAACTCCGGCTTAAGACAAGATGTTGCTATTTTCTCTACACTTTTAAAACGGGCTTTGGAATATGTGGCAGTAAAATAAAACTAACAACTAACAACAATATCTTGTCATTAAAATCAGTACATATGATCTCGTACACTGATGATATTGTCATCGTTGGTAGAAGTGAATCTTTAAGAAGTGAGACTTTAAGTCTCTTGAGACGGGCAATTAGATAGCCAATTTGGTCCGCCAAAAAATTATGATAAAAACAAACATATGATTTTTTCAAGAGCTGTTGAGGAAAACGATATGATGTGCCGCGAAAAAGGAATCAAGGGAGTTGAGTCCTTTTAATATTTGTAATCGAAGCTTGAATGAAACAACGGCTCGAATAAACCTCTTCTTAAATCATCGTTTGTTTCATTTAACAACAAACTCAACATATACAAGACATTAATTAGACAAGTAATGATATATAGGCTCAAACGTAAAGCCGGTTTAGAGTTTGGAATAATTCAAAAATTACCGTCAGTTCACTAGAGAGTGAGCGACCGCGTGGTAGACCATGACTACAATGCAACACTGACGTAATGAATAGTAATAAAATAATTTATAATTCTGTTTTATGCGTAGAAGAAAAAAAATAAACTATACGGAAGAAAATAAAAACAAAAAATAACAGAATATAATTTTCAAATAGGAGTCGGAGTCGACAAATATTTTGATTATTTTACCGACTCCGACTCCAACTCCAGTTACTAGAAAATTCGTCCCGACTCCGACTCCGACTCCTGGACTCCGACTCCGACTCCGCAGTCCTGCCTCTAACTAAGTTAGAATTAAATGTTATGAGTAAGTTGTGATCTTCGAGTTTGGAAGACTAAGGGCAATGATACATGTAAAAGAAATATCTTTCAGACATAAAAAATTTCGCATTTAATTGGTTGAGGGGCGGTAACATTTTTTAAATTTCAAAAAAATATTTTTGACTGAAAGACAGAAAAAATATCTGTAAGATATAAAAACATAACCTAAAAAGATATTTTTTGCTTGACAGTTAAAACTGATTAACTGAAAAATTGATTTTAAAAGTAAGTTTTACCAATAATCAATTACGATTAACTTAATTTGATGATTTAGCTACAATTAAAATAATTTGTTTACTTATTCATATAGATTTAGATTAAGCGATAGTTGCAACAAAAAAATAAAAATTTGGTCCAATGTGAAAATGCCTAAATCTATATGAATAAGCAAGCAAATTATTTTAATTGTAATTAAATAATCAAATTAAGTTAATTGTAATTAATTATAGGTAAAACTTACTTTTAAAATCAATTTTTCAGTTAATCAGTTTTAACTGTCAAGCAAAAAATATCTTTTTAGGTTATGTTTTTATATCTTACGATATTTTTTCTGTCTTTCAGTCAAAAATATTTTTTTGAAATTTAAAAAATGTTACCGCCCCTCAACCAATTAAATGCGAAATTTTTTATGTCTGAAAGATATTTCTTTTACATGTATCATCGCCCTATTTCAAACTATAGTTGTTGTGACTATCCCTGATGACATTCTAGATGTTATTTGAATGTATATTTATTTTAGACGACAGACAATGTTACTCTACATTATACTGGTTTATAATTTTTTTGGCACGATCAGGCGATTTTGAACCTTACTGATTCGTAAATAAACATAGTAAGTTTCGTTTACAAATCACAGGTCGGTAAGTAATTACTTACCGATCATGCAGGTGGTAAGTAATTATTTACCGGTAAGGGAGACCTCTGCAGGGTGTGAATAAAAACGATTTTTAGTTAAATAATTGTGTACGTTTATTTACTAGCTTCAAATGTAAATAATATTATTTTAGATATAAAAGCAATTTATTTTGAAAATAATTTCGATGAAATTAAGTTTTGCAACAAAATTAGTACATTACATATCTAGAGTTGTAAATAGTATTTTACATGCGAGGGAAAATTTTGCGCACGAGACGCGTAGCGTCGAGTGCAGTATCATCACGAGCATGGAAAATGCTTTACAACTCGAGATTCGTTATATACTTGTTCTACGACTTTGTTTTAGTGCCTTTGTTTTAACGACTTTGTTTTAATTCATTACCGCACGCTTTTTTTTACTTACCGCACGCTATTTGAAATAATCAATTTACATGTCATGGATACTGTGATGTAATTTATAATTTACTGTAATAGGAGTAGAAAATAGCTATTTACATATCGAGGGATGAAAGTAGAAAATTACGCCAGCGGTTCATATTGAAGCCCGACGCGAAGCGAGGGCTTTTATTGAACCAAGGGCGTAATCTTCCTTTTAGCCTGAGTGTATGTACAACGTTTTACGCACAACTGCACAACTTTATTGTAGTATAAATCAATTTTTTAATTTTTTAAACTCGCTAGACATTTTGAAAATTATGCTAAACATGCCATGATTTTCTCTATAAACTTCATACAATAATTTTTTGTTTGTTCTAATTTTATGAATATTTTACGGTTGATTATTTTACGGGCGGTAAAGTAGTAAAATATATTAATATTTCGTATAGCAACGGGATTTTATTTTACGGATGTAAAGTTCAACTTTCAGCCACGATAACTAGGATGTAAAATGTGTTTTACGATTCGTTTGTGCGTAAATAAAATAACAATAATTTAAGAAAAATGTATGCCCGTAGTAATTGGTAGTTGAAATGAAATAGGTATTTTTGTTATATAAAAAAATCTCTAACTCTAACAGTGAGAAACAGATATTATAATTGATATGCTCACGATGACAATCGAGGAGGCACGAAAACGTAGGCAGGATATCTGAAAGTATAACAGTATACCTTCCAGATGTAGTCCTAGTATCGTCCACCGGGATTCATCTGAACATATCTATAAAAGACATACGTTCTAAAGACTGGAAAAAAGAAAACATGAGAATTATGTTAACGAGCGCAGTATGTGAAAAAACTAAAGAAAATCGAGAACCTAAACCAAGACAAGACATACATACTCGGATGGTATTAGAGCACATCCACCATTTACCAACAAGATCGCAGCATGATCCTTTGACCTCCAAGCCTTCCCGACATTCCCGAGTTTGTTCACTTTACTATAGGGTACGCAGCATGATAAGACCCGTTGAAATTTAGTCAGAAGGACCAAATTTCATTCTTCCGGTAAATATATATACATATATACAAAAGAGTTGTTTCAAAATCTCTTCCTAAACGAAAACGTTCTGAATCAAAACACGACATTAGTTTTGCTTTATTGCATCAAAGTGTTTTCCAAGAGGAAAATACTACAAAGCGAGAAAGACTTTTATTTTTTTTTTGTAATAATTTATATATAGCTGACCAGTCTTAACTTTCAATGGTAGCTACTATCACTGAAGAATGAAATATGATTAAAATCTATGACTAGAAATCTGAAATCTTCTATGACTAGAATCTAATATGATTAAAAAAATTAGGCGTTTGGAAGAAAATCAAAAAAACCTACCATTGCAGTTTTAAAAAAAACATAATAAAATTGGACTTTTAAGGCACAATGTTTAGATCAGATGGATCTAAGCATGCTGACTTTTAAACCCACTTTGTTGACGTAACGGGAAGATGAAAATTGTATCGGGAAGATGAAAATTGTTAAAATTAAGTCATGAAAACTTAATTCTAGCTAAGAACGCTGCACTCCTAGCATTGCTCTTGCATAGCTAAGACGATGGGGGGTTCAATTTAAGTGCGTTCTTTGCCTTACAAAAATGCAGATTGCAATTCTAACAAAAATACCGAAAAATTATCTCAAAGACAAGGAATTAAATTTAACTGAAAATATCAATAACAAACTGATATATTTCCAACCACCACTCCTCAATACACATCATCATTCCCAAATACACAAAAAGTATCCTACCAATCGCTAAATTTACTTTAAAACATTTTTTAGTATTAGCAAAATTGTATTTTAGCGGCCTAGTACTTAAAGTCGTTATGACAACACTTTAGCGGATTCAAAATTTGTTTTCATTTTATATTATAATTATTTTCAAATTATAATCACAATTGCTTTGATAAGTTTTGTTCCAAAATCAAATTTTTAGGTACGCAAGAAAACAAATTAAGCAATAAATTAGAAAAAAATCGTAAGAGCTAATACTAAAAAACGTTGTATGCAACACGTACGCAAATGGCTTTAGCAGACTCGTCTTCATATTACAGACTCGGCTAGCGCCTCGTCCGGAAACATTACGATTTGTCCGCTAAAACCATATTTTGCGTACTTGTTACATAAACTACTATTATATATAACGATTAACACAAAAATAAAACGTAATAAAACATTATCAGAAAAAAACAATCCATAATATAATAGCCGTGAGTCTGTCCTTCTACTACGAGAGTAACGTTCAAATTGCAATACGGGTAGCGCGCTCGGCTAATGATCTATAGGTCGTGAGTTCGAATCCTGGTTGATGCACATTTTTTTTTAAAATAACATTAAAATTATTGTTTTTTTACACACTTTTATTTTATTCATACAAACATTTCGTTTACCGATAATGCAATTTGATCGATAATGCAGTTTTTATAGCATTTTATTGCACTGTCATTTCCCGTTTCTTTCAAATTATTATAACTTCGATATTAACACGAAAATTAATTAGTTTTTTGACAGGCAGTGCTAAAAATCATATAATAGTTGTTTCCGATAATTATTTGCCATAATTTTATTCCTGTGAACTAAAATAAGGAAAAACAAAAACTACTATTTGGGGATTTCTCTTGCAATATAACAGCTTTATCATAAAAGATCGTTTGACGTCATTACGAAGATTTTTGTTTAGTTATTTAAAGTTTAAAGTTTTAATAAAAACTAGAATGCATTCAGGGGTTTTTTTATAATTAAGCTACATAATACATATATTTATAATTTTTGTTGATGTTTTATTAATTAAATCTTTTTTATTTTGAATTAGTCACAATATATATAATATTTATTATGAAAAATAGTTCGAATTTCGAAAGTATTATAGACCTTTTTTAAAGGAATAATTTTTACATTAAATAGCAAAGTTGTAGATGGTTTTTATAATAAGTTTATTAAAAAGGAAAAGAGGAAACAAATTGATGAAAGTACATAATTAAAGGTCTTTTCCTCACTTTTTGACACAACATTTCGTAAAATGCTTTCTTCAATTAAATTATACCATATAAATGAAGAGTAAGATGTTAAACAATGAGTATTGGGCAATTTTTCTGTTCCGGTGTTTACCGCAAAAGCGCTATATGAGAAAAAAATCACAAAATTTACAAAGGATTGTATACCAAACACAACTTCCAGGGAAGATGAAAATTGTATCGGGAAGATGAAAATTGTTAAAATTAAGTCATGAAAACTTAATTCTAGCTAAGAACGCTGCACTCCTAGCATTGCTCTTGCATAGCTAAGACGATGGGGGGTTCAATTTAAGTGCGTTCTTTGCCTTACAAAAATGCAGATTGCAATTCTAACAAAAATACCGAAAAATTATCTCAAAGACAAGGAATTAAATTTAACTGAAAATATCAATAACAAACTGATATATTTCCAACCACCACTCCTCAATACACATCATCATTCCCAAATACACAAAAAGTATCCTACCAATCGCTAAATTTACTTTAAAACATTTTTTAGTATTAGCAAAATTGTATTTTAGCGGCGTAGTACTTAAAGTCGTTATGACAACACTTTAGCAGATTCAAAATTTGTTTTCATTTTATATTATAATTATTTTCAAATTATAATCACAATTGCTTTGATAAGTTTTGTTCCAAAATCAAATTTTTAGGTACGCAAGAAAACAAATTAAGCAATAAATTAGAAAAAAATCGTAAGAGCTAATACTAAAAAACGTTGTATGCAACACGTATGCAAATGGCTTTAGCAGACTCGTCTTCATATTACAGACTCGGCTAGCGCCTCGTCCGGAAACATTACGATTTGTCCGCTAAAACCATATTTTGCGTACTTGTTACATAAACTACTATTATATATAACGATTAACACAAAAATAAAACGTAATAAAACATTATCAGAAAAAAACAATCCATAATATAATAGCCGTGAGTCTGTCCTTCTACTACGAGAGTAACGTTCAAATTGCAATACGGGTAGCGCGCTCGGCTAATGATCTATAGGTCGTGAGTTCGAATCCTGGTTGATGCACATTTTTTTTTAAAATAACATTAAAATTATTGTTTTTTTACACACTTTTATTTTATTCATACAAACATTTCGTTTACCGATAATGCAATTTGATCGATAATGCAGTTTTTATAGCATTTTATTGCACTGTCATTTCCCGTTTCTTTCAAATTATCATAACTTCGATATTAACACGAAAATTAATTAGTTTTTTGACAGGCAGTGCTAAAAATCATATAATAGTTGTTTCCGATAATTATTTGCCATAATTTTATTCCTGTGAACTAAAATAAGGAAAAACAAAAACTACTATTTGGGGATTTCTCTTGCAATATAACAGCTTTATCATAAAAGATCGTTTGACGTCATTACGAAGATTTTTGTTTAGTTATATGAAGTTTAAAGTTTTAATAAAAACTAGAATGCATTCAGGGGATTTTTTATAATTAAGCTACATAATACATATATTTATAATTTTTGTTGATGTTTTATTAATTAAATCTTTTTTATTTTGTATTAGTCACAATATATATAATATTTATTATGAAAAATAGTTCGAATTTCGAAAGTATTATAGACCTTTTTTAAAGGAATAATTTTTACATTAAATAGCAAAGTTGTAGATGGTTTTTATAATAAGTTTATTAAAAAAGAAAAGAGGAAACAAATTGATGAAAGTACATAATTAAAGGTCTTTTCCTCACTTTTTGACACAACATTTCGTAAAATGCTTTCTTCAATTAAATTATACCATATAAATGAAGAGTAAGATGTTAAACAATGAGTATTGGGCAATTTTTCTGTTCCGGTGTTTACCGCAAAAGCGCTATATGAGAAAAAAATCACAAAATTTACAAAGGATTGTATACCAAACACAACTTCCAATAATTTTAAAAATTGTCAATGAAATTTTTCATTGTACTACAATTTAAAATTTTTAATTTGCTTATGATTTTTAATATATTAAGCATAATATGTAAAATGTATTTTAGCTAGGACATAAAATACACGAAAACGATCGAAAATTTCCATATAACTTTGCACGGAAATTTTTGACAGTTTTAATTTTGCTTTTGGACCTATATAGGTAAAAACATGCTATATATAGTACTATTATGCTTGATTTAGAGTAATTAATATACTTCACAAACAAACTTAAATCGTTCAAAGCAAAAACACGAGAAATTTCATAAAGAATTTTTTCTATTTTGCGTCTAAAATAAAGTCATTTCGATACCCAAATGCGTATCGAAATGGCCTTCATTAAGATACGCAAAGTTTTGTTTTTCAAGGTTGGTCACATTGGTCATACAAACGTCAGTGAAAGTTAAAACGAATAATTATATAAATAAAATTATTCTTATAATTAATCTTATTATTAAAAAATAATCTAAATTAGTGTTAAATATTTTAATTAATTAAAATAATTAGTAATAATAACAAAATATCAAATTGACTATATTTTAATAAAATACACATTTCATGAAAGCTAGTTTTGCAACAAAAAAATATATAGAAATATGATGAAACGCAGAGCTTACTATTTTGAATTGAAATTTTTAGAAATTTTCTTTAAAACATTACACATAAAAAAATATTTTTTAAAATTTCAAGACAAAAAATGCAAAATAGAAAAAATAGTATAAAAAACTCGTTTCATAAGACGTTTTATCGCACTTATCCTTAAGAAAACTCCCCGCTGCGCGGGTCGTTTTCTAAACAGATTGCGTGCGATAAAATCGTCGATTATGAAACTAGTTTCTTAATATACTATTTTAAATGATTATAGTTGTGTTTTGTATGTAAGCCAATATAAATTTTTGAAATTTTTTTCTTATCTCCCCTTTTTAGCGCTATTATGGCAGGACCAGAACCAGAAAATTGTTCTATAGAAAAGCGAACATAACAGCATAAAAAAAATAGATTTTTAACAATTTTTAAAAACAATGTAGGTTGAAAACATTTTGCATTTTTGGGACAAAAAACAGTTTGTGTTATAATATACATTTTCAAATATTTAATAATTTAAACCGATTTCATAAAATGAACTTTAAGAAACTCAGTACGAAATTTCGTTGTCATTGCCGATGTAGGGGGTTGTGAGAAAGGTTCGGGGCTCAACGCAGACCCCATATTTAATTTTTATTGTTTTGGTTTATTTTTTTTATAGAACATAAAAATTATTCCTTTTATTCATAAAAAATTCCATTTACGGCATTTAAATTTTTCGATAATGTAGTTTTTCAAAATTATTGCTATAAGTGTCTTTTAGCCGTTTCGTTCAAATTTATATCATTTCGATAGTAATAAGAAAATTAATTCTTTATATGACAGATAGTGCTAAAAATCTTAGAACATTTTTTTTCCGTCATTATTTTTGCATAGCTTTATTTTCTGTAAATAAAATAAGGAAAAACAAAAGCTGCTATTTCAAAATTTTCTTATTATTATTTTTTTCAACCATTTGTGATTGATCGTATAAAAATTTATAGTATGTACACCTCACGATGGTTTTTGTAGAATTATAGTTAAGCAGAACGTGCACACAAAATAGATTAGAAGAGGTTGGATTATGATGGATAGTACTTAGTAGTTGTATCAAAGCCGGATGAGAAGAGCAAGAGTGTATTGGGGTGCGAAGGGAGGGGGAAAGGGGGCGGAACCCACGGGATACCCCCTAGTAAAAATATAAACCCCAAAACCAAAAATTCAAATGGTTATAAACTATAGTAATAATTGAAACAAAAATAACAAAGGAATAAATATACCCTTTCTTGCATATCGCTTCACTAATCACAGTCAGCGCCAACTTTTTTTTTTAGCTATACTATTTTATTCTATATATTTCCAATTTTTTTTTCCCTTTTTAACTAAGTTAGCATTGAATGAGTAAATTGTGAACTACGAGTTTGGAAGACCATTTCCAACTAGTTGTTGTGACTAACACTGATGAAATTCTAGATGTTATTTGAATGTATATTTACTTTATACGAAAGACAATGTTACTGTACATTAAACTGGTTAATAATTTTTAATTCACTAGATTTGAATATTGAAAATTTTGAATTATATATTAGGGATTTTTTTCCCGATCCGAAACACGTATTAGAGAAAAATGGAGTTTTTCTCTGAGAAAAATCCAAAATATACTTTGGAATTGAAAAATTCAAAAATAACTTAATTGTTGAAGTTTAAGTGCTCAAAAATAACTGGTATTTTTACGGGAAAAAGGGCTTCGTAACATAATTTTCTAAATAATTGGATAATAGGAAATCACGCTAAATGGAAAACTTTTCTGGTAATTTATTTTTTAACAAAAATAGTAATTATTGACAGAGATATTTAAAATAAATGTAGAAGTTTTTTTAGAATTATTCTGGACCAATAAGAACAGTTGGTTTGGAAAATATCGGTTCTTCTCAGTTGTAATTATTGAACATAAGCAGTTACCTGAATCAACTAACTAATAGACTAATAGAAAATGGACTAATAGAAAATATTAGGAATAGGGAAGACAATATACCTATCCTTTTTTTAAATGTAGAAATTGAATGCTAGATGAAGAGATTAGTGAGAAGTTTAGTGAGTATATATTTGTGTTTTTTTTATTTAATTGCATGTTATTATATTAATATATGATCAGTTAGATTTGTATGATAACGCTTTAGCAGAAACTAAGCAGAAATAACTAACTTAACTAAGCAGAAATAAATGCTTGTACTTTTGCAAAGACTTTTATGTTTAATGTGGATCTCTGCCCAAAACTGCAAAACATTGTTGTCTTGGTATCTTGAAATTTCAGCTTCATCATATATGTATCTGTATGTTTATCGACTTATCGCTTAATAACTATCGAAAAATTAACGTTTTCATCGATTTTTGTTTTTTCCCATCCATTTAAATGTTTTTTCTTTAAATTTCAATTATTTTCTCATAAAATCAATTCCAAAGTTAAACAAACAATTCTAATAGTCCATAAACCTGCGTGTGGCACACGATCAAAATATACAAATATACCAAACCTATTTTATTTCGATATCAAAATTTATTGATTTTTAAATTATGTTATCAATAAATCTGTCAAAAATTCTTTTATATCAAAACGAACAGAAACTATTTACAAACAACGTATGAGGAACAAAACCAAAATGTTAATTTGATTAGAAAAATATTAGAACGTTATAAGGAAAATGTTAAATTTATTTCAATCATAAATTTTAATGTTTCATAGAAAACGAATAAGGTTTAGTAAATATGTTTGGAATCTTGTATTTTTGGTTGATTATTGGTGATTGGTGGTGAATTTATTGTTATCATAAAATTTAAATGTTTGAACATCTTAATTGATTTTGAATAAAAAGTTTAATATGTAAAGGAAATCGTTATTTGTTTCTGTGGGATTTTGTTAATGGATTTCGTATTTTTTTTCTTAAGATATACGTAAGCTACAATGCTACAACGATATTTAGAAATTGTCAAATTTAAATCAATTCAGACCATTGAAATCAATACTTAAAAGACCTCATAAAAAATTGTTCAAAGAAAACTAAAACTTTACGACATTTTTGAAAGATTTGTTTGTTTTTTGTTTATTAAAAACTCAATCTTAACTTATCATAAATCATAAAATATTGGAAAATAAAAAATTAAACCAATTTCAATCAACTTTGATTTATATTGGACATTTCATCAACCACGAGATTTTTCAAATTACTTAATAAAAAAATATATGGCGGGATGATACTTCTTTTGATATATATTTTTGTCTGATGTTTATTTACGAGCGTATTTGAGCGATTTTTGATTTGTTATCTTTGATTTTATTTTAAGTTTTTTTTATGATCGTTTATTTATAATTTAATGAAACATTTTTATTTTGAAAGTAGAAAAATTAGAAAAACAGTCATCAGAGGAAAATTTGCTTGTTTGTGCTTTATTTGTTCGAACTACGAAAAACTATTTTGCAGCCAAATTATATTCTACAACAAATTTAAAGCGCCGATATATTACAAGCATTTACAATGTAAGAGATACTTAGTATAAATTGCCGTAGATAAGCTAATAAAGAAAACAATAGGCGGCAGTAGATTGTTTGAGTTCATCGCAGAGATGAGATGGGACAAAAGAAAAAAACTACGTTTGTTTCGGTCTAACAACGTGGTTTATAGTATGATAATACGATTACATTGTATATATTTCAACCGAAATATTAGTTGAAATTTGGTTTGGAACATAATAAAGTGATTACCTGGGATACTCAAACCCAAATTTAAAGTGAGAAGTGGTTAAAATGTCTTTATTTAATTTTGGTTTTATTTGTTTTATCGTTCTTTTAAATGAAGTGTTAAATAAATATAATAAGGGAATGGTAGTGGAAGGGCAAAATTCAACCTTCCATCGCATCTGGGTGGTGTTCTAAGTACACGATTTGGGTTTAAGCTTAGTTTCTAGTGAGTGAGGTCAGTCGTAGAATGCATGCCCGCTGCAGCTAGCACAGGGTAAATGTGTGTTTTGTGTGCACGACCAACTGGTAGACGTTCACGGTCCACCGGTCCCCTTAATACACATCACATTCATGTGCGGAACACGATCTGGACTAGTTTTTGATTCTTGATATGCTTAAGGAATGTTCGGTGCTTGCAACCCCAGTCACTTTAAGATGCAAAATGTTCTTAACGCTACACAAATATTTGGAAAAAGAGTATCAATATTTTTATTGATTTGACTGAATTTCTTCGAAATTTGCCGTATAAACAATACATATGATATCTGTTATGGTCACAGTCTATCATTACTTATTATTTTTATTTTCATAAATAAATAGGCTAATTTCTGTTAGTCGGACATATTGGTGCATCTTTTTTGGTACGATAAAATAACTACGATTTTTCCTTTAGATATTCAATAACATACTTTAAAATTTAAAAATAGGTTTTAAAACTATCATGGAATACCCACATTCTAAAGGGATTACACGATTAAAACCAGCTACGACGCATTATGAATGTGATTCTGATGTAATTTTTTTTGATTGGCCTTAAAGTGTCATATGACTCTTAAAGCTTAAAAATTCAAAATAGATTAGTAAACAATATTAAAACCAGAGTTGTCCAAGTTCCTTACAAAAAGCAATTTACGCAATTCTTTACATGTAAAGAATTAATTTTTTACACATACTGATAACAATTGTTATGTTATCTCATCTCTGCGATAAACTCAAACAATCTACTGCCGCCTATTGTTTTCTTTATTAGCTTAAATGGATCAACGCTTAAATGGAACGAATACAGCACATATCACAGCCATTATGCACACTCATCAAATACACCAACTTAATTGTATGCGATCGATTTTCAAATAAATTTACACGAACACCATTTATTTGCCGTAAACCAACAAAAATGCATAATAAATGTAATATTAATTTAATTACCACTGTTTGCCGTTGGCACTTGGCGTAAGTTTTCAAATAATATAATGTCAATCTCTTGTTACCTTACGCAAATAACTTATTTAATAAGTTTAATAGAAAAATTAAAGAAAACAAAGTTTTTTATAATTTTACTGTTACTCTGTATAGATATTTCAGCTTGTTAGGCCTTCTTCTGGCGAATGTACTTCAGAAGATGGCCTAAAAAGCTGAAATATATACATAGAGTAACAGTAAAATTATAAAAACTTTGTTTTCTTTAACTTTTCTATTAAATTTATTAAATAAGTTATTTGCGTAAAGTAACAAGAGATTGACATTATGTAATATTAATTTTCCAAACCTAATTCAAGTTTTAAGATTCATTCTAATCCAAATTTACTGTGATTCTAAACAGCATAACAGTTACCAAAACTCAAACAATCCAGTTTTCAAATCCGTATTAAGAAAAAACAAAACCAACTTGCTGTCCACCTCAACTGCCAACAACCACCTTTCCAACCCAGTCACAAAACCCAACTGTCTGAAAACTAGCAAAATTTGATGACCCGAGCTAACAAAAAATCCGTTAGCATAAATTTTATTTATATAAAAATTGTGTATGTTGTCTTCCATTAATTCTCTCCAATTTTTCATATATCATATGATTTCATTTGCATATTTCATATACGAGTGTCATATGTACTTTGGAATGTTTTGAATGGTTGTGTTTTTACACAAGTGAAATGAGAAGTTTGGTGAAAATATGTTACATTTATTTTCGAAAACTCATTAGTATATTACTATAGGTAATGAGTCTGGGAAATGGAAGTACGATTAAAACCCTTAATATTGTTAATTACAGGACAGGACGAAAGGATGAAGTGTGGCTGACTACATTAGTCCATAGAACCCAGACTCTACCGACTGAACTAACCGGGCCAGACAAAAAAACACACAGAGAAGAAAGAACAAAATTAAGGACAAACAAAAAAAATATAAGGAGCAAAAAAAGTATAATCAAAAACAAATTTAAGAAAACTAGAGAAGAAACTGAGAACAAGTCATTGGTGGCAGCAGTATAATCGAGCTGATTCAAAAAAAAAAAACACAAAATCGTAAGCAAAAAAAAATTAACCTAAACGCATAATAAACAAAATAAAAGAGTTTTGGAAGAGTGTTTCGGTGATATCGATGAACGACTCGAGGACAAAGATGATCTAACTATGGCTCAGAAAGCCAAGGGCTGGCATTTTCCTTCCTCTGTCACCTGGCAAGCCAATGACACCACCAGAACACCCTTTGTTAAGAAAATAGAGTTTGGTTTTGGGATAGAGAACACCAGTCGCAGTGGCCCGAATGAAAAGTGATTCATTTCCCTGCTATCGTCCACTGGTCTGTACTCTTCGTACCCTCGAACAGGCTACGCTAACGAATTTAATTGTTTAAGACCGTGGCAGTTAGACTACATAAGCGTATCACGTGGTGGTCATAACCTCATTGACAACTCGTGAACGTGGTGAAATAATCATGGTGGGTTGACAATCAGGGGTCAACAAGATCCAAACCATATCACTTTACCACTCACGACCCTCTCGCTGCAGCTAATTCCCACTCAACTAAGGTACGCGGGATCGTAAACCCCGTTAGGAACACATCTGAAGGGCCTTTTCAATCTTTGCGGTTTTTAAATATGACAAAATCAAACTAAAACACGCATGTTGTCTGTGTCTTAAATACTTATGTTTTCTGCATTACACCCCAGAACAATAACTCACAAACAAACACACATAAAAATAAAGATTAAACTCAAGAATTGTCTGCGCGTTAATAGCTACAAGGATCTTGCCTTTCGCCCACAGAACAAAACTTATGAAACACAACTCACAGAATTGTCTGTGCGTTAGGACTTACAAGAATCTTGCCTTTCGCCCACACAACAAAACGTAACGAAAAAAGATCTTAACAACACAAATTTTGTCTGCACATCAGGACTTACAGGATATCTTGCCTTCCGCCCACAGAACAACGAACAAACAAACTAAACAAAAAAAATTCGCAAAAACCAAAATTAAAGAAAATTAAAATACAGTTCAAACAAAAAAAAATATATCAGAATTTAAAAAAAAACATAACGACAAACTTAAAAAAAATTAAGGAAAAATAAATAATTTCCCCGCTCATCCCATCCATTTTTGGGCGGCACAGGCTACACACTATGCTGCTTTTGGCTAATGTGACGTCCTGATTGGTGAAAATCATAGTGACTAAAGAGGAACCGAGTGAAAAGTAAATGGAGAAAAGACTAAGAGAGGGTTTCACAAGACAAAGGTCACAAAGTCGATTGACGGTTCCTGCGCCTGGAATAACCCCAAAAGTAGACAACAAAATTGGAAAATTAGAGAGGAAAACCAAACAATTTTAATAAATTCAATTTCAAAAATAATAAATTCAAAAAAATTTTCAACGAAACATTCAATAATTCAAAAAAATAAACATCAAAATACAACAAATCTCCAAAAAAATCAACACAGTTCCAAATTTATAACAAACAATTTATAACAATTCAAAACTTAACAGGTAGAAAAAATTTTAAACAATCCAAAATAAAAGTAAACTTTTTCAAAACAACATTAACAACTTTCCAAAACAACAATAACAATCTTGAGTTGGAGGTTGGTAGTTTGACGTAGTTGTTGGACTTTGGCAGTGGTCGAGCTGATACTTTCTTCAAAATCAATTTTTGATACTTCTTTTCAAAATCAAAAATGAAAGTTACTAATTCTTAAGGGGGGGGGGGGGGGTTGTTAATTCGTACGAAAATAGGCATGTTTTTGTAAATTTTTTGTGACGACACAGTTCTAAATTAAAATCTCTTTATTAAAACCAATAGTACATTAAGGTATGACATTTGTTGAATGTTGTATAAAATTTTCAGGAAGAAATATTAAATATGGCAGCAATTATTCGGACGTGTCTAGGAAAAAAGTAGAATTGCGGTTATGAGGGGAACTTGGTGCTGAATGATCCGAAATCAAAAAATTAAAGTTCATTCGTTAGATAATAGTTTACCTCAGGTAATCCTGGGAGGGTTTTTCGAAATTTTAATTTTTAACTTTTTTGGAACACTTTGAAAGGAAAAACGCGATTTTTTGCGGAAAAAATCGGCTAATTTGTTATTGTAAATAAAGATTATTATCAAAATTTGCAAAAACTCTCCAGCGTTACCTTGTAAATTATGTACAGAAATTTTTAAAATTTCAAAAGGATCGGTGCAGTAATTTTGAAGTGAGGGCACCGGCTTTGAAAACGCGAGTTGTGGGGAAAACGCTTTAATGTTTTGAACAATAAAAAATCTGGTTAAAAAATGTTTATAAGCAAATTTAAAAAGACTCGTAACAATCGACTTGAAATTTTGACACAATATTCTTAAAATATTATGCATTCAATTAAAAAAAATAAAAAAAAATTTTAGGTAATACCTTTTTGCGGTGCACATTTTTTCAGTTATTGTCAAGATCTTCAGGCCACTCCTCCCCCTTTACGTTTTGATACTGATTGACAGAAACATTTGTAAAAATTCACAGAGTCAGCAAATGTGGTAAATTTTGTATGAAAATTGTATAATAATTATATAATATAATTTTATTCGCACTTGTCTGACTTTTTTTATTTACAAAAGAGGTAAGCTTAGAAATGAGCCTAAACTATCTTGGCATTAATTACAACTTATTAAACGTCAAACAAAACATAATGTGGTCGGTATCAATAAAACTGAGCTGTACATATCAGTACGATAATAGAACAATGGTTAAAACAGATTTTGGTATTCACAGCTCAACGTTAAATAGCAGAAAAATTTTAGTGAAAACACACTATTGGAGATTCGTTTGTCTTGATCTTAATTGTTTGAAGACTAGTTCGTGACATTGGTTAGTCACGTTTGTTTTCTTATGTTAAATTTTGACATTTTTTTAAAAATAATATATGCCCAAATTTGTTCGAGTTTAATGGAAGTTCCGACTTTTATTATCATTAAGTACTCTGGATTGCGTGATTTTGTCAAATATGACTCTGCCTAACGTACGTAAAGTAAAGTAATGAATGCTCAAAGTTAAAAAGAAAAATATTTATCCATATTTCACCTATTTTAAAGT
>OY856188.1:118552608-118583329 GCA_963693315.1 Diogma glabrata
CACTACTAACTTACAATACACAAAAACTGTACGAATCGACTTCAATCTAAAACAACATGGAAAATTTATTGGTATTCGTGAGGATTATTGATAAAATTATTTTTATTTGTTTTTCCTTAAAAACAACAAATAACAACAAAAACAAAATACAATAAACACAATTTTGTAAAGTAAAAAATAATATAAGAATTAAAATACAAAATCAATAAACAATTTCTTGTTGCGTTAAAATACAAGACAACTTGCTGTTATTAATGATATCTCTCAAAATATACAGAAAATATAATTTTATTATTTTATTCATTCTTTTAAATTCATATTTATTGATTATGTTAACGATGGATATTGGTTTTATGTTTGAAACGTTTTTTTTTGAGATTTTGATTTTCTTAGAATTTGTTACACTGGTAGGAAGACGCCGAGGAATGCTTTTTTCAATTTGTTTTAAGGGAATCTATACAATTTTCTTTGATGGTGATGATTTACACGAGCACAAGTCATTCAATTAATTTATATATAGAAGCAACAATCGAACATCGTTTTGTATGCATCTAACCTTAACTCCTTCACTGGCAGCCTTGATATGTTCAGCACATTTGACCGCTCCAGTCAATTTGACTTCTTCTCTGCTATAAATTAAATTTAAATTAATCTTGTAATAAATTAATCAATATTCAAATATAAAAAGATAATAATGTCTCTCAACAATGATTCACAATATCTATTGTACGATCATAAATCAATATAATAAGATACAGAAAAAAAAAATTCCCATCATCTCGTTCAAAGTAACCACCACAAAATTGTAGTCAGGGACATATTTTGATAAATTGAATTAAGATTGAATAAAGGTGTGACTATCATTAATTTAAGTTTTGTAAAGTTTTTGATTTACATTGAAATTAATAACAAAACATCGAAGTAGGAAAACAAATTAACAAAATTTTACTTGAATAGAATTCCAATAAAATGTTTCTATTTGACTGAATGAATGGCTTCTTGGTTTAATGTTAATATTTTTTAAAATTTTGTAACGGAACTCATTTATAAAAAACACAAATTTTTTGTGGTCAAGTTTATATTAGAAAAAAAAGAAGTGTTGAACTTATAAAACCAAACTTAAACTTGCATGACATGAAACCGATTGATTATCCATCCACGCATTTTGGAATAAAATCTTAGTTAGTATAGAGTGCTTATGTGTATAATAGAATGAAAATGCACATTATCTTAAATGATTACTTTAGTATTTTAAAGGAAAGTATAAAACTTGTAAGCTGTGTGTAATTTAAGAATGATAAATATCATGTTAATCAAGAGTTCAAGATGTATCCTATTTTATCAAAGCTTAGAGGCAAATAAAGGCAAAGCTTATAAATCGATGAATTAATAAAAAACTCAGTAAATATTTTTTTAGACATATGTCATCATTTACATAACAGCAACACAAATAAATGATAACAGTTTTGGTCCATCCAGAGATATAAAATTTAAATAAGGCAGATCTTTACAAAGTATATGTGAGATCAGTTTTCAATACTAGATTAATCAATTATTAAATTAGTTAATTTAATAAAAATGTTTTATTTACTAACAACTTATTTAAAATACATCGGATGTTTTAAAAATGCGTTGGTTTAAAAAAAAAAAAAAGAGTAATATTATTTTCTTCAGTAGCTAGTTGAAAACTAATCCTACATAACACCAACATCTACAGAAGTAGTTCTTGGATCAACCTAAAACACGCAGCAAAATTAAATAGAGGGCACCCATCTCCTATATAACTATAACTGGTGACCCCTCCGTGATAATTAAAAAATGAGATAATAACATTTTTTGTGTGTACTATAGCCTAAATTGAGCCACTCCAACTCTACCACCAGTCTTTGTCGATAACTTTAACGGTGATAATGTGGACTTTAAAGCCACCCTCATTTCAGGCTCCCAAAAGCATTCAGAATACTGAGTTGATTAATATTTGATTTTAGGAGCCTCAGATGTTGTAAAATCAAAATTCTGAGATCGGGCTTAGAGTTTTGAAACTTTAATTCCAAAACTTAAATATATAATCTGTAAAAAAAATTATGCACGCGATTGGAGCAATCGACACGCGATAAAAAAAAACGTTGCAGTTGTTATTCGAAAGGACTGACAACATACTGAAAACAATGTCTCGTATGTGTGATGTGTGATGAACCAATAGGTGAACGTGAACCAATAGGTATGTGTGATGAACCAATAGGTGAATGTAAAAACATTCGTTTATTGGGTGTCACAGTTTCAAATGACCTACTCTGGAACGATCATGTAATGGCGATGGCAAAAAGCGCGTCTAAAAAACTCGGCCTCCTAAATAGATGCAAAAAATTTTTCACTCCATACCAATTGCTCCATGTTTATAAGTCCTATATTCGTCCCTGTATGGAGTACTGCTGTCAAGTTTGGGGTGCTGCCTCTGTTTCCATCTTGGCCCTCTTGGACTCTGTTCAAAAGCGAGCTATACGAATTGTAGGTGATCGAACTTTGACATCACAACTTGATTCCCTACAACATCGTCGCACTGTTGCTGACCTCGTTGTTTTTTACAAATATCGTCATCAGCAGTGCTCAGATGAAATCAGCGGCATCATGCCTCAAACTTATTTTTACCCCCGTTCCACTCGGCAATCGGCTGCCGCAACCAGTGAAACGGTAAAGATCCCGCGCTGTCATACTGGCAGATCGCAGAGAGAACTTCTTTGTCCGAACTGCGTACAAATGGAATAGTTTGCCGGAACACTTAGTCTCAGGTGGCTTCAACCCACAGATGTTTAAAAAAAGCGTTAATCTACACCTCAGAACGCCAGTTGTTGTGGGACCCAGGTCTAGACCTAGGTCTTAAAAGGTATTTATGTGTTGTTGTGACACATATTCTAAACCCTATTACACAACACATTTTATTAAAAAAAAAAAAAAAAAAAAAAATATATGCTCTCTAGATTTGTACACATCAGAAAGCAGCAGTTACGCTTATCAAAATTGTTCCACAATCAGCAATCTGTTGATACATTCACATTATACAAAACGCATATGTTTAAAAAATAAATGCAGTAACATTATCTATTGTTGATAGGTCGCGTTATAGCTGCAGTCGTTCCAGATCCAAATCTATAGAAATAGAAGTACAAACCCTGGCTCAATGCTTCTATCATCTCCGTTTTTGTAATAAAGTATTGAAATGCACAAGTGGTTGTAAATTTATCATATAAATTACAAAAATGCGTAACTGATCACCAATGCGATATCAGGAGCATTGATGATCCATTTTTTTAATCGATTGCAATTTTTTAATATTATTCCAAAACTTAATTTTTGATCTATACAGGCGAAAATGTATTGGTATAGGAAGGACCTAGGGATTATAGGATTTTAGGTTCAATAAAGTTTAACAGGTTCATTTCTAAGTTGTTTGCCACAAACGGCATACCTATTTTTGCCTACTACACCAAAGTTATTAGCGAAATAAACAAATATCTTCGCACTAATTTCATCTGGAAATTTATTGTTGACAATCTTTCGATCCCCATTATTGGATCTGATTTTTATTAATAACCAAATCCGAATTCGAAAAGATGAAACAACTGGAAATAGATCAACCTACTAAAAGCGTTTGGTCCAGTCCATTACCCCCGGGAAAAAATAATAACTGGCATCTCTGTGGTAATTATCGAGCATTAAATAGAAATATGATTGCCAATGGATATCCTATCCCTCATCTCCAAAATTTTCACTTCAGTTGGAGGAAAGGACAGTTTTGCGACCTCGTTCAATTGTTGCCGACGCGTTACTCACATAGATCAAATTCTCATTACATAAGGGGTTATGTCAGATTATGCTGTAATTGCGGACCAATGATGTGGAATTAAAAAATATTCTTCAAACCAAAACAACTTTGAAGTTCTCAACTTTTCCAGTTAGTATTAATGAAAGTATGGTAATATAAGATGTCATTTATTCCCTTTGTTCACAATCTCGGCAATGTGTTTTTGATGTACACTATAACCTGTCGCATCCTGGTTTTAAAGCTAAACTAAAACTATACATATTCTTTGGCCTTTTATAAATAAAGATGTTAAATCATTGCGTTACCTTGTATATCGTGTCAAAAGTTCAAAGCTTCTAGGCATACTAAGTCACTTCTTAGAGTGTCTGGGCACAATTAATACTCCTTAACAAATCACAGCGGTTCTCACAAAACCACTTTGACATCATTAGTGCTCTTCCTTTGTCGGCAAACCAACGATATTGCGTTACGTTCATAGATCGTTGTAGGCATTGGGCTATAGGGATTTTAGTTCCAGATACAACTAATGCAACTGTGGCATATGCTGCTAACAGTTAATAGATGGCTCGACTTAGTATTCCAGAATTAATTGTAACCAATAAAGAGACTCCATTTGAATAGCAAATTTTCACAGAGCTTAAAATCTAGTAGGCTTGAAAAAATTTCGAACAACAAGCTACAATCCTAAGTGCAATGATATTACTAAAATTTCACATCGCACTATTCAGATTGCAATTTTATGTATTATGATCCCTCAGATTGGACACGGCTTTTACCTATACCGTTCTCTCTGATTTAATAACTTCTTTTAGAAAAGAACTTTAAACTACTTCTTCGAAGCTGACTTTTGGGAAATCGATAAGAATTTCAGAGCAAATCGTCAATTCTGCCTTATTCCTAATTTGTTTAACAATTAAAACAGAGTTTTGATGAGTTACGATCACAACTAGCATCCAACGAACTCATGAGATCGCTTAGAGATCAAATTTGTCAAATTCGTTCAAGATCATTAGAAACGTCTAGGTTTAGTCTCAAAGCTTGACATGTGGCTTCCTCATGGTCTTACAGAAAGATATTTGTGATTTTATTCTCAAACGTCAAGAAAATGACCCGTTTTTAGAGCATATCATCACTGGAGACGAGAAATTAGCCGTCTTGAACAATGCTAAACGCAAGAGATCATGGAGTGAAATAGATGAACCGTCTCAAAACACCTCGAAAGCCGATATTCATAAAAAAATATGTGATGCTATCTATTTGGTGGGATTTCAAAGGAACCATTTTTTAGCTTCTATCAAAGAATACCACGGTCAATTTTGAAGTGTACTCTCATCAATTGGATAAACTGAAAGTTTCACTTAAACAGAAAAGTTCAGATTTGATCAATAAAAATGGTGTCATGTTAAGATATGCGAGACCTAATACAAGTTTGTTAGCTCGTCAAAAGCTTTTACAGCTTGAATGGGATGTACTACCACTCTTTCCATATTCTCCATCACTATAAGAAAACTCTATTGCATTTGCATACAAAAAACGAACTTACTTTCCGAAATTGTATTTTGGATTATGTGATGGAAATGCTGAATGGTAATAGAACCTAAATGCGTCTAATATATATTTGAAAAAAAAAAACAGATATAGGAAATTCTTGTCCACAAAACATCGATCAATATGTTTGTCGATGAGTATGAAATTTTTATCAAAAAGTATAAAATTGTTATTGGTTGTGCCACAAGTGGTTTTATGTACATTAATTAACTAGCTATTGTTCAAATTATGTTTGTAAAATTAATTTATTTTTGAAATTAGTTAAGTTTTGGTGACGTTTTGTGTGTTAAGATTTCAACGGGCACCAATTTTTAAAAGGCAAACATATAAAACAACATTTTTTTGTATTTTTAAATTTATAAGTGTGTTGATTTAAGAAAGCGGCTTCGCAGAAAACGAAGCCGATATTTATCATACCGGTTATTAGAGATTAAATTAAATCGATGGTGGCTGGGGAAAAATGTAACAAAGGATGTAAGAAATTTTGTTCGAGAAAGGTGAAAATAGTTCTTCCAAAGTTCTTCGCGTTATAGTAAACGAGAAGCTGTCTAAAAATAATATATTGAGGTTAATTTTTAAATCAGGGCAAATATTATAAATAAGCTAAGCTAAGCTAATAAGCTAATCGTTAAGCTAATCGATAAGCTAAGCAAATAATCTAATCGTTAATGTTTGAATATGATAGATTTATTTCAACGAGAAATATATATGCACGATTGAATGATTTAAATACAATTGATTACGATATGTATGGGCGTAAAGCTGAGTTTACTATTAATCATGCTCTTCTTGGGTGATATAGTTTTATATAGTTCCTTGTATTTTTTACTTTACTTGTTTTATGAAGACTTTTATTTCCAAAAATAGAATTCAAAATAAAATAACCGTATTACCGAATAACGTTCATACACGAATACGGTTTCAAACAAATATACATTAAGATTAATTTATTTTTACATAAGTACAACAATTCAAAAGACTAATATTAAAAATAATAAAAAAATTAGAAAAATTATAACTTAAATAACTCACAACAACAATAAATCCCTTCATAGCAACCAAATTATGATCAATCAACGTCTTCAACGCCATCCACATCTCCCTCACGATCCTTTTCCAGTTTAATTACTTTTCTTAAAGTAGACCCTTTTACAATCAACAAATCAGAATGGAGGATCGCGTTTTAGATTAAATTTAAAATTTTCACAATTACTTTTTCCAGTGAATATCAAAAGCAACCCTAATTTTGTTTTTTTCAATTCTCAATGACATCGACCATGATACATCAGTTTTCTCTTAATTCCACGTCACCGCAACAGCATTTGTTCCAGCATCCGGACTGACCCCCTCCGATTTCGATGAAATTTTATACACAGATGCACAGATAACAAAATAAAAATACTATTTCTTCCGAAAAATGAAATTTCGGTCTGTATATGACACAGGGTGGCGGCAAAGTTTTACGGGTTGGCGAAACATTAGTGGCTGACGATTGCTAACGATTTATGTCATTTATAGCTCATTAGAAAGCTAATTGATAAACCTTATAAAATTTTTTTAATTTTTTAGTAATTTTTTAAAACAGTATTAAACTTAATTAATATTTTCAAATATGGCGCTGTTGAGGGTACCTTCCAGAAAACCGTACCGTTTCCAGAAAAAAATGTTATATTAGTTCGTAATCTAAAACGAAAATTTTCCAATGGCATGATTTCTCGATTTGAAAATAAAATTTTTACAAAATTTTAATATCCGTTTTTTCAATTTTTGTTTTTTAAAAAATGCATTTTGTTAGTGTCGAAGTTAGTTAGTATGAAACCAAGAAGTTAGTATGAAACAATTACATTTCAAATCCAAAATTGTCGAAAAACTTTTAAGGGGTTAAACAACAACAAAGGCTCTGGTTTGGACAACATTCCTTTTGTTACTCTAAAAACATTTTCAAAGAACTTGTGCCAACTCTCACCAAAATATTCTATAAATCCTATAAATCTGGTATTTTTCCATCCTACTGGAAGTTGGCTGGAGAATGTAATATGTCAAACTATAGACCAATAGCCTTACTCCCAGTTCTTTCTATAATATACGAGCTTTATATTAATTTACGCATATCCAAATTTTTGGAGGACAACTATTTGATATCTGACAGCCAATACGGTTTTAGAAACAAAAGATCAACAACCGATCTATTATTGACCTATGTAGCACATCTTTGAAATAGCGTACTTGATAAAGGTGGTGAGACGTCCGTGGTGGTGAAACGTACGTAATTGCATTAGACATCTCAAAAACATTTGATCGAATCTGGCATGCCAACTTGATCAACAAGGATATTTTTTTTTAAATAAAAAGTTTTGTGTTATAGGTTTTACAATATCTGTCACAACAACACATAAATAACTTTTAAGATCTAGATCCCACAACAACTTGGGCTGTAAGCTGTTGATGAACGCTTTATTAAAACCTAACTTATTGAATGAAACAACCTGATACTATGGATGCCGGCAAACTATTCCATTTTTATACAGTTCAGACAAAGAAGTCTTTCTGCGTCTGCCAGTGTGACAGCGCGGGATCTGTAGCCTACCACTACGCGCAGTGCTAAATTTGTATGTGGGATGAACCTTTATCAAAACATTTCCACGATGCAGTTTCTTTCCTTTCCTTTAAAAACAACACAAAAACACTTTTTCCAATAAATCAGCAAACTACTCAAAAACCTCTCCATTTAGCGTTTCAAGAAAATATTTAAAAATTACAAATTCATATTACTTTCAAAATTCCAAAAATATTGTAAAAACTAAATAAAATCAAAAATTCAAACTTTTTTCAAACAAAATTCTAAAGATATTTAAAAGTTTATTACAAAATCAAAGATTAAAACTTTTTCCAAAAATTCTAAAAATATTGTAAAAATTATAACAAAATCAAAAATTTTAACTTTTACCAAAATTATAAAAATTATAATAAAATCAAAAATTTTAAATTTTTCCAAATTCTAAAAATAGTCCAAAAATTCTTACAAAATCATAAATTGAAACTTTTTTATATTTTCATAATATAAAATTCAAAAATTCTATTTTTCAAAATTCTAAAAATATTCCACAAATTAGAATAAAATCCAAGATTTACACTTTTTCTAAATTCTAATAATGTTCCAAAAATTCCCTTAAAATTCAAAAATTCAAACTTTTTCCAAAATTCTAAAAATATTGCAAAAATTATAACAATATAAAAAATTGAAAATTTTTCCAAAATTATAATAAAATCAAAAATTTAAAATTTTTCAAAATTCTTAAAATATTCCAAAAATTCTTACAAAATCAAGATTTGAAACTTTTTCAAAGTTCCAATAATATTTCAAAAACGTTATATATACGTAAACAAACAGCTAATTTTTTCTCCAAAAAATTATCTAAAAATAAATGAAATCATTTTTTTGACACACTTGACAATATTTTTTTGACAATCTTTTAATGCAATAAAATTCTCAATAATAATAATTTCATGTTCATTATACATTTCGTTTCATACAAATAACTAGTTTTATTTCTAAAAAAATAAATGAAAATCATTCTTTTGACACACTTGACATTATTTTTTTGACAAACTTATAATTCTCAATAATAATAATAAAATTTCATGTCGTACAAATAATTAATTTGATTTTTCCAAAAATTGGGTAAAAAAGTAAATAAAAATCCTTCTTTTGACACACTTGACAACATTTTTTTGACAAACTTATAATGCCTTAATTCTCAATAATAAAATAAAATTTCATGTTTCACCAAAAGTAGCCTCTGTTCTATGAAACTAATCCTAAATAATACTCACATAATACTCACAAGGAAAAAGTACTTTGTTCAACCCAAAACACGTAGCAAGTTTAATATAGGGCACTCAACTTTATAGATCTACATAGCATACCAAAGTACATATATTTAACTAAACCAATTGAAATAAACAGATACAGAATAAACAGTTTTAAACAAATTCAAATGTTCCATAAATGTTCATTAAATAACGACTAATAAAAAAGCTTCCTCAAGTGAACCACTCAACCATACACAATTCCAACACTTTTACTCTTTTCAATCAATCTGAACAAAAAAATTCTGCGAAATCCCGAAAAAAGACTAACAACAACCAACATTGTTAGCATTAAACACCAAAGAGATGCGACGGTCAATAAATTTGGAATTTAATACTATTTAGTCGCATCTCCATTTTTTTCTTTAGCTCAGATTTTTTTTTTGCATAATTAATTTGAGTAGTTTTTGAATTTGTGTCTTTTAATTGTTATTTTATTTTGTGTTTGGATCACATCCAGTATACGTATACTGGACTTTATATCATCAGGTGATATATAATATAAATTCTTGTGATTAAAAGGACAGTTTTATTTTATTCTTAATGTTAAGTGACAGAATTTGACTGAAGAGTACAGGCAGTAATTAATGAACTTTTTCTAGCGTTGAGTGAAATATAATAATGAATTTATAGAGTATGTTGTTTTAAATATCATACATAAATGTTAATAATTGAAAAATTATCAGAAAGGAATTTTATGATCGTAAAACAAAGAACAAGAAATATCCTTTTAATAAATAAAAGTTATAGTTTTATGACTTTTTACGTTTCCTTGTATTTAATAAAATACTGGTTGGTCGATATTCTTTTTATCCCTTTTATCTGTTATGATTTTTTTATGTTACCAAAAAAAAAATAAAAATAAAAGGATAAATTAATTAAAATAAATATTGGCTTCTGTAAAAAATAATAAAATTACAGAAAAAAACATAAAAAATTTTATGCTCAAATTCAATGGGAAAGTTAAGAATTTGTTTGTTTTATTATTTTTGTTTTTGGTCGTTAGGAAAATTTTAGGTTTTTGAAAAACTTATTGAATAAATTATGATTTTTGGAAATTAGATGATTCTTGAGGTGTCTCAGACTGTGAGCTAATGAGAGTTGATAAGTGTTACCGTACTTTTCAATCGTTGCAGAAAGAAACTCATCTTGGCAGAGAGTGAATTCAAGATTGGATAAATAGATAATATTAACATATTTATGCGGAATCTGAAGTTCAACTATTAATTCAAAATCAATTAAAACTGAAATTCACGATTCTACGAATAAATCCGTAACCAGCTAAAATACATATGAAAAGATTAGCTCATATTTACATCATTCGATTTATTTACAAACAATTCAACCTTCTAATTCTAATTTTCTCACCAAACGAATCAAATAAAATTTAACTCCAATAAACATTCCGAATCCACAATTAAACACAAATAAATTGTTTCTCTTAAGAAAACATATCAAATTACGTTTTAAAGATTATAAAGATTTGCAATTAAAAAAAAAACTAAAAAATCAATTAAACAATTATTGTTATTATCGATTGAACATTGAGGCTTGAGAGGCTATAAAACTTTGGTTCATTATAATGATAAGATCCAAGCATTTTTACTCGAAATATAAAATCGATTTTTTTTCATTCATGTGAATTAACTTTTAGTTATTTGGTGATTTATTGAAGATTGTTCGATAACCTGTTAATGGTTTTGAATTACTTAATTCGTTAACAGGTAATTAATTTTAAAGTTTTACAGTGTGAATATTTATTTTTTTATAGCAAAAACGGTGGATTGAACTGCAAAATGTGTTATGTAAAGTTTAAACAATGATCCAACTAAGGCATTAGGCTTGTTTGTAACTTAAATTATATAGTTACGATATTTGTTATTGCTAGTATAATATGGTATTATTTAGATATTTTTTTTTCATTATTGAATGATAAATTGAGAAAAACATCAACGAAATCAGCAACTAAACTTTTACATGCTTGCTGATTGTGGTTCAATCCGTTATAGGAATAACACGAATTAGATTAAAGGTACGATTGATCGTGCAATGAATGCGTACAGTTTTTTCTGTAGTGAATTTTATGTTTGACATTTTGAATAAATGTTGACATTTGTTGACATTTTGAATAAATGTTGCAAGTATTCTCCTCCACTTAAAATATTGAATCGAACAAAATCTTAAAAATTTGTAAAACTTAGAGGCATTGATTCGGCACATTCTGGGTTTAATTACCAGAGGCAAATTTGTATTGATCATTCACTAGGTACCGTAAACACAGTTGAAATTTTCTTACTTGCTGTGTATGTGGTGATTTGCATTTGGAGCATTGTTGATGTTGTCAAACTGGCCAGTGTTTTAGAATGTTGAATTGTTAAAATTATTTTGATTTAATGTATTTTCTCCACATAAAACCAAATCTCTGATGGAGAAGTCATATTTGAAAAATTTGCCACAATACTTTGGAGGAGGCATATGATTTGGATTGATGATTTTGAGGTACTGTCAAACCATAAATCGAACTTCTATTATTCGAATTTCTCTATGAATCGAATTTATATTTCGAACTCAAATATTGAATTTCTTTATAAATCGTTTCTATATTATTTCGAAATTTCCCTAAATCGAACAAAAATTAATGGCATTTAGTGGTTCGAATTATGGAAGTTTCACTGTAGCTTATTACTTCGGTCGGAAAAATCTAAGTATTACATTCATGAGCCAAAAGGGAAATTCTTACCCCCACTTTTTTGGCATTTCTCGACGTTTTAGGACCAATTGATTCTGTATGTCAAAAACAGCAAATTTTCATATTTTTGGCTTAAAAAACGTTCATTTCAAGTGATTACTAGTAGGAACATTGAATTTGGAGAAATCTTGAAGGTTGGGATTGGTATGTGAGATCAAAAACTAGATTATTGCATTATAAGTTTGTCAAAAAAATGTTGTCAAGTGTGTCAAAAGAAAGATTTTTATTATTTTTTTACCCAATTTTTTTGGAAAAAAACTAAATTAATTATTTGTTTGAAATGAAATTTTATTATTATTATTGAGAATTATGGCATCATCAGTTTGTCAAAAAAATGTTTTCAAGTGTGTCAAAAGAAAGATTTTTATTTAGTTTTTATCTAATTTTTTGGAAAAACATAAAATTAATTATTTGTTTGAAATGAAATTTTATTATTATTAGTGAGCATTATGGCATTATCAGTTTGTCAAAAAAATGTTGCAAAATGTGTCAAAAGAAAAATTTTTATTTACTTTTTTACCCAATTTTTTGGAAAAAAATAAAATTAATAATTTGTATGACATGAAATTTTATTATTATTATTGAGAATTATGGCATTATAAGTTTGTCAAAAAAATAATGTCAAGTGTGTCAAAAGAATGATTTCATTTATTTTTTGAGCCAATTTTTTGGAAAACAAAAATGTAGCTCTTATATGACATAAATGTAATTGAAAATGAAATTGGACATGGATTTTGAATTTGTTATAGTTTTTGAAACATTTTTGGAATTTTGAAAAAAGTTTGTATTTTTGATCTTGTTTTAATTTTTGCAATATTTTTAGAATTTTGGAAAAAGTTTTAATTTTTGGTTTTGTAAGAATTTTTGGAATATTTTTAGAATTTTGAAAAATTTTAAATTTTTGATTTTATTATAATTTATGGATTTTGAAAAAAAGTTTCAATTATTGATTTTGTAATGATTTTTGCAATAGTTTTAGAATTTTGAAAAAGTTTGAATTTTTAAGAATTTTCCGAATATTATTGGAATTTAGAAAAAGATTTTTTAATTTATTAACATTTAAAATTTGATTTTATTCTAATTTTTGGAATATTTTTAGAATTTTGAAAAAAGTTTGATTTTATTTAATTTTTACAATATTATTGGAATCTTGAAAGAAATATGAATTTGTGATTTTGTAATATTTTCTCGAAACGCTAAATGGAGAAGTTTTTGAGCAGTTTGCTGAGTGTATCATCTTTTCACTAAGGGGGGGGGGGGGGTATGGTTTTAAAGACGAAAAAAAGCACATTTTTGTGTTTTTTTTGCGGCGACATGAGTAATATAATTTTATTAAATTTAATCACATATTATTGTACAACTTTTGAAGTAAATATGTCAGAAAAAAATTTCAATTAAAAATATTGATAAATCAGCCGGTGACGTTGAATCTCCAGGGGTGCCTTGAAAAAAAGTGGTTTTGCGGTGAACGTTATAACTCGTTACCGGATCATGTGAAACAAAAAAATTGATATGCGTTTTGAAGGTGATGTATTTTTCGAGGTAATCAGGAAGAGTTTTTTTTTCTATTCAGCACTTGGAAGTGAAAATTACGATTTTAGCTCAAAAAACCGCGTTTAATTTGTTATTAAAAAATAGAAAAAAAAAAACTCTTCCTGATTACCTGTTGATATATGTGAAGAAGTAATGTTCAAATTTTCAAAATGATCGGTTCAGTAGATTTTGAGTTCTAATGTTCACGAACTTCAAAAATGACGTTTTCGGGCAAATGGGGTCAAACGGCAACCCTGTTGAAACGCTGTAACTTCGTTTGTTTTACTCGGATTGACTTAAAATTTGTACACAATATTTTCGACATATCATTCAGAAAAAAATAAAAAAAAATAATTTTAAAACCATTCCAAAAAAACCTTTTCCAAAAAAAATTGGGTAAAAAAATAAATCCTTCTTTTGACGCACTTGACAACTTTTTTTTGACAAACTTATAATGCCTTAATTCTCAATAACAATAATAAAATTTCATGTCAAACAAATAATTAATTATATTTTTTTCCAAAAAATTGGGTAAAATAATAAATAAAAATCATTCTTTTGACACACTTGACAACATTTTTTTGACAAACTTATAATGCAATAATCTAGTTTTTGATCTCACATACCAATCCCGACCATCCAGATTTTTTTTTTTTTTAATTTCTCCACATTCTTTGTTCCTACTCATTATCACTTAAAATGAACGCTTCTTAATCCTTAACTGTTTCTGAGCATCAAAATATTAGTGGTGCTTGCTGGCAGAACATTTCCATAGGCGTAACTAGGTAGGGGCCCAGAGGGCCCGGCTCCTTCTAGACGAATTTTGGCCCCCCTAGAACACGAAGCTCATGAAGCATATAACAGTTAGGGAACTAAAGAATTTGCTGTTCAAAATTATTTCAAAACGTTTGCATCAATATTTAATTAAATTATTTGTTTTTTATTTGTGATATATGATCATCTCGATAGAAAAAACCACCTGCAATTAAAGTATTAGAAATAATCCAAATCGAACTATTTATTGACAAGTATGAAAAAAAATTTTACAGTTCATATCACTGATCTTCAATACAATTTAATAAGTACTACCAATAATACTGCCACAAAAGTATCTACAAAATGGTCGCTTATCTCGGTTAACCGTTTTAACCCAGTAACCGTTTTAATGAAAATTTAAATTTTTCTGATATTCAAATTAGTTTCTTTTTTGTGTTTTTTGTTTTATATAATATTTTTTTCATTTGACGAATGTTATCTAACATTTTTTTGTTGTATGTTTTTTAAATATATTTTCTTTTTTGAAAATGGCAAAGGAATTTTGCCGAAACGTCGAAAAACAAATTAATTAAAACAATTAATGTGTTTTATTTTTAAAAATAGGCTCGATACCCATTGCAATTATATTCAAATAACAAATATATATCTAAATATAAACATAAATAACTGCATTAAAATCGGTAGATGTAGTAGCAACGGCGTTAAAAGTGACACTAAACACCGTTAATTTCACCGTTCATATTTTATAGGTGCCGGGTTACAGTGGCATTAAGGGCAACTATATAACGGACGCACTTGCTAAGCAATGGACTGAACTCGATCTTCTACAAGAAATAGAAGCTCTAAGCGGGTCGTTTGCTCCTCTCAAACAACTAACGTATGACAATGGTAAATGCGTAACCTATAGGGCGGTAGTTAGACAAAATTAGCTGCAAGATAAGCAGGTTAATCTTGCCCACACTAGACCTGCAGCGTTCCAAAGAACTTATTTCCTTGAGTAGGCAGAATATTAGTTCATTGGTAAAGTCATCACTGGTTACTGAATCCTTGGAGAGCACCCAAGTACTGATTGAAGGAGCTGTAAGGTTAAGGATCAGGTGGAACCAGCGTTTCATCGACTTTGCACCTGTTTAGCATTCGCCCTTTCTATGGTAAATTCTTTTGAAACGTACACATTTAAAACACTCACCGACCTGGGTAATTATAAACTCATGCAAATACTTAGTTTCATGAGAAGCTCCAAATAGTTCGATTAGGGGAACGAGATTCTTTGGTATCACAACCTACGTATTTTGGTCTTACTATGCCGTCCTGATGTTGTGTTTTCGGTGACAGTTATTGCAACCTAACCTAACATAAATAACCTAGAAAAAAATATAATTGATAGTAATTTTGAAAATAAACTTCAAATTGACACACCCGTTATGATTAAAAGAAAGAAATAAAAACGGAAAATTTATTAATTATTTTACTCAGCAATATAATGGGGCCAGGCCCACGCTAGAACAATTTCCTAGTTACGCCAATGAACATTTCCATCAAATTCTTCATTTAATTAATTGTTGAAATTGTTGAGTCGGAGTGGCGTGAATAATCCATAATATATGTTTGAAATATTTTTAATAACTACAAAAACACCAATTTTTTTATTCACTTATATTTTATTAACGACCGGTTTCGATTTTCAAAAAATCATTGACAGGTTTAATTTGAATTGCAAATTACAATTGCATTACAATTGCAAATTAAACCTGTGGATGATTTTTTGAAAATCGAAACCAGTCGTTAATAAAAAATAAGCGAATAAAAAAATTGGTGTTTTTGTAATTATTAGAAATATTTAAAACATATTTTCATTTTTAAATACATTAATTTTCCATTAATTATCTACTGGAGCCAAAACCAAAAGGAATGTGTTGCTGTTGAAAGCCAAACTTAAATAGACAGATCCATTAATTTCTTCGACCCAGCTTTAGAAATTTCCCCTACTTTTTCTTCGATTTCTGCAATTACATATGTTGGTTGCCTTTTTTTAAATTTTTGACGACTTGATTGTCTCCATATTCTAAGGCAGACTTTTTTGTAGGTAGATTTCATATAAAAATCTACCTATTGCAATGGGCTTCATCTCGGAATTTCGGAAAAATTTTGGTGCCAAACGACTATGAATGATAAGCGAAGACGGAAAAACAAAAAAAAAATTTATATATATATATATATATATGTATATATATATATATATATATATATATATATATATATATATATATATATATATATATATATATATATATATAGATATATATATATATATATATTTTTTTTTTAAAAAAAATATATATATATATATATATATATATATATATATATATATATATATATATATATATATATATATATATATACATATATATATATATATATATAAATTTTTTTTTTGTTTTTCCGTCTTCGCTTATCATTCATAGTCGTTTGGCACCAAAATTTTTCCGAAATTCCAACCAAATTCCGACAAAAATTCTATTTGTCTGGTCCCGAAATCTACCTATTTCTAGCGGATATACGTGCCTCTTGGACTTTTTCGTTTGCGATGTAGTGAAAAATGATTTGATGTAACTAATTGATGTTCAAATATTATATAATACCAACTGGAGTTTTATTTTAAGTTTAACATTGAATTAGGTAGTAACCTTCATTAAGCCTATTTTTGCATCATCTACCGATAAATTAGGTTGCATTACATGTAGTCCATCAGATTAGTACATAGCTTCAGGCAATATTTTATTTATTTTTTTAAAAAAAGATATTTGAATTGTATTTCTTCATATAATATTCGATTTTTTTGTAAATAATCTTGATGCGGAGTTTTTCTTTTTTTTTTGAAGGACTTTAGCAGTATAGTTTAACTAGGATACTAAATATAGGTTTTAATTCTAAATCTTACTAAATTCTAAATCATTTTTAAGAACAAATGTTCAGACATTAAGTTTAACAAAAGGCGATGTATAGCCGAGTGTGTTAAAACACTAGTCTATACATCGGTAGGGTCGACGATTTGAATCCAGTCAAGACCAATATGGATTTACTGGATTAAAATTACAGAGCCGATTTATATGTTAAGTATTGGTGATGGGTAGTTCATAAGTTAGTTTATAAGAGAGTTGTGGACCTAAACCAGTTGTGGACCTAAACCATTTAGTTAAGTAAAAGAAAAAAAAAAGTTTAACAAAAGAGATCAGCTGTTTATAGAAAATAATTTAATTTTACGAGTTAAGATAAAAAAAGAAACGTTAACTCAATTACAATAAATTATTTGATTTAATATTTTAATAAATGAAAAAAAAGTATCAATGAAACTAAAAAAAACGAAAATTATTAAAAGAAACAACACGGATGAGTGAACAATATATTCTATGTAAATAATTGAATTAAAGAAAGATTTTCTTCGCGTTACAGATTTCGACCGTTTGACTGCTTGCGCTAGCCGTTTGCCGATTGAAACTGGGATAAGAATAAGTTTGAGACATGATGCTGCTGATTTCATCTGAGCACTGTTTATAAAGAAAATGTGTAAAAAACAACGAGGTCAGCACCAGTGCGACGATGTTGTAGGGAATCAAGTTTTAATGTCAAATCTCGATCACCCCCAATTCGTATAACCCACTTTTGAACAGAGTCCAAGAGAGCCAAGATGGAAACAGAAGCAGCAACCCAAACTTGACAACAGTACTCCATACAGTGACGAATATACGACATATAAACATGGAGCAATTGGTATGGAGTGAAACAATTTTTGCATCTACTTAGCAGGCCGAGTTTTCAAGACGCGCTTTTTCCCATCGCCATTACATGATCGTTCCAGAGTAGATCATTTGAAATTGTGACACCCAAAAACGAAAGTTGTTACATTAACTTCACCTATTGGTTCATCACACATACTTAATAAAATATCTTTGGCGAACTCGGTCTGTTGATCTGAAAACAATCAACAGCTGTGTTTTGGGAGAGTTGAAATTGACCAAATTTTGCTCACCCCAATCGGCGACTGTTTTTAGATCTATATTTACGTTTATGGTAGCGTCTCTCCGGGCGGGATTAATTCGTTCGTGCATTTTACCTTTTTAAGGAAGATTGATTGAGCTGGCATGTCTGACTCGATCGAATGCCTCGAATATGTCTAAAGCGATAACGTATGTTTATCGTAACCTTTATCAAGTATGATGTTCCAACAATACGCTAGTTTAATAGATCGGTAGTTATTGGCGTAACTAGAAAATTGTTCTAGGGTGGGCCTGGCCCCATTATATTGCTGAGTAAAATAATTAGTAAATTTTCCGTTCTTATTTCTTTCTTTTAATACATAACGGGTGTGTCAATTTGAGGTTTATTTTCAAATTCACTACCAAATATATTTTTTTTGCTAGGTTATTTATGTTAGGTTAGGTTGCAGTAACTGTCACCAAAAACACAACATCGGAACGACATAGTAAGACCAAAATGCGTAGGTTGTGATACCGAAGAATCTCGTTCCCCTACTTGAACTATTTGGAGCTCCTCATGAAGCTAAGTATTTGCGTGATCTTATAATTACCCAGGTTGGTGATAGTTTTAAATGTGTGCGTTCCAAAATGAGTTTGTCGAAATGGGCGAATATGCTGGACACGTACAAACTATATGAAACACTGGTTCCTCCAGATCCTCATCCTTACAGCTCCTTCAATCAGTACTTGGGTGCTCTTCAAGGATCCAGTAGCCAGTGATGACTTTACCAATGAACTAATATTCTGCCTACTCAAGGATATAAATTCTTTGGAACGCTGCAGGTCTAGTGTGGGAAAGATTAACCTGCTTATCTTGCAGAAAATGGTGTTTGAATACCGCCCTATAGGTTACGCATTTACCCCTGTTATAAGTAAGTTGTTTGAGAGGGGCAAACGGCCCGCTTAGAGCTTCCATTTCTTGTAGAAGTTCGAGTTCAGTCCCTGGCTTAGCGAGTGCGTCTGTTATATAGTTGCCCTTAACGCCACTGTAACCCGGCACCTATAGAATATGAACGGTGAAATTAACGGTATTTAGTGTCACTTTTGACGACGTTGCTACTACATCTACCGATTCGAATGCAGTTATTTATGTTTATATTTAGATATATAATTGTGTAAATAATAAATCTTTAAATCATAAAAATAAAAGAAAAGTTTGTTCTTTTTAAAACCGACATTTTTGACAAATTAGAATTGGAAAAAATCATATAAAATTATAAATTGTATTATAAATTATATATTATAAATCCTTACTTAGCAACTTTCAAACAAAGAAAAATTATACAAAATCAATATTTCTAGTCTCTAAATTTCTTAACATATTTTGAGCCCTGTGTCAAAGCTATTGAAAAAATAAAAAAAAAAACCAGTCCAAAAATAACAATTCATTGTTTACAGTAATCACACACTCCCCCAACCATTTAATGCAGTACTGTGCAAAACGATCTTCATTTTCAGCTATACAAAATTCAGATAATTCCAGAAATAAATCCATCAGACTTCGAATTACGCCAACAATTTGCTAATGGCGATACAAACAAACTTGAAACTACGAGTAGTGTTGGTGTTTCGGTGTGGTTTTAGGTCTTATGGAGCAATGAGACCGTATTTTTTAAAACGAAGTCTATATTGTTTTTATTGCGATGTTTTTCGTTGAACAAATTGGAAGGATTGGTTTTCCAGAAATTGTGAATTCATTTGACATTCTCACATCTGACATGTTGGAAAGAAAATGTTTTCTCTTTTAAACTTCGATAATATGGTGAACCGATAAGATAAACGACCATTTTGTAGATACTTTTGTGGCAGTATTATTGGTAGTACTTATTAAATTTCCTTATTAAATTGATATGAAGATCAGTGATATGAACTGTAAAATTTTTTTCATACTTGTCAATAAATAGTTTGATTTGGTTTATTTCTAATACTTTAATTAGGTGGTTTTTTCTATCGAGATAATCATATATCACAAATAAAAAACAAATAATTTAATTAAATATTGATGCTAACGTTTTGAAATAATTTTGAACAGCAAATTCTTTAGTTCCCTAACTGCTATATGCTTCATGAGCTTCGTGTTCTAGGGGGGGCCGAAATTCGTCTAGATGGGGCCAGGCCCTCTGGGCCCCTACCTAGTTACGCCTATGTCGGTAGTTGATCTTTTGTTTCGAAAACCGATTGGCTGTCGGCTATTAAATAATGAACCGCAAAATTCCTCCGTAGGATGTAAACGACAGAGAGATAGATAGAAAGAGAGACAGAAGGTGGTATCTTAGAGGATCTGCCAGATAATTATATTCAATCAACGGTAGCACCCTCAATCTTAGCTGTGGAGTATTACTTTTCTTCTTAGAAATATTTAAAACAAATTTGCTTTTGACCTTTTATTTTATTTTTATTTTTTCTATCCTATTATTTTCTCTATCCTCTATGAATGATAGGATTTATTGTCCTGCTATCCATTCTATAACTATATTTTGTTATTCATTCTTTATCCATTCTTTGACGAACATTGTAATTCCTACTATACGACATATAAATATATCGTTATTATTTATATTAATTAGAAATTTACATATTATCTGGCATTTGTTTATTTAATTATTGTATGTTATAAAAATAAAACCGCAAACTCTGATTTAATATTATATCAAAATCTGTAAGCAATTTTGTTCTACTCTACTATAAATAAAGTATTGTATTGCTTTTGTATTCAAAGAATTTTATTTTCTTACAAATTTGCAATGCAAACTTTTGTATTTTCAAAGTTTTTCTCGAGAATAAACTAGTTAGTTAAACATCTCAGCAATAAAATACTACGGTAGAGAAATATCCTTATCTAAGCAACACCAACCAAAGTAATTGATGTTGTTCATATATTGGGTTCTTATATATTTCCATAAGATAAGAATATCGATTAAAAAATGTATCTCCTTAATCTTAATTTGTTCCATCTTTCAAATTTTCATTATTATTTTACTTGATCAAGAAGTCAGTAAATAATTAGTTTAAAAAATATAATTTTCAATAATATCAAAAATAATAAAAAATGTCTGGTAAACAAAAATTGTTTTTTGTTAAACTTCTTCAAATTTCCTTACCTGGCTGCAAAAAAATCATTTTTGTTCTATCCTTCATGTATACCTATTATTGATTGTATCCTTTTTAGATATTTCTTAGCTTTTTACAGTTAACATTAAGTGATTTGTTTTGATATTTTATTATTCCTTGGGCGTTTGTTGTATATATGTACGTACATGAGAATTCCTTTTGTTCTTTTCTGATTTCGAATTCAATGTTGGTACAATTATGTGTTTTTTGTATTTTTGTCCTAAGCGATTTTTAATTTTATGATCTTTTATAAAATTGATATATTTTTGTTTTAAATTAAATTATTAGTTTTGTGGTATTGTTACTGAATATCGATTTATTATGGGTTTTTCTGTTTCCTTTCCGGCAATCATAGACAAATGTTTGATGTTTAAAATATATGGATACATGTTGCCTGAACAAAATTAGTAATTTCTGTTATACTGAACATTTTGAGCAAGATTTAAAATTCAAACACAAAGTGTGTTGACGCACTGGCAAGAAGATAAACCGTCAAGTGTTATTTGACTAAGTTTTCGCAATGATGGCTTTTCCAGATGTTTTGAGTACTGCAATTATAAATGAGTTAACAACCTTTGAGTTTTCGTTTTTTAAAATTATCACGTTCATAAAACAATAACCAAACCGAATACTGGAGAGATGTTAAAATACAGTTTTTTAATTTGTTGTGTAATACAGCATTATACATTGTATAATACATACAAAATAAAATATCGTATATTTTGTACAAAAGTGTAATAGCTGACATAACATGTTGGTATAACAACAAAAAATGACTAAATCTAAATCTAAATTTGGATATCTTACCGTTATTTTTATCTATTTTCCTTAAACGAATGTTAATATCTACTTAATCAACTGATTTATGTGGATCGTTTGATCTGCAAAACTGTCTTGATGCTTGGTTTCAATTTGTTACACCTTGTTAGGGACTGGACTTGGACTTTTTATAAAAACAAACGGGAATCCTCACTTGGAAAATCTCTTAAAAATATCAACTAAAAATCAATAAAGAAATAATTTAACACAAAAAAAAAAATCAAAAACAAATATTATATAAGTTATCTAAATCAATTATATAAATCAAATCAAACTTACTGTATAATTATTTGGTGAATGCTCCATGTTAATTATTAGTTCACCAATATACCAAACCTTTCAACTCAAAACTATCAGTTCTTGATCCTTCGTTTTCTTGTGCATTAAATTCATCTATATTTATAGGTTTCACCTTGACACAATTCCCACATCCATATACAAAAGCATTTTATTTTCCTTATCCTGGTGTGCGGTAGCTGATATCAACCGACATTTGTCACCCTATTCCATTGGATATAACCACGAATTTCTATTCAGTATCAAATCCATTTTAAAGGACTCGGCTTAACAAAACAATCGAGTAACATCATTAAACTTTTTACCTTACGGATTCATCTCTTTTATATTAAAAAATATTTTCAAATAATATCTCCAAATAATACACATACATATATTGAGCAAAATAATTTAAAACAAAAAAAATTACAAAAAATTCTATAATGTTATCTACTAACTGCAAATATTTGTCTCACCATAAAAACACAAACTGTCCACTTTGATATGAATTTACATAATCTTTTCGATCAAACATTTGGTCGAGTATATATAAAAAAGCTGTCCATATTTTGTTTCTTTTCAATTAAAATCTTTATTCAACAAAAATTTATAATTTTCTTATATCTCTCAATATACTGCAAGTCAACCATTTCCATATATCATCTCACCAAACAACTTCTCTACAACAACCTAAATTCGAGCAACTGTATTAAGTCTACGTATTACATATACAATGACTAAGCCTTATAAACAAAAATGTTCATAATTTATGTAGACCAAAATTTGTATTATTAATTGTTGTTGTGAAGCATCAAAACAATTAACTGAGAAAATGTTAAAATATTATTGACTAACTTGTAGCACGCATAAATGCTTTATGTTTTATGTTAATTTAAAGTCCGTGACCGAAACAAATTAGCAAACTATTAGCGGATTTCTTCATATATGAATCTTCTTATTTATGGAGTAAAATTCAAAATAGTCCAACGTTACAACCTTAATTCTCTTCCATCTAGTGGATTTATGTTTTTTATGTTAATTGGAGCCTCACTAATCTATCGGGATTACTAGAGGTCTTCATTATGTATGTTTGACATAAACGATTGATTTGTGAGACAATTACTTTTTGCGGTATAAGTTAGGCTGCATATCGAAAAAAATTTCTTTAACAGTGGAAAATGCGGAACTATACCAAATACTAAATGATACATTCCGAAGAACCACAAAAGTTTTTTCATCATATACAATAAATACAACTGCCGTAGGTTTCATAATGGAGGTTTTGAGATTTGGGATGTTATAAGGTTGATCAATTTGAATGTATGATAAGAAAAGCTGTCAACATGGTATATGGTGCTACTCAAAGGTATTAAATTGAGTGACAGATCCATGGCTCAAAATTTTGATTTACTGCATTTGCTACACTGGATTATTGATATCCATGTTCTGTTTATATTCAAATAATCTTAATATTAAAATAATTTAGATTCGCAAACTTACAAGAAGTGAACATATTTCATCTTCCCTGCGTCCTTTATGTCTTATAGATGTAGTAGCGGATATACGTTCACAGCTATAAATTTCTTTTAATAATCCACGCAGAATCTTAGTAAAAAGGTAGTTTGCTGCTTTGCGCGTCATAACAATAAAAAATGTTTGCATGTCTCGATATTGTAAATAAAATTAACTGAAACCGTGTAAGCCGGTAAAATTGACGACAAAATATTCCATAAACGGGTCATTCTTTTACTTACCGAACAGATTAGGACAAAATTTGACCAACACATTTTTGATTTAGCTGCAAATTTGTTAACGGATTCCATATAAAAAAAAAAGATTTAGAGTTTTTTTTTATTTTTTTTTTTTGGAAATTAGAGCAGTTTTAAATTTCGAGAATTTCGTGATTTTTGGCTTGAAGACTTATTTTCAAAAATTCATAACTTCGGTTATGGTAAAGATATAAACTTTTTTTGTTTTATTTGAAATTTAAAAGATGTTTCTTTAAAAAAAAAATTCAATAAAAATTATTTTCAAAGCCCTACTGTTATAAACAAATAAAATGTTGAAATCGATGTTTGTTCAATTCCCACCATGTAATGAGTTTTTAGTATTCGTGCATCGTATTCTTCTTTAAATTTTCGAAAATTAAACGTAAAATACAATGGTTGTACTAAAAACTCTTTAGTTTTGTTAATAAGCGAACAGGTATATCTTTTAATTTATATAGAAACCGTAGAAAAAATTTCAGCTAAATCAAAAATGTCTTGGTCAGATTTTGTCTTAATCTGTTCGGTATGTAACACAATGACTCATTTATGAAATTTTTTAAGTGAAAACTTCTTTAGACGCGTTGAGCAATTTTCTATGGGGAAACATTTATATATTCGCGTTATCATTTTTAAATCAGGAAAATATTTTTAAATATGAAACACATCTCTCATTTCTTAACGTTTCAAATTGCGATGTGGATATCGCGCTCGACTGATGTTCTATAGGTCGTGAGCTCAATTCCTGGACGGGTACATTTTTTTATTGTTTTTTTTTAATTTTTATTAAATACCATTAAAATTATTTTTTTTATTCATGAATTCATAAAAATAATAAAAATTTCTTTTACGAGTTTTAAAAAATTGATCTATATTGCCGTTTTTTAAAGTTATACTGCCACTGCCTTTTGCAATTTGCATTCGCGTCATCATGCTAAATAAGCATTGAATACATATAAAATGGAAAGTATGTCTGTTTGTCCGTTACGCGTTAATACATTAATCATCATGAAAATTTGGGAAGTTGTTGTGTACACTAGCCCAAAGGTAAGTGGCAAATTTTATACTTTCAAAAACTGCAAAAACCTCAGGGCCCTTATAATTATCTTAAGAGATTTGCCTAAATGTTGTAATTATTTAATTTGGTTTTTATTTAACTATCGTTTTAAACGGTAGTTTGCTTTGATCAATGTTTTTTTTGTTGAACATATTTTTTTTATGAAATTAAAAATAATGTAAGAAAGGTTATACTTTACCTGAAACAATTACATTTGTATATCAAAATTATATGTATTGGAATTTAACACATGATGTTACAAATTTTATCATCTACACTAAATATGTTGTTGGTTTGGAATGGTATGTAATACATGTTTCTAAAATTAAGTGAAGATTTAATACTTGTAATTTGATACTTCATAACATCGATTATATCGATTTAAAGCTCAAAATTACGAGATGGAAATCGCACAGATTCTATACAAAGAAGCATAGCTTATGTATGATTAAATATGGACGGCAATCATGATAAATAAACTAATTAAAAATGGTGGCACTTAGCCGATAGTGATTTGCAAACGGCAACAATGCGCATTAATACCAAGAATTTACTTAGCTTCCCGCAGAAAGATTTGTAAAATTTAAAATTGTTGATCTATGGTTGTGAAAACCACGCGTACTTTAGTCGCTGATATTGGCGTGTGTTGAGTTATCTTGAGATATTGTATGCCACCAGCGAAATCTCACTAGCCAAAGTGATATCTTAGGGGTGCTGGCGGATAAAGTTTTTGTTTCAATCAACGATACCATCCCTTAGTCTTAGTTTTGGAATATTCTTTGTTGACACGCTATTTTTTTTAAATAAAATGTGTATTTTTATATGATATGTTTTAATTATTTTAAATATAAAAATGTATATAATAGTTGCTTGGAATACTGATAGATGGAAACCCAGAATAATTTTAATGATTTTAATTCAAACATTCTGAAATTTTAATTTGCAATGCTACAATAATTGGAACATAAAAAAAACACAGCTATTTTACAGTTTTAAGTTTTCACTTCTATCGGCAGTCCTTAATACTGCCTTCTTTTTTTGTCGTCCCACACTCGATAAATTAATTTATTTCTAACAGTAAAAATCATTTTTCCAGTAATAAAATAAACGTTTTCTGTGGAAAGTTAAACGTAGAATACGATGGTCATACCTAAAACTCTTTACATGGGTGGGGCAATGACAATAAATCGATTTTAATATTTTATTTGTTTATAACAATAGGAATTTGTTAATAATTTTTATTGAATTTATTTTTTTGAAAAAGCATTTTTAACTTCAAAATAAAACAAAAGAGAAGTTTCTATCTTTAATACAACTGAAGTTATGAATTTTTGAAAAAATATTCTTCAAGCCAAAAATCACGAAATTCTTGAAATTTAGAACTGTTCCAATTTGAAAAAAATAAAAAAAAAAACAAATCCTTGAACAAATATATAATTTTTTTTCGATATAAAACCCCTAAAAAAATTTCAGCCAAATCAAAAATGTATTGATCAGAAAGGTTTTCGGTTTGTAAAAGAATGAATGACCCATACACATTTAGTAAAATTTTGTCATTATAATCATAATCATAGATTACTACTGCAGTTAATATCTTATTTTGTTAATAGTAGTGCCAGCCCAGGCACCGATTTCATGTGATGATTACCACATATTTTATACTTTTGGTTTTTATGCGTCTAGAACGCTTTACTCGATCATTCATGGTTCATGCAATGTCCCCATTAACTTTAATTAAAATAAACATCGTGATTTACTTGACTCTTATTTCATCAAAATTCAAACAGACATTTATCAATTCATTGACAATCACGAAGAATGAAAACATCTTCAAAACCAAAAAAAAAAGAACCAACACGTAAATCCTTTCCTAAGAAATCCTATATAACAAACTCTTCAAAATTTCATCAAAATTCAATAAATTCAATTAAAATCTTTATTTTAATAATCAACACACATAATTTACAGGTAGCTCCATTATTAAGTGATTCTGTAGAGTTATCGAAATTAATATTAAATATAAAACTGAAATTCCAAAAAGAATTGATTTTATTTCTTCATCTTTCAATTTTTATTGCTTGTTTTCCCTAAAACTTTGACTACCTTTCTTCTCGTTATCATTTTCTTTCATCAATTGGAATGAATATAAATTGTTCATGTTTGGTTAGTTTTTTGTCGTAAAAGATCGAATAATTTGATAGGATTTTTAAATTTAAAATCCATTGACAAATGTGTTTTGTGATATTTTGATAACATGTGATGGGATGGATGCTAAGTTTTCTCATTATTATGTTGATTTTGCTAAAAGTTCAGAGTTTTGAATTTAACTCTGCAAATTTTATAGTTTATCATTTCACTTGATTTATTATGATTTGTTTTATCACAGTATGTATATACAAATTGTATCAATATAAGATAACATAAAGATTATAACGAAAACACGACTAAGATGAAAGACTATATTAAAAGATTTAGTATTTATTCAAAATACTTACATTAAATCAACATAAATTATGTGAATTTAATTTTTATGACAAATAAAATAACTTTGTCATAAAGCTCAACCTCGAACTTTTTGAATTAAAAAAAAAACAATTTTATCACAAAATAACGTTTTAGGTGACCTTCTTGTGTTGAAAATAATTGATTTCTGTTTTGTGATATTAGTCATTCAACTTGATTGAAGATAGACCTTGATCACAAAACTGCAATGTGTGCAAAATGCATAACATAAACAAAAACAAGTATAAGTTCAATTTTGAAATATCATAAAGTTATAAGCTTGAGTTACGTAAATTTTACTATATAAAACCGAACACATAATTGCACTGGTAATCTATCTTTGAATGACCTTTCATACTTCTAGGATTATTAAAATTCTGTTAAAGTTTGAAGTCAACAGAAGCATTTCCGACGAGAAGAATACATGTATTTTAATTGGCTTTAAATCCCGAAGAACATTTTTCAGCTTTTGATATAAACGTTCTAGATGGTAGACGTTTCTAGAATAAACCAGTTTCATCAACTTTAAATACATGTTTCCAAGGAGACCTATATTCATTATAATTAATGCTTTTACTTCTGCTACAAACAAGTGGTGAATTCAGATAGTTGCTAAATAGTACGGATGGGGATTGCAATTCCTAATTACGGATGTTATATTAAAAGCTAAAAGACAATAATTTTTGTTTTGATTTTTGATCTACGGATATGACAACCCATCGTACTTAGAGTTTCGATCCCGGGATTTCCCGGGCGGAAATTCCCGAGAAATTAGCTATTTTATCTAATCCCGATTCCCGGAATTTTTATTAATTTCCCGGGAAATCCCATATAGCTTAATTACAATTAAATAAAAGTGATCTATAAAGTTTGGCGTATAATCAATTATTTCTTACAGTCCAATTTGACGTAATATGTAAAATATCGCGATACTTTTGATCATATTGCACGTGTGAACACTGAACACTATCATTATTTCTTTTTTAACAATGGAGGAGGGGTTGTAACATAGTTCATAATAAATCAGGTAGCAAAAGCTTTCTATCATTGCTTAATTCAAAAGGCCAAACAATCAATACTTCGGATATATTAAATATGTAAACAAAAATATAATATAAATATAAATAGTAACTTCGAATTTAATATCGATGTATCAAGTAAAATTATATCGTTTCGTTGGTATATATCGACACTTCTTTTTAAAAACCATAGATATATTGATATGGCAATTCTCTCTCCTTTCAATTCTTGCGAGATTAGAATAAGCAGAAGAACGAATTTCTATCAATATATCATCAAGAATTCAAACTAGTTTTTGAGCTTCTGATAAACATCTAAAACACAAAATGGCGCAATTTTAATTCACAAGATCGCTCAATTTGAATTTAAATTAATGAATATGATTTTCAGATTTTGTTTAAAGCATACATTTATTTATTATTTAAAAAAAAGGTACTAATTTAGTCAAATAAGAACAGCTGGCTATATCGTGTTAGCAGGTTATGAGAAGTTTGGCTGCAAATGGAACGCAGTCGTCTCAGGTGTGAAATAAAACCAATATTTAAAAATAAGTATTATTCGTAATCACTCACTGTACATTTTACACATAAAAGTAGATATTTCTTGTAAATTGTTTTTGTATAGGCTTATGCACAATTTATTTGTTATCGATAAATGTGGCATTACTGTCTTCCTTCACTGAGGTCAAGGTAGTGGTTTGGACACAGCTGTTAATATAGCAGTTGAAATAGTGGATCAAAACACGTTTGCAAATCTATTTTACAAGAGGGTTTAATTTTGAAACCCTTAATTTGTGGTGAATGCAGTAAAATTTATTTGCGAATACGATTTAGATTCTGCTGTTGATTTATTTACAAATTATCAATTACTTATTGTCATCAAAATATGTCATCATAATAGGCCGCGACGACGCACGTTTAAAAGGTTAAGATCTACTGAAAAGTTTATAATATGAATTTCTTTTATTCCCTTATATAAATGTTAATTTAATACATTAAGTTTTATAAAGTTTTAATATCCATTATTGCTTTAAAATTAACAAAACCGTGACCGTGACCCGGGGATTCCCGGGATTAAGCAATTATTAATTCCCGTATCCCGGGATTTAAAAAACGGCCGGGAAATGGAAACTCTAATCGTACTGCAGTCTCTTCTATTGAAACATGAGTTATCGAGAGATATCACTTGTTACTGTCAATATCAGTAAGATATCACTAACCAAGATGATATCTAAGGAAGTTAAATGGTCAAATCTGGCACTGAAAACGATTGATTGTAGAATTTACATGCATAAACACAACGTCCAAAATAATCCACAATATTTCTATTCAATAACATTGACAATTCAACTCACTAAATAAAGTTTCAAAAAGGTCCAATCAAAACGCTTCATTTACTATTTCTTAGCAAATCAAAACGATTTGTTTCGATTATTTTTTTCTGGTAGGCAGGAACAGCGAATATTTTCGAATATTTTCCGCCTACTTAATATATTAGTTTAAAACAAAAATTCACATACAAAATTATGTGAAAATGCAATTTGCAAATAGTAAAAATGTCCGTTTTCATTCATAAATGATTGCATGTTTATGTTTATTTGTCAAAAATAAATTTCAAACTTATAACATTTATGCGCCTACTAAGATGAAATAATATTTTATTATGTATGAGTATGTTGTATGAAATAATGTTACTATTTCTGCTCGTTAAATTGTCTGCTAAATACAACTCGTCACCAAATTATTAGTCGATTATTTTTCAACATTACTACTCATGCCCTTTGAGGTTAAAAATTTCCCTCGTGCGCTACGCGCACTCGAGACCTCAAAT